>CM040120.1:324952396-325394936 GCA_022559845.1 Amorphophallus konjac | reverse complement strand
GGACGCCTCCATAATTATTATTATTTTGTTGTTTTTTGGCATTTTGTATATATTAAAGTAATGGGGGCGTCCAGGGTCCTGGACGCCTCCATGAAGACCCCCCGGGTCCCCTAAAAAAAGCTTCGACAGCCGCCCACCAGACCATCTTCCTGGTTCTGCAACCTTCCCAGACCGATTGGTGTTGATGTCGTCCGAATGCCGCAACAAGACGGTTCCGGATGCCGAAAAAGGCAGAAGAATACCCAAGAAAAGGAAGCATTTAAGAGATTCGAAATGCGTAAGCCGTCGCGGGGCGTCGTATAGTAATATGAGACTTTCTCAGGAGACGTCAGGAATGGCGTGTCTACAGCTGCCCCGCCTTGGCGTCTGCTTTGCAAGGGAGTGACACGCAATGGAATGGTATCAAAGTGGAGTGAAATGAAGTGGGAGCGGACTGATAAGTTGATGCCAAGGTGTGATGAGACACGCTTTTGACGTTACTGTCTAGAATCTTTCCTGAAGTTTCAATGAGGCGACCTTGAAGGAGGTCTTTCAAGTCTTGACGGTTGCTTGGATGGAGATCAAATAAGGGAGGGTGAAATGTGCACTCAGGCACGAAAATAAAGGAGACCAACTTCTCGGTGTGGAAGTACCTGGGTCATAAACCTGCAGGTTTCACCTTTGGGGAGCGGTTACCAGCCAATGTGAAAGTGCTGCAGCCAAGGTGGGTCAAACAAGGAAAAAAGTAAAGAAATATCTGAGAGTCTGTCCAAAAAAGGGTCTCCTTTGGAAGAGCAACGTAGGGCCGTTTCAAGGAAACTCAGTATTTCATTCGGAGTGGAATATCTCATATTTGTAAGAATTGAAGCACAGCAGCTTTCGCAATCGAATCACTTGAATGATCTTCCGCAATAAATCAAAGTCCTATATGAATGCATGCTGGGTTAAAATAAAAATTTAAAACAAACTAAAATAGAAAATAGTCAAGGATAATATTGTCAACTTGTTAAGAACGGGTCAGGATATCGATCCGGCGAGCCGACACTGGGCTGGGGCCCGTTTATCCACGCACCAATTCACCGAATGGCACCGTCGTCCCCATGCTACCACAAGTTAACGGCCTATCCGTACAACCCAAATTCTTCCGAGATCATCACTGTTTTTGTTGAAGGGGAACTCAAATCCCAGATTCGTTCGGGCCGCAAGGTCCTTGACATGAGTCTAGTAGTGTAGGTATCATATACTACGATGCATGACATGGTGGGACCAACCATTGAAAGGTGGGACAGGAGACAGGACAAAGACGTCCGTTAGTAAAACCTGCACAGACTAGCAAAGGTTAGCAACATTAGAAAGTAGCAGAATCATAACAGAATCGCACCACAATGGAAAGGAGATCTAGCCAAAATCCTGACATTGACCACTGATGTGACATGTTCCGTCCTGTAGCGCTATACCCTTCCTATAAGAACTCCCCTTAGGCTAGTTCATTCAAATGCACCAAGGTGGGTTTTGGAAGCTCAGGAGAGGAAGGAGAGGAGAATCTAGAGATTTCAGGATGGAAGGCGAGTCTTCCCGCGTTATGAAGAGGAGCAGGCCTAGCAGCGAGATCAGGCGACTCTCCGACCTCGAGGGTCATCTGAGTGGGACGATCATGTCGCATATGGTAAGCTGATTCTTTTCAAATTTCTCCACGTGAACCTTCTTCTTACTTCCTTCCTTTCTTCTTCTTTCTTTTCTCTTCCAGCCATATCCACTCTTCCCAGGCCCGAGGAAGTTTTCCAAACTGCCATGGCTTTCAAAGCTAACTTCCAACATCTCCATCGGCATGAGGGCCATACTCTCGAAGTGGCATCTGCAGGGGCTCCTTATTCACACCAAACACTACGAGAAGATTCGTATGGACTGGGTGGCTATGGGCGCACTAGTGGAGATCTGGCATCCCCAGACCCACACTTTTATCTTCCCGACCTTCGAGGTGACCATCCTCCTCGAGGAGGTGGAACTTCTGCTCGGAGTGAAGAAATTCAAGAGTGACGGGAAGGTGAAGGCTATGCGGATGCTGACACGGGGGACTTCCGAAAGCGTCCTTGGAAGCTTCATGCTGCCCGACGCAGCCCGAAAGGTTCGTACTCAAAAGGGAATTGATTTGCAAAAGCTCACGGAATGGGTCATGGAGGCCCTGAGAGGGTTACCAGACGATGACTATTTGGAGGGAATCATGAAAGGGTTCACCATTTGTCTGGCGGGTGCTCTCTTGTTTTCTTATACCAACAACATGGTGGAGGAAGACCAACTGAGTGCTATCTGCGGGATCTGGCGTGGAAAGAGGGTGGGACCCGCTGTCCTTGCCTACCTATATAGTGGCCTTACTGCCTCAAGCTTGGGTAAGCCTCCTTTTGGTTGTGCACTTGTCCTGAATTGCTGGCTGGATTTGCATTTCAAGTTTGATCACCGTGAGGGAATGCCAACCGCTTCGAAGCTCTTCCAGCGAAGCCCGCTTCATCACATAGCCGACGTGTTAGGCTTTGGTGGCACTGTAGCGAACCGTGTTCCGTGGCTGAAGAAACGTGAAGACTGGCGGTCCCACTTCCGCATCGTGACACAAAGCTTCTTCACTTGTGCACCGGCATGTTTGCTTTCGCTTGATCTCTTCATGAGGCCTTCTCCCGAAGTTGATCTTCAACTGATTGGCGTGACCGAGTTTGTCCTTTATAACGCACATCGATGCTGCCTCCAGGTCGGCATTCCACGTCATTCGTTCCCACTACCGACTGGCATCGTTCCTTTGAAGAAGAGAGAGTTGGGTACTGAAGCGGATGCGAAGGAAGCGAAGGCCGTCAAAGCACCCTGGAAGACAAGTGTTGCGGGAAAGGCCTTAGCGCATGTGGGGGAAGAATGCGAGCTGTGGAGAGCTTATGTGACCGAACTGGGGAAGTTAAGGCCTAAGGCGCCTAAACCCCTGATGTAGCCTATTCTGCTTCTCTGATGGAATAAAATCTGGCATGGATGTTTTGGACCCCCGTCCCCTTAATTATTATTATCTTTTTTTATGGTTTTTCTTTTTCTTTGTGTTTTTTATTTTGTTTGGATTATATACATACTCTTATCTTTTTTTTCTTTTATTATATTTTTTTGAAATTTTTATTATGGGGGAGTCTAGGGGCCTGGACGCCCCTAATTTTTTATTTATAATTTTTTTAGTTTTTTTATTCTGGGGGCGTCCAGGGTCTTGGACGCCCCTAATTTTTTATTTTTTATTTTTTTTGGTTTTTTGTTTTGGAGGCGTCCAGGCGCCTGGACGCCCCTACGTTTTTGAATTTTGAAAAAAATAAAAAAAAGGTGGGGGCGTCCAGGCGCCTGGACGCCCCAAATAAAGTGGATTCTATATATATGGGGGGGCCTCCCCCCTTTGCTCATTTACTGTTCATTCAAACGACCCAGTCAATCCAGACGACCCATTCTTAGTCCCAATGGAGCAAGGAGGCCCAAGCCAGGGTGGAGAGAAGCGCAAACGACGGGCTCGTCGTCCGAGGAGGCTGAGGGACGATGCCGAGGAGGCTGCTGCGGCGGAGGAGATTGCCGCGGAGGAGGAGGCTCCTCCTTTGGCCGTGGAGGCTGCAATGGATGCTGGCGACGCGGGAGAGGACGATCACGACCCGGTAAGCTCTTCGGAACTTCAATCTGTTGGTTTAATAGGCTGGATAGGCGGACGAGAGGCCATGCGGTGAGGACCGGTGAGTGAGGGATGGAGGCGTCCAGGGGCCTGGACGCCTCCACATTTTCTTTTTTCTTTTTATTTATTTATTCATTTACATAAAATAATAAAATAGGATTTAAAAATAAGGAGGCGTCCAGGACGTAGGACGCCTCCAAAATAATATATCTTATTTTTATTTATTTTTGTTTTTGATTCTGGGTTTTTCTAAAAATAAAATGAAGAAAATAAAAAGGAGGCGTCCAAGGAGTTGGACGCCTCCAAAAAAAACATAAATACTTTTTTTAAAAAAATAAAAATAAAATAACTAAGTAGCATATACAATGTTATTGTTTATTACTATCCATGATGCTGATGTGTTCTTTTGTTGGTTTTGTGGTGTGCAGGGCATGATGAAGGGCCGGATCAGCTGGTCCCTAGTGGTGGCAGCATACCGTGGGCTGCCAGACTTTCAGAGTGTGCGTGTGGACGCCATGGGCTTCAGAGCTTTCCTTAGGATCGAGCCCTTCCGACTCGACCTTCCTCCTATCCAGGCATTGAGGGAGCGGTGGCACGCGCCGAGCCGGGCGTTTCTGATGCCCTAGGGACACATGGTGCCGACACTAGAGGACGTGGCTCGGATCACCGGGCTACGGGTGGACGGAGAGGCGGTGAGCGGGGTCACCTACCCCGACTACCGAGAGAGTGCCCTGGACCTACTGTGGTTAGAGACGAGCGTGACGAACAGGGACAGCAGGGTAGTCGGCCGAGTGGAGATCATGGAGGCGCTCGGATTCGTCGACCCGCGCCAGCGGGTTAGCGACACTGGAGCGGAGTTTCTGGCACGACTGGAGGGAGATGCCCGTGCAGCTTTCACCCAGGACCCGAGCGAGCAGGAGTTGGTGGATCTAGACCTCCGGAGGGTTCTTTTCTTCTTCTTGGGCCGCCTTCTGCTGGGGACGAAGGGGGATGGCATCCACTGCCGTTTCCTCGGGATCTTGGCAGATCTGGACAGAGTGGGACAGTACGCATGGGGAGCGGCTCTGCTTGCCCATCTGATTGCCGATCTCTCCCAGACTTCGGAGAAGGAGACGACAGTCAGTGGCTTCGCACCTTTTCTCCAGGTAAACATCTTATTTATGCATTCCCACAGTTAAATATGCAATTATTGTACTAATGATGTATGATGGATGCAGGTGTGGAGCTATTACTATTTCCCGATGGGGAGGGCTAGGCATGGGAACAGGAGGGCCGTGCCTCTGGCGCGGCGGTGGAGGCCGGTCGTGGTAGCGGCACCACACAGCTACCAGCTAGCGTCACTTCGTCGGGAGCTGAGCGAGTATCCCGAGGCCATGGTATGATGCGTATGATTTTTTGTGTTTTTATGCATGTGACTGAATGGTAACTAACATGATGTATGTATGATGATGTAGGTGGTGTGGAGACACTACCTGGGCATGGGCGACGCTGGCCAGCCTTGGGTTGCAGCGGGTCTTCCTCGTTTCGGGCGGGACGTGTGGGTCCATTGCCTGAAAGAGATCGAGCCGCTTTGGCTGAGGCTGGTTATGAGGACGTTGGGGCTAGCCCAGGAGTGGGTTGATGTAGATGAGCCGGCCCGCATCGGGCGGAAGACCAAGGGGAAGGCGAAGATTGTGGACTGGCGTACGCACTTCCTGGCACAGTACCAGGACTGGCAGCAGGGCGGGGTCCCAGTGGTGTCCCATGTACAGGACAGTACTGATTACCTGAGACGGTACCGGACTACGTACGGGGACCGCCTCTTCCTTGGTGGTATGGCAGGGGTAAGTGAAATGAAAATGCTTCACCCTTCTATATGTATATGCATGTGGTACTAACTTATGTGCAATGTAGGATGCTCGTGACAACATGATTGCTGACCTGCGGCCCCAGCTGGCAGACGCCAGGCTGCAGTTAGTGGCCATCCGACAGGAGTTGGAGATCCTGGTGAGTCTATGCAATGCATTTTTTGTGACCTGGATTTTAGCCTTTGACCGACGTTTGTCCCGTGTTTCAGCGGGCCCACCAGACAGCGGCAGCCGGGATGGCTGGTGGAGCGGGTTCCAGTTCGCGGGGCCCTCCTCCGGAGGTTTCTGCCCTCCAGGAGCAGCTGGCGTATGCGGTGGCTTACGCTGAGGAGGCCGAGCGTGACCGCGAGGCTCGAGTGAGTGTCTGCCTGACCTCGACTCTCCTTCTGGCTGCTTTCCTTCTATCACTGTTCTCTTACGGTGCATGCGTGCTTTGACAGGTGGCCGAGATTCGGGAGGCCCTGGCCCGTGCTGTTCGTGCTGAGCAGGAGCGCGATGCCTGGGTGGCAGAGCGTGACGCCCGAATTGCGGAGCTAGAGGAGGAGCGGCGACGGGAGGCTGAGGAGCTTCCTCGCGACGTAGTGGATCTGCGGATCGCCCTCAAACTGTCGAGGAGGGAGGCGACGCGAGAGAGAGAGGAGAGGGAGAGGGAGAGAGAGGGCAGAGAGAGAGAGAGAGAGAGAGAGAGAGAGAGAGAGAGAGAGAGAGGACAGGAGGGCGGAGCGACTGCAAGACTGGGACGAGAGGAGGGCTCTGGAGGCCCAGCTGATGGAGCTCCGATTGAGTCTCCGCACGGCGGAGGGGAGGCTTCGACAGAGCGAGGAGCGGTACCAGAGGGCGAAGGAACGCGGGGCGCGACTTCGTCAGTCTGGTTCTTTTTCCATGGGCAGCTATCTGGTTTCTTCGGCCGAGGAGCGTCGTCGTGCCTTCGAGGCTGGGGTGCCACCGCAGGGCGAGGCGAGCACGGCTTCTCAGGGTTCGCAGAGGTCGCAGAGGCCCCCTAGGGATCCCCGTCAGAGGGGGGAGGAGAGAGATGACCAGGAGGGTGATGGTGAGAGTTAGAGAGTTGCTTGTACACTCCACCCTCCTTACTGCATGATGTACTTTCGACTATTATATGAAATGAAAATGGCTTTCTTGTGTTGTGTGTACCTTTCCTCTCTCACTTTTCTTTCTTTGCACTTGTCCTTCGAGGCACGCTCCACGAGACCTTGCCCTGAACAGCGGGGAACTACGCTTTGCACAGGGGGATTCTGTTTCCTTTCTCCCTTTTTGGGCGCGTCCAGGCGCGAGGACGTGTCTTAATCCTCGAATTCAAATTTAAAGCGCCGGGTGACCTTTGTTCTCGCGTGCCTTACCCGCAAACGAGCCCGCCTTCCGCCGAAACTCGCTCGTCCCCCTTTTCATCCCCTTCCTCTCTTGATCGATGGAGTTCGGTGGTCTAGACCACGACGAAGGTGGAGAGGGACGCGGGACCCCTCGCCTGAGGAGGGACGCGCAAGAGCACAGAACGGCGTCTATGGAGGAGGAAGGGCCGCTTCGGGCCTCCGAGGGACCCGAGGGGCCCGATGTTGCGGAGGGAGGTGAACACGGTCTGGTAGGTCCTCCAATCCCTTCCTCTTTGATCCATTTTGAGTTTTGAAGCGAGGCGTGCGAGGGGGGAAAGGGTTCGGCGAGTGTTGCACTCAAATGATGGACGCGTCCTAGACAGGGGACACGTTCTTTGTTATGATGCGAGGCCCTTCTTTCTTGGTGCAGGACATGGCGAGGACCCTGGGCCTGGCCGATGAGTGGGCGAGTGCAGACGAGCCGAGCCACGTCAGGAAGGAGAGTCACGGCAAGGCGAAGCTCGAGGATTGGCACATACATCTCCCTGGACAGCAAGGGAGCGTATTGGTGCAGGACAGTGCCGACTTCCTGCGGCAGCAGAGAGAGAGTTATGCGGGGCTTCCCCAAGCCGGGGATACGCGCGACGTCGACGGGTCGCGTGCCCAATTAGCCGAGGTCAGGCGGCAGGTGGCCGCCACTCAATAGGAATTGTCGCTCTTGGTAAGCTAAGTGCTGCATTTTTTATTTTTAAATGTGGAGCTTAGCTGACGGCTATTGTTTGTTTGTTCCAGCGTGCCCAGCAGACAGCGACGGTGGGAGTGACTGGCGGTGCATCTTCCAGTTCCTCGGCCCCTTTTCTCGAGATTGCCTCCCTTCGGGAGCAACTTGCTGGTGCGGTGGCTCAGGCTGCCCTGGCGGAAGAGGAGCGTGATGCCTGGGTGGCGACTGTAGCAGAGTTGCGACATCGCGGTGAGGAGAGACCTTCTCCAGACATCCTGGAGTTAAGGGTTCTTCTGCAGATGATGAGGAGAGAGGCAGAGAGAGAGAAAGCCAAGAGAAGGTCCGAGCGACAGCGGGATCAGACCGAGAGGAGGGCCTTGGAGGCCCAAGTGAGGGAGCTCCAGCTGGGGCTTCAGGCTGTCGTGCAGAGGCTAGGAGGGATGGAGACGCGCTACGAGAGAGCGCGAGAGTTCGGGGAGCGACTGCGCCAATCAGGTCGCTTTGCCACTAGTGGCTTCTTTGCCACGCCAGGGGAGGAGCAGCGAGTCATTGCTGTGGAGCCGGTGCCACGAGGCGAGGCGGGTGCTACTGCACGGGGATCTCGGAGGCTTCTGAGGGACCCTCACCTCAGGGGAGAGGAGAGGGATGCCTAGAGGGACGAGCATGAAAATAATGGCAAGAGTTGGCGAGCTAGTGGACCCGCCACCTCTCTATGATTGTAGTGTTTATGACAGCTTATGTTGAATTATGAATGGAGTGATTTGATTTTCTGCTGCTCGTTTGTTCTCTTGTGCGTTCCTTTTTCCCTACACTTCTTCTCCTTTGCACTGTTCCCATGTGATGGGTCTGTCGAGACTCCACCCCGAGCGGAGAATCGCGTCTTGTTGTGACCATTTTCCACGGGAATCTCCCGTCGAAGTCAATAATGACGGCCCTAGTCCCTTTTCTCGGATGTTGTGTCAAATTTTGCGGACGACCTCCAAAACATGATAGGGTATCCTTAGACAACATAGGGGGGCTAGTCGTCATATTCTTCGTCCAATCAATCACCCTGTGCGAGCGGTGAAGTGACACACGGGACCGCATGGTAGGTGCCTCATCGTAAGGGCTATCATTAACAGGTGATGGAGGCAATCTTGGCCTGCACTCCTTCCATTTCTATAAATTTGTTCCCCTTTTATCCTTCCAGGTATATCAAGAGCTAACTCGAGGAGCACAAGTTCTCACGGGAGAGGAGGAGTTCAAAATTCCGAGAGTTGGATGGAGGGTGAATCTTCCCACTCCTCGAAGAGAAGCAGGTCCAGTGGTAGTAGTTCCAGGAGGCTTTCGGACCTCGAAGGGCACTTTAACGAAAGGGCCTAATCACAACTCGTAAGCTGAGCTTTCCTGCCCTTTTCTCATTCTTTCTCCTTCCTTTCTTTCTGACCAAACCTCCTCTCCATTTCTTATGCACGCACAGAGTGTGATGAAATCACACATTTCATGGGAGTTAGCAGTGGCCGCATACAGGGGTCTCCCAGATTTTCAGAAGGCCAGGCTAGACGTGATGGGATTTGGCACCTTTCTTCAGATCGAGCCGATCCAGCTCGACCTGGTCCTGATCCAAGCCTTGTGTGAGAGATGGGACCCAGTGAGTCGGGCATTCCTGATGCCTTGGGGGCACATGGTGCCCAGCCTGGAAGATGTGGTCCGAATTACGAGCCTCAAGGTAGATGGCGAGGCAGTGACCGGAGTCACTTACGCGGACTACCGAGAAGGTGCCCAGAAGTTACTGGGTTTGGACCTAGATGGTCGGAAAAACAGGTCGGTAGCTAGGGCGTCCCTCATGGATGCATTAGGGCTCACCGACACTCATCGGCGGGATGACGAATCCTCAGAAGAGTTCATGGAAAGGATGGAAATAGGATGCCGTGCCGTGTACTGCACAGATTTCGGCAACTGGGAAAGATGCAACATAGATTTGAGGAGATTTCTCCTCTTCCTTTTGGGGAGATTGGTACTGAGCTCGAAAGGGGATGGTATCCAATGTCGCTTCCTGGAGCTGCTATCAGACCTTGAAAGAGTAGGGTACTATACCTGGGGAGCTGCCATGCTGGCACACTTGTTTGCAGGCCTGTTCCAAGAAGCGGATCGTGAGATGGCTGTGAGTGGTTTCACACCATTCATCCAGGTATTTTTGGTTTTGCTTGTTCTGTATATATTTTGGTATGTTTTTTGCAAGGTACTGATGACCTGCGCCGAGCAGCTGTGGAGCTATTATTACCTCCCCATGGGGAGAGCTCGACATTGGCGACCCGCGATGGTGCCGCTAGCCAGGCGGTGGGAACCCATCATGAGTGCGGCACCCCTAACCTACCAACTGATGGTGCTAAGGCGGGAGCTACAGGAGTTCCCTACAGTGATGGTAAACTGGAGACCCTACTCAGACATGGTCGATGCCGACCAGCCGTGGGTTCTAGCAGGTCGTGCCCGGTTTGGACGGGAACTATGGATGCACTGTCTGAATGAAATCGAGCCGCTTCGGCTATGATTGGTTATGAGGACTTTAGGACTGGCTCAGGAATGGGTGGATACGGCTGCGCCACCTCATGTCGGGAGAAAGACGCGAGGACCGGCGACCTGCATTGACTGGCGCGTGTGGTTCCCTGAACAGTATGAAGACTGGCAACGGGGTGGCACAATTGTAGAATCACATCCGCGGGATAGCGAGGACTACTTGCGTCTATATAGGACAAAGTACGCAGAGCGGCTCCAACCCCGGGGACTTGTGGAGGTAGGTTTCCCCCTTTTTCTCTTTTCTTCTTTCACCCTTTTTGGTTTTCTGGTGGAAATGCTGACTCGTATGGCTGTAGGATATCCGTGATATGATGATAGCGACTTTACGAACTCGCTTGGCAGAGATGGAGCAACGTTTGGGCGATGCCCGCGGAGCTATGAATGCCTTGGTAGGTGTACGGTGCGTTCCTAATTAAAACCCCAGATTCCAGATGTTGGCTGCTAATTCACGCGGTCGTAGCATGCCCAGATTGGCGCGACTTCCCCAGCGATGGGAGTAGGTGGTGCCTCTTCCAGCTTGTGGATTCCCACCTCAGAACTTGACTTGCTTCATGAGCAACTTGCTCACGCCACGCAGCGTGCTGCGGAGGCAGAAGGGATGCTCTGTATACAGGTAAAAGTTTCAGTGTTGAGTTCTCTTTGTTTTACGCCTTATCACGTATCTGAGATGGTACACTCGGTAGGAAAAGGAGACGGAAGAAGCGCTTGCCCAAGCTGTGCAGAGGGCGGCTAGGATAGTAGAGCTAGAGAGGGAACTGCGACGTCGTCCTGATGACGACTCCTCCAGGGATGCTGTGGAACTGAGGATTACTCTCCAGTTGGAGAGGGAAGATCGTGAGAGAGAACGTGCAGAGAGAGAAAGAGACGCAGAGAGAGAAAGAACCAACAGATTGACTGAAAGGGAGGAACGAAGGGCCATGGAGGCCCAACTATTCGAACTCCGAATCAGCCTTAGTCTTGCTGAACAGTGGCTGAGAGATGGTGAGGAGCGCTATCGAAGAGCACGAGAGCGTGGCTTTCGTGTTGGTAGCTTCTCTGCTGCTTCCGTGGATCAATGCCGGGATGTGGGAATAGGAAGGGGAGTACAGAGCGGTAGGAGTACCGCTTTTCGTAGTTGGGTAGCACCTTTGAGAGCGTTTTGCCCGGAGAGTAGTGGGACGAGTAATGCAGAGAGAGAGGGCGGAACTTGATGTAATTTTTTTTTGATTTTTTGGAATAAAATACAAGGTTCGGTTTGTTTGGTTTTCACCTTTGCTTCTGTTGCCTGAATCCCTGCACACATCACTGAAACAAACAAATCAGAATTTCTGTTCTGACTTGGCCCCTTGCTCAATAAGCAAATGGTCACTGTGACTGTCCTTGATAACTGGTCAAGGGGCCAAGCCTTTATTTTAACGAAGGGAAGGGAAAGATGCGGTGATGATAAATGCGACAGGCAAGCACACGAATGCAAGCGGTATTAAAAGTGAGATGCTGCACGCAAATACAATCATGCAAAATTAATTTATTTTCTTTTTTTATATTTGGCATTTTTTTATTTTATCATAAAAAGATTTTTTGTTTGCAAATATGTACATTTTCTCTTTTCCATTTTTTTGTTATTTTTATCATTTCAATTTTTTTTCTTGCTAACGCCTGGCAAGCACCCAAATGACACCTAACCTACATGAGACAGGGGTTTCTTACTAACCTCCCAGGTATCCTAAGTGCACATGTAGGTTGATTTGGGCCTCTAGACCCCTCGAATGATGATCCCGCCGGCCAAGACTTACCCTGATGATAATACCGTCATGCCATGCTTAGGCTCCCAGTCGCTTCCGACCACAGGGATTCACCCAAAAGGTGTTTGAGGTAAATGATTTGCCCGACCCGGGTCTGTTTCCTCACAACTCTAGATGGTATATGATGGACCACCCTGGAACCCTAACGACCAATCGCGCGACGCTGACCCGGAATCAGACGCCGTCGCACCCATAGGTGACGCGCTTGCATTGGCCTAAGCCCGAGGTTAAACAAGAAGACATCAAGGCGGTAAACATGGGTCTTGACCAGCCAGAAACACGGAGACTCCTTCGCAGCGATAGCTTTTGCTTTTCAAAGTAGGCAACCAAATGTGTATATTAAAATAAGGTCGTAGACCCTGGGCTTCAGAAACTCCATCGAACCTTCATCTTTAGAGGAGAATGAAGAGCGTGGGGGATAAACCTCCTGAGAGGATCAGCAAAATCGTTAACCCGGCGAGCGAATAAGGGCCCATTAACTCTTTCCTTTCGGACAACTTCAGACCAAATCTCGAGCATTTACATTCAATGGCCCCCTCTTTGTGGACTCAGACTTTTGCTTTGAGGGGTTCCATTTATCGCATCAGGCACGGTCACGACCAGGCTTTTCTTGATTTGACTTTGTATTTCTTTTTGTGAGGGAGATATAGTCGTTTGACGTTTGTGGGCTCCCTTTTCGTATGCCTGCGGGGACACTGCCCTCTTCTCGTGCTCTGATCGATGCTCGAGGAAATGGATCCTACTCTTGCCCTTGGGGTTTGAGTTTCAGTTTCTCATGCTCAGCGTTTTAAGGGCGCCGACTGTCTCATTTGGTCGAAGAGAAAAGAATAAAGATTACAGCTTCCGGAGATCTTCTGGGTGGGCCCCACCGTAGGTGATGCTACCGACTTTTTTGAATAAAATACATAAGTGAGCACATGTTAGCTTCCTTCGAGCGAGCATAGGCCGACATGGCCGGACAGGGATCTCCACGGTTCTGGCAAACCAAGACCCGGTGCCTACCAAGCCTTAATGGGCCCTATCCTAACATGAAGGTTAGATGCAGGGACTTAACTACATGGTGACTGCCAGACATCGGCATTTTGAATTTTCCATATTTTAGTGGTTTTCGGTATTTCTTTATTTTTGATATTTTTTATCTTTTCATCATTTTTTTTGTTTGTGCTAAGGGTAGTATTTCCTAAGATAAAGCCCATTCCAAGGGTGGGATAACTCGGTCCCTTCGGCGTTGACTAGCTTGTAGGCGTTGCCAGGGTACACGGCTTGAATTACAAATGGTCCTTCCCAATTGGGTTGGAGCTTAGAACGCGGACCTCCAGGTTTGACAAAAATTCTTTTTACGACCATCTCACCGACTTTGAATTTTCTCTCAACGACTTTCTTTTGGTAAAAGCGAGCGAGTCTATTTTGATACACACGCGCGTGTTCGGCAGCGGCCAGCCGCTTCTCATCCAAGAGTTCCAACTGGGTGAGGAGTGAATTACAACGATCGTCGAGGGGAAATTCCTCGTCCAATTGTACCCTAAGAGAAGGGATCAGAGTCTCGTACGGGACTACCGCTTCCATACCATAAGTAAGGGCAAATGGAGTCTGCCCGGTGGGGGTACGGATTGAAGTGCGATAGGCCCATAGAGCTTCGATAAGCTTTTCTGGCCAGTCTGAAAACTTACTAGACTCGCAGATTTTTTTGATGATTTTGAGCAATGTTTTATTGGTGGCCTCCGCTTGGCCGTTACCTTGTGGGTAATAAGGCGATGAATGATGCAATGCAATTGCGTACCTTTTGCAGAGGTCGTATAGGTCCTGAGAAATGAACTGTGGCCCATTGTCGGTGACGATTGTACTTGGGACGCCGAATCTGGCGAGGATGTTCTTCATGATGAACTTGCAGACTGTTGACGCCTTGATTTCCGCGTAAGCTTCGGCTTTGGCCCATTTGGTGAAGTATTCTGTCGCAGTAAGGATGAAAGATTTCTACTTGGTGAGGGAATTGGGATCACCTAGGGGACCAATGATGTCGAATGCCCACATGGAGAAAGGCCACGGGGAGGATATTAGATGAAGTGAGGAAGATGGTGAATGGATTTTATCGACGTGAAGTTGACACTTGACACACCTACGGACATAGATAGCACAATCCTCTTCCATGGTGGGCCAATAAAAGCCTTGGCGAATGATCTTCTTGGCGAGCATCTGACTATTCACGTGGCCACCGCACACACCCGAGTGCGTCTTCTCTACGCATTTCCAAACCTCATCGTCACCAAGACATCTTAACAGAATACCAGTAAGGCTCCTTCTATAGAGTAGACCTCCAACCAATGTGTATTTCTGAGCCACCCTTCTTATGACTTTCTTATCCTCCGTGGTGGCCCCTTCAGGATAAGACTGATCTTGGCAGTATTTGACGATTTCATAGAACCATGGTTTCTCTTCATCAGCCAGTTCTTCTTCAACCTCTGCCAACATGATCTCCCTCTTCTTAAGGATATCTTCCTTCAGGATCTTCCTTGCTATCCTGTCTTTGATGTTTACGTAGGAAGCATCATCGATTGCAGGGGCGTGAAGTTTGTAGATGGAAATGGACTCAAACCATCTTCCTAGAGGGAACCTTATGGATGATGCCAATGAGGCGAGGGCATCAACGAGAATATTCTGATGACGAGGGACATGAACAAAGATCAGTTTGGTGAACAGTTTGGCAAAGGCAGCAGTGAGTTCTTGGTATGACTTGAGTTTGGGATCGCGAGTGCGATATTTAGTGAGCACCTGGCGAAGGATGAGTTGACTATCACCTACGACTCGCAACTCAGTGATACGAAAAGAATGGACGAGTTCTAGGCCAGCTAGAAGAGCTTCATATTCGGCTATATTGTTGGTAACTGAAAATTTGAGCTGGTATGCCAAAGGGAATGTGAGGCCTTCAGGCGACAGGAGGGAGACGCCGATTCCTCTCCCTTGAGAATTCAGAGCTCCATCAAAATATAGCGTCCACATTGGCTCATCTGATTGGTTGACGGACATTAGTTCATCATCTGGAAACTCTGATTGGACGGGATCGAACTTGGGAAGAGGATGGTGAGCGAGATGCTCGGCTATGGCATAGCCTTTAATCGCCTTTTGCTGGATGTAGGTGATGTCGAACTGAGAGAGAAAACTTTACCAGCGTGCTAGCCTATCCGTAAGGACGGCTTTCTCCAGAAGGAATTTGATAAGATTCATTCGAGCAATCAAGTGGACCTCATGAGCCAAGAAGTAGTGCTTCAATTTCTGCACTACCCAAACGAGGGCAGCACAGGTTTTCTCCATGACGGTGTACTTCTGCTCACAGGGATTGAGAAGTTTGGACAAGTAATAGGTTACCCGTTCCTTGCCTTCTTCATCAGCTTGTGCGAGGACGGCTCCCACGGAGCCATCCAAGACTGAGACGTAAAGGATCAGAGATTTTTCTGGTTTGGGTGGAATGAGAACGGGTGGACTAGCCAGATATTCCTTCAACCCTTCAAAAGCTTTCTGACATTTAGAATTCCAGTGGAATTCTACTCCTGGCTTGGTCAACTCGTAGAGAGGTCTACACCTTTGTGAATGTTGGGACACAAACCGACGAATAAACTGCAACCTCCCAATTAAACCTCGGACTTCCCTCAAATTCTTGGGAGGCGGCATATCCCTGATAGCCTTAGCTTTGTCGGGATCTATCTCAATCCCTCTTTTACTCACAATAAACCCCAGCAATTTACCCGACGACACACCAAACACACACTTTTTCGGGTTCATTTTCAGTTGGAACTCCCTTGACCTCTGCAAGACCTTAGCCAAAACTTCTGGATGTTCCATCCTGGTCCTTGATTTCACCAATAAGTCATCCACATACACTTCCAGATATATGTGCATCATGTCATGAAATATGGCCATCATAGCTCTTTGGTAAGTAGCTCCAGCATTCTTTAACCCAAACGGCATGACCACGTAACAATATGTTCCCCAAGGGGTAGTGAATGACGTCTTTTCCTGATCTTCTTCTGCCAAACGAATTTGATTGTATCCTGAAAATCCATCCATGAATGAGAGGGTTTCGTAGCCTGCCGTGTTATCGATCAACACATCAATGTGAGGCAAGGGAAAATCATCCTTTGGACACGCGCGGTTAAGGTCCCGGAAGTCGATACAAATCTTGACTTTCCCATCTTTTTTCATGACTGGGACAATGTTCGCCACCCATTGAGGATAAAGGACGACTCTAATGAACCTGGCTTTGTGGAGCTTATCGACCTCTTCTTTTATTTTCAAAGTCATCTGAGGGTGAAAACGTCTTAACCTTTGTTTTACCGAGACGGTCCCTGGTTTTAGGGTTAAACGGTGTTCGACCAAGGTTGAATCTAGACCCGGCATATCCTCGTAGCTCCATGCAAACGTGTCCTTATATTCCTTGAGAACCACAATTAATGCCTCTTCTTCAGAGGGTGGTAGGTTGTCACTTATGAGGATGATCCTAGGGTCTTTCTCAGTTCCAAAGTTGACTTCTTTGGTGGATTCTTCTACGGCGGTTGACGGCTCGTCAAATCTCCTCATACCACTTGCGTATGCGCCCGCCGCATCCTCATATTCTTCACCCTCATCTTCAGTGGGGCATTCTTCATCCGTGATCTCGTAGACTCCATACCCTTCATCAAATGCACCGTCGCCCTCACATTCTATTTCCGGTAGCCGGATGGGATTTTCTAACAACTGGGGGATGGCAAGAAGGGCCTGACATCTGGCAGCTAAATCTAGAAGGAATCGACGAGGGATCTGCCTACCCTTGGATTTCTTCCTAGGTACTACTCTTGGCCTATCATTCCTAGATTGACTGATAATATTTACAGAAGAAGAGGAAGATGAAGAGGATGGTGTAGAATGTATAGGAGAAGACCCCTCAGAGGAGGGGTAGAAAAGGTCACTCATCGGACCTTGGACGGGTGGTCCGCAGGGCGGTACGCACCCGTGGGAGATGTAGGAGGTTTCCTCAACGAAGATGTGTTGTTGGGGAGTTTGAAAATTGACGTTTTTTTTTTCGTTTTCATTTTTAATGACAAAGCAGTGAAAAGAGATTGGAGGAGAGAAAAAAGTGGTTATGGCTAGAGGATTGTGAGGCTCATAGAGCAGATCATGGTTGAAGACCTGGCGCGGGTTGAAAAGCCCGCGTAGGTATGTAAGCAAAGAAGGGGACCTGGGAAGATCATCAGACAACTGTCTGGCCCAGGAAGAAAATATCAACAAAGGCTGAGACGAGTGGATGGAAAAGATGACGGCTAATGAGCCGTCGACGGCAATGTTGAGGACGGATGAAGATCCGTCGATGACAGGATCCTTCTGGCGAGGACGAGGATAGTTTGGAACCTTGGCAAGAGTGATAATATTCTCTGGTGTTCCGGAGATCAATGGCAGTCCTTCAAGCTGCGGAGACGAGAACATCCTTTCCAGTGCAACGGAAATGTCCTGTATGTCGAACCATTTGTTCCACTCGCATTCCGGATCTTTGATCTTGCCTCTTTTGGTGATCCTCGGACATTTTTCAGCCAAATATACAGCACGTGATCCCCCATATGCTTCTCGTGGGTGATCTCCCATCTGAACAACGGGCCCTCTGTTGAAGTGGTTTGATAGAGTCCATGTGAGGGGCTTCCAATCCGCCTTGAACGGTCCTTTGAAGCCTAGGCCAAACCTGCGGTTCGTCCTAATTTCCTTTGACGGTTTGAGTCTACCCTGTAATTGTGCGCCCAGACCTTTACCCTGTTGATAGCCGATGTTCCTCATGATCTCCCACCCTTTGGAGTGAAAAGGGAGATATGATGTTGCGGTTGTCCTGACCGGCTCCTTTGGTGCTAGTGGAACGTGAGATGAATCGCGTACGTCCAGTAGTGACAATATGGGTCGATGAGACGGCCAAACAGAGGGCAGAGAGGTGTTGATAGCATCCACTGTGTGAAGGACTGGTGTACTGACCACTTTAATAATTCTCCCATTGTAAGGAAACTTCAGACACTGATGGTTGGTGGAAGGCACAACGTCCATGGCTTCGATGTAAGGGCGACCCAGTATAGCCTTGAATGTGGGGTCCATGTCGAGGACATGGAATTCTGTGGGAATTGACATGGGGCCTAGTTCTGCCTTCAGAATAATCATCCCCTGCGGCGGCCTTTTGCTATTGTCATAAGCCGTGACCGTGATCGAGGAAGGTCTTATTTGTTTCTCGTTGACCCCACACAACTGAAGAGTGCTCATGGAGATCACATTTATGGACGCACCCGTGTCCACAAGACACGGATTTATGGATACCCCATTAATTTTTATTGAAATACACAGTGCATATTTTCGAGCCTCCTTGGGAGCGAGCTCGTAGTTGTGGAACATGATGGCCGGTTGTGTGTCCGTTGGGGTCAGGACGGTAGAGATCTTTTCTACAGGGAGGTCCTCATTCACCATGACCCTTTGAAGGTACTCCATTAAGGCTGCCTGGTGGGATGTGGATCTTTGAAGAAGCTCCAGGATGGAGATCCGAGCAGGCGTCTTGTCCAAATGTTTCAATAGATCATACTGTGTTCCAGGGATAGCTCTTTCTGGTTGTTCTCTATCATCCTTCTCTGGCTGAGATTGTTCAGGATTCTGACTGTTGTGGGGGAAAACCCTGTGGAAAATTCTTCCACTTCGGAGCACCATTGCCTGCGACTTTTGTACCTTTGTGGGGGTAGCAGTGGGTTTTAACAGAGGTTTGAGGGGTAGTGGTGGAGGAATGGTCGATGAAGCAGGGGTGATAACGGGAGCAGGGATTCTGATGGGGGGTTTGTTAGGTGGAGGCATGGTGGAGGTAGAGGGGATATCGCGCGGATTATGAAGGATAAGGGGTTTGGAAGGTGGAGGTGGAGACGAAGTAGAAGTGGGTAGGGCTTGAAGCGAGCAATGATTTTGAGGTGGGTGATGGTTAATGAGTGGTTTTGAAGGCATTAGTGGTGATACGGTAGAGAAAGACGGGGTTATGTATGGTTGACGGATGATAAGGGGTTTAGAAGGCATAGGGGTAAATGTGGTAGAGGTGGATGGTAAAGTGGGGGAGTGGGAGAAGATGAGAGGGTGTGAAGGCGTAGTGGAGAGTGTCGGTTGATAGGGGATCGGGATACGGATGAGAGGGCGTAATGGTAGTGGAAATGGTGAAGGTGATACTGACGCGGGTTGATGAGAGAGAGGTGCTACCCGGGCAAGGCAAGGGTGTTGCGTGATGATAGGATTGGCGGTAGAAAGAATGGAGGTACTTTCCTGGTTCCACACCTGCTCTCTCCCGACTTCCGGGAAGGAGGAGATGGGGTTAACCTGATGATTGGGCTGTTGGTGCTCCGGTAATGGATTCTGGATTATGCCCATGTCGGGCTGTTGTTGTGGGGCATGCTGAAGCTGTTATTGTTGTTGTGGTTGCTGTTGCTGCTGCTGTTGTAACTGCTGCTGTGGCCTATGAGGAGGTCTCCTAGCCTTGAGAGCCGCGACGTATCGTCTCATTTCATCCCAATCTATTTGATGTTCATCATTCATATCGTGGATGTAATCTTTGAAATGGAAGCAGTAATCTACTGTGTGTCCTGGCTGCCTGTGGTAGACGCAGTATTTGGAGGTATCAACATTCGGGGGCCACACGGGCCTTTCTCTGGGTAGGGCGAGTTGGTTTGATGCCATGAGGGCATTAAAAATGTCTGCTAAGGTTTCGGGCAATGGTGGATAGTAGGCTCTCTTGGGACCGACTGGCCTCCTTTGTTGCTGTTGGGGACCATAGTTCCCCGGGAGTGGAACTTGGTTATACTGAAGTGGTGGTTGTTGTTGCTGAGGTTGTGGTTGTTGTTGCTGGGGTTGACGTAATGGAGGCAT
Source organism: Amorphophallus konjac (assembly GCA_022559845.1). Lineage (NCBI taxonomy): Eukaryota > Viridiplantae > Streptophyta > Magnoliopsida > Alismatales > Araceae > Amorphophallus > Amorphophallus konjac. The sequence continues at coordinate 325,375,155 of CM040120.1, read as the reverse complement.
ATTATCCTGGGGTGGATTATTTTGGGGTGGAGGACGAAGAGGGAAAGGACCTGGTTGGAGGGGAAGTCGGGGCATTTGTGGAGGCCTTGGGTTGACTGCATAATTGGCATTGTTGACCGCACCCACTTGCTCATTTGTCACAACCCCTTCTGTGGCTCTGCCCGGGACACCAGCGCCTGTCTTTCTGACCACTTTGGGCTTTGGTGACTCAAACATGTTCATAATGGGGGAGTCTTTTAACTGAGTTTGGATGTACCGGGCCCTTTCATAGAGTTCCTCCATTGTAGTAAGTTTATTCATGGCCAGGATGTGTCTGAACTGTGGGGTTGCATTAGACACAATCATCTTCACTTGTTCGGGCTCGAAGAGGGTGTCCCTTATTCTTTCCGCCAGAGACCTCCATCTATCAGCATAGCGGACAAAATCCTCGTCGGGTTTCATCTTTTCGGCCACTAGGTCGGTAATGAAGAGTGAGGGACCGACCCTATCCCTATATTTCTGTAAGAACCTTCTCTGGACTATTTCAAAATTCTTGGCCTCGCGGGGCTCCAAAGAATAGAACCTGTAGCAACCCTGATAAAAATAAGAATTTTAATAAATCAAATTAAAATAAAAGATAAGTAAATAGATGACAAAGAGCCTAAATGGGTAAATCATTAATCAAGAAGAAATAACGCCTTTGGTCAAGGCGCGACTTCGAAAAGAAACGCCCTTACATAAGGCGTTAATTATAAAAAGGACGCCAACACCACAGGGCGTCAATTCCCAAACGGCCGAAAATAAATAAAGGGCAAGTATAAGTGACGCCCTCTACATGGGCGCGTTTTACATAAGAAATGACGCTTGACAAGGCGTCAATTTAAATTAACGCCCTCGCTTAGGACGTTAACTCAGTTCGAGTTTCGTTCGACCCAGGAGTTTATCCAGGGCAAGTTCTGGATAACTACGGCGAAGGTGGAATATGGTAAGGACTCCATCATGGAAGTATTACTTCCAATACAACTCTAACCCTAATAGGATCCCCAAAATCCTATAAATATCCTGCTACTCGACCCAGACCGCTGTTTGGCGTTCTGTGTTGTTGAGAAGAACCGGTAATGTTCTTCCTCTTTTTCTTTTACCTTAGGTTATATGATTAATGATCTTCATTATTTCTTCTGTAGGAAGTCTGCAGTAACTCCCTGTCGAAGTGAAGAACGTGAGGTTCTTCATCCTCTTCTTCTTCCTCTTCTGGTGATCAGAAGACTCTGTTACAAACAGAGTATCGTTTGTCTTCACGAAACCTTCATCCGTTCATCAGTTAAATCTTCATAAGGTAGGTTTTCTCAAGAACGTAGCCCAAACTAACTCCAGTTGCTAGTAATACCTTCTGTCATACATGCATATAGTTTTATTATGGTTTCAGATGTTTTCTATGTAATTTTAAAAAGAAACGCCCTTGACAAGGGCGCTAATTTAAATAAGCGACCCACACTAGGGCGCTACTTATTGTTTTAACGCCCTTCCCAGAAGTCGTCAATTACATGTAATTAATAAATACCTATGTTTAAAATTTTATATCTATGTAACCATGAATCTAATATATTGCATGAGTATACCTGTGAAATCCTGTTAATTATCTTGTCATGACCATGAAATTGTTTTCCTGAAATTTTATTATCTGAACATTGATAAATTGTTGAATTAACGACCTGCACAAGGTCGTCTCTTATTGAACTGACGCCCCAGACAAGGGCGCTAATTGAAAAGTAACGCCCCTGTCCAGGGCGCGTTTTTGTTAAAATTCCAGAATATTGATTTTCTGTAGAATGGAAATATTGAAGGGATGACTAATGTATAAGTCGTCAAATTGTGAATAAACGCCCCTGAATAAGGCGTTAATTGGATAATTAATGACTTAGCTTAAGTCGCTATTTTCTGTATTTCTGTTTTACACTGATTACTGTCAACCGAAGGGTATATATATATATATATATGTAATCGGCACTATATTCCGTTCCGTGAATATAGTCCCACGTTTCATGATGATTTATCGTTTACCCACTAATTCTCATTGACATACAAGCTCTCCATTGGACATTCCGTTCCTTTGGACTAGCGAGTTAGTCATAGAGACCTCCGTAAGTCTCCTCGCAGCCTTGGATTCCCTCAAGGCCGACTGAGCTGGTTGTACCATAAAAACCCATTACACTATTTTGCCATGTCACTCTATAGAAACATGGTATATCGGCCCTCATGTTATGCAAAGTGTGTATCATGAGAATTCTCTTAATGGGATGAGGTTATCATGCCATTTGATGCTGTTCTTGTAAACCCCAATTCTATATCAACATTGTCATGATGTTCTTGTAAACCCCAACTCTATATCAACATTGTTATGATGTTCTTGTAAACCCCAATTCTATATTAAACTTGATGTTCTTGTGGACCTCAATTCTATATAAAGAATGTCCATACTTGTTCGTCATGGTACCCAAGTTAGGGAACCAATTCCACCTAGTTTTATCGATAATCGTGATTGTACCGTTATTATCGCCTATCTATGTCAAGTATCATATTTTGGACTCTATTCTATCCAAGTTTATCCTACATGTCTACAAGCTTTATTCTTGAAATTCCATAATGGCTATACACAAAAGTGGATGTTAAAATACATGATTAATGCCTGCGCGTATAGGGCCCGATCTGGTCCTGGGAGGAGCACCCGAAAGTACTTGTGCCCATGGGAGTTGATTGATCACGGTATTGGCATTATATCGAAGTGCATGACTAGCTTTATTAAACATTCCACAAATCTTGTACTTGTACTTGACTTGATATTACATGACTTGCGTGACCCGAAAAAGGGAAATTGCATACTTGCGTGCTTGAACGTGATAGCCAAATTTCCACATGACATGATGAATACACTTGCTTGAATATCTTGATATCTTTTGATAGAAGTTCATGAAAGTTCATGACTAGTTCTTCTTGCTATCTTATTGTTATACACTCTCTCTATCTTGTCGTTTTATGCGAGCATGCATAGCTATAGTGCATTCATGAAAGATGTAATCACTTAAACCCCTTGCTAGTTCTTGAGATATAATTTCCTACTGAGCGTTCGCTCACTTAGTGTTTCCATACTTTTCAGGTAAGTCCGACGATGAGGGAACTCGAACGGATGGGGAAAATCAAGAGTGAAAGAGATAGAGCTTCTTCCGTGTTATCTAGTCTTTTTCATATTTTCTTGAGTCAACCTTGTATTTTTCCCTTTATTTTAGTTAGTACTTCAAGGGTTTGTAATAGACATATTCTTATGAAGGAATAAAGGATTGGGTTATCTTTATTTTTACGCATCTCTGATTTTGGTGTCGAATACACTAATACTCTGATTGACATGATTGATATAAACTCGTCACGCGTCTCCGGGTATCTTCCGCTCTCGGGGCGTGACAGAACCACTCTAGCGCGGGACCATCCAATGATCTCCGAAAGAGGTATGCCAGGGACCTCTGATCGCTTTGCCAATAGGAGGATTCATACATGAAATCCTTGAGGTGAATGAAGGGGTTGGCGATACCATTGTATCTGCGGTACGTGGGCATTTCGGAGGGAGGAAGATGAATGACGGGAAGGATTGGCAAAGCAACCTCCGGGGTGGCTTTCACGTCCACCATTCTTCTCAGATTTTGAAACTGCTCGTCCATACGATTGAACCTATTGAGGAGCAATTGAGCAAGCTCCTCTGGAGGTGAAGGTGGCACTTGCCACTGGGGGAGAAATTGTCTCCCGGAGACTTGAGGGGGGAACCCCGAATGAGAGGGAGCTGTCGGACCGCCGACAGTTGGCCCTGGCTGAAGCGGTATGTGGGGAACAACGGGAGTTTGAGATTGTGACGGGAACTGGAATGAGGGTGGTTGTTGGCTCGCTTGTCCTTGAAGCGAGGGAGACTGGATGGCTTGCGCCAATGAAGGAGATGGAATGGCCTGCACGGACTCTTGGAGAGGTGCGATGGCCGGAGTTGATTCCTGGGGCATGGGGGAAATAGATTTCCCCTTTAGAATGGCCTGGAAGGCCCAGAGCTGTTCAGAGGTAAGCTCCGTGTTGGCGAGGACGCCCAGTAAGGAAGAGATATCCTGTGGTGGGGACGTGTCCCCGGCAATAATCTGCACCTCATGCGAGGGCTCATGAGAAGGACCCGAGTCCTAGCATAGACTCGCGGGTCGGCTGACAAACCACGACTAGGGTGGTTCTCCTCAAAAGACTCGTGAGCCATGCTCACAGTTTTCCCAGAACGCAAAAACATACACTAGCAAGCAGGTAGCAGAGATTATCAAACAAGTGGATGCCTTTACGTCTTTTTTGTGTTTTGATTTTGATGATTTTTTTTGTGTGTTTTTTTTTAGCGAGATCCGAAGTTCACATAAAATAGGGACCCTAGTTTATTTTTGTTTCACCGCCGTGTCAGCTAGGGTCTCTCGTCTCACTACGAATGGAATGACTAACTCCGGGGAACTTCAATGGTACAACCAGCCCAGTGAACGAAGAGGAGATTCTTCGATGTCGGGGACTTACGGAGGTCCCAGTGGAGGAGATTCTAGTCCGTTGAGAGGAATTCTAAAACGGAGAGTCCTTCCTTCACCGGGAAAGGGTGATCCTTAGAAAAAATGAAAAAGGATATAAAAGAGGGATGGATGTATGCAATGGAATGCTGACAGAGATATAGAGTAAGAAAACAACAGAAATAACAAACATATGACAAACACCCAACCAATCACAACTGACAGTGCTGCCGTGAGCACAATGGGGGCGCGCGAGGGCGCCAAGGTGGAGAGGCACGGACGGTGTCGAACTTGCAAGGGTAGCCAAAAGGAAGCAGTAGATGTCCCACCGTGATCGCCAATCTGTGAGCGACGTCACGCGGTTCGGGAAGCGGAGAGGACGCGGAGCGCGCGGGCTCCTCTTTTATTTGCTGCAACACAGAAATAAGAGAATAGAGAAGGGGCCACTACGGGAGATTGCTCCGGCGGGGCGAGCGGGACAAATGTAATATAGCAAGATATGGGGGTTAAACGGCCATAGCGGAAAGTGACTCGCCGCGGCCTCGGGGGGACGGGAATGGTGCAGAAATTAAATAGAAAGAATTGAAACGGCCATTGGGGAAGTGGCACGCCGCGGCCTCGAGAATATGAGCAGAATATAACATAATATAAAGAGAATATAAGAACGGAAATTTAAACGGCCATTGGGGAAGTGACTCACCGCGGCCTCGAGAATATGAATAGATAAGAATATAACATACAAGAATGGGAATTTAAACGGCCATTGGGGAAGTGACTCGCCGCGGCCTCGAGAATATGAGCAGAATATAACAGAATATAAAGAGAATATAAGAACGGAAATTTAAACGGCCATTGGGGAAGTGACTCGCCGCGGCCTCGAGAACAAGATGTGATCGCCAGGGGCAAAAAAACCCCAAAATAAAGAAAGTGATCGCGCCTACCTCAAGAGCGGGAGATGGCGAGTTGCTTCTTCCTCCCCCTTCGGTCGACCGACGGAGAGGGCTTTCTTTGATTACCCTTGTAAAACAGTAGACAATAAACGAACGAAATTAGAAAATGGCAGTGTAGTAACAATTCCTTGCAATAAAAGTAACGAGATCGTGACCTGACACACACCTGGTTGGTGTGGTTTTAAACCCCTCTCGGACTCGAGTAGGAGGAAAATGCGATGATGAATGCAAGAAGTATGCAAGAGACGGCGCCCTTATGTAGGGAGATAGAGGATGCAGTATGATGAATGTAAAGAACTATGGAGAAAAAGGGGAAGAAAAGGCTTATTGGAGGAGCCGAGGGTGAGATCCGGCGGAGCTCCGGCAGCGTAGGGACGACGTGGAAGCGCAGTGGATGAAGACGACCTTCCTCTCGCGAGCGTGGGCACCCGAGAAGCCGGTAGAACCTCCACCTACAAAAGACCCCACGGGTTAGAAATGACTCCGGTAGCCTCTGGGCTCCGGAAGCCTATCGGATCTCTTAGAAGCTCCTCCAGAACTGAGGGGGTGGGCCTCTATTTATAGGGCTCCGGAGGGTGGAGGCGTCCAAGACCCTGGACACCTCCATCAGGGCCGAACTAATATTTTATTCTATTTTTATTTATTTTTTCAGAATATTTTTGTGGAGGCGTCCAGGGCCCCGGACGCCTCCAACAGGTCCACCGAACCCCACCGACGGCCGCACGCGGTTTGGCACAACGCGTGGTTTTGTGAGCGGCGTCTCGTGATTTAGAAATGGGCGCGTCCAGCTGGTTGGACGTCTCCATAATTTGTATTTTTCACACACGACAAACCAACGTTCGGTGGGCGGCGCCCGTGAGGGAGTTGATGGAGGCGTCCAGGGGCCTGGACGCCTCTATAAATATATTATTTTTATTTTTTGTTTTGTTTTTATGCCAAAGCTGGCATTATATATTTTTTTATTTTTATTTTAATGAAGGCGTCCAGGGTCCTGGACGCCTCCATAAATTATTATTATTATTTTTTGTTTTGTCTTTTTATGCCAAAGCTGGCATTATATATTTTTTTTATTTTTGTTTTCATGGAGGCGTCCAGGATCCTGGACGCCTCCATAAATTATTATTATTTGTATGTGTTTTTTGGCGTTTTGTATATATTAAAGTAATGGGGGCGTCCAGGGTCCTGGACGCCTCCATGAAGACCCCCCGGGTCCCTTAAAAAAACCTTCGGCAGCCGCCCGCCAGACCATCTTCCTGGTTCTAGAACCTTCCCAGAACGATTGGTGTTGATGTCATCCGAATGCCGCAACAAGACGGTTCCGGATGCCGAAAAAGGCAGAAGAATACCCAAGAAAAGGAAGCATTTAAGAGATTCGAAATGCGTAAGCCGTCGCGGGGCGTCGTATAGTAATATGAGACTTTCTCAAGAGACGTCAGGAATGGCGTGTCTACACTATGGTGGTGTGGACTTGAGGGCAGTGAGGCAGTGACAGTGGTGGGGAGCTTCTTCCCCCTCCTTGGATTCTCCTTCGGCATGGGCTTCCTCCACGGCGGTGGCCGCAGTGAGGCTACGACCCCCTTTCCCTTCGGCCCCTCTTCACGGCGGCGACGTGAATGATGGCGAGAGCGGCGGGTTGGGAGTGGTGAGTTCCCCCCTTCCGTCTTTTCCCTTGCGGTGAGCGTGGCGGCGGTGAGGACGTGGCCCTCTTCCGAGCACGATGGTGGCGTGGAGGCTCCACTGTTCATCATCATTTTTTTCTTTTTTTTGATAAATGCATGTAATAAGGCTACATGCCCCAGTGTATACAAAATAAAATTGCTCCCAAAGGGGCGGCAGAGACTCAGTTAAGGGCATAAGCCCTTTCATGGCCCCGGGATTTCTTCTAGTAGGCTAGGCCTCGAAGCATAACTCCCGGGTGTCCATTTGGCCCATGTGTGCTACCTCCGGCCTAGTTCAGAGACCATTCCCCCATCATGTGTGGACGCGTTCCCACTTTTCTCTGGCACGCTCCCCGGCTAGGGGAGACTCTACCAAAATTTTTAGAAATTTTTTTATGCTCAAGAAGTCACCTTCTGACTATATCCTTTGCTCCTTTTCCTTTCGGGTGCAGACATCATGGCGTCTGGTTCTTCTTCTTCTACCCGTGCAATTGTGACTTGGAGGGACGTGCATGCTTGTGACCGGGGTGTCGACTGACTGGCAATAGTCGTAGAATCTTCTGATTCTGACACCGATATGGTCGATGCTAGTTGTCTTTTAATCACGGGCAGAGATTCTTTCAGCTATGATCATCGCGAGAGTTATAGGGTGGATCACCCCAAAGACAAGCATTTGATTTCTTTCACCCAACGCTTCAATCTCCAAGGGAAGAGAGACCTACATCTCGTCCAAAGAGCAGAGCAAGCAATTTTGGCAGAGCGAGATAGCCTGACAGGCTTTGTGATGCGGGGCGAGCTGATGTATCTTCCAGGCGAGCCCCGAAAGTGGAATGCTATCCTTGGACTGTAGGAGCTGACTCCACAAGAGGGGTTGTTGACCAGGGCGCCATAGTTTATCCCTGCTAGATGGGATGAGTCATCAGGCCGCGTGAACAAAGAAAAGCCGATCTTAGGATTATTCTTGGCCCCGTTGAAGTGGGGTTTCAGAGAAGAACCATTTTTGCTAGACTGCTTGGCCATACGCTTCAAGCATAAAGTGGCCGTGGGCTGGTTTTCGGACATGAAGGCTGCTGACACTCATGCTTTCAGGGTGGGAGCCGTAGAATTTACTGACTATGTCTTGCAAAACTATGCCCCAATTCTGGTCAATGTCGGAGTGTACCATAGTGTGTATGCTTCGATATATCGATATCCGATCTCCAAAGGGCTATGTTGTGGCATGACCGAAGTATTTTATCTAGAGTACAATACCTTCTATACAGTAGAAGGAGAGAAGTCTCTGGAGTCTTTCTTAGCTGAGCGGCCTCCCCATCGACGGTGAGCCGTATGAAGAGGTTTGTTGGCCAGATTGGCTAAAGGACTAGACAAACGGTGAAGGGCAATACCTAACTGGATTTGCCTATCGATATTTGATGAAAGCATATTGTACGTTGTGCCGTTCTTCGTACGATATCACAGAAGCTCGCAAGCCTGGGGAAAAGAGGCATGTGAGGATGGGCGTATGGCTCCCATATGTCTTTAAAGGTGAGCAGAAATATGAGGATTTTCCTTCAGTGATGCCAGCTCCAATTCAGCGGAAGAAGAGGGTTCGGTGACAGGAAACTTTCCCTTCCTCATTAAAGAAAGGGCAAAGAGGAGGGCCCAACCCGACTGGTGTCGACGCAGTCACCCATTATGCTGCGTATCTGACATATTGGATTTGTTCTTTTGCACTCCCCCAAGGTGATGAGAGCGTGATTAGAGCTGAGATGATCTACCCAGCTTGCCTAATGGCATGGGGCATGAAGCTTTCACTTTGCCCAGCCGCCCTTTGCTTGATATACAAGACGTTGGGGGACCTTCACCGATCGCGCCTCCCCAGAAGTTTGCAGACGATTGGCCCTCTTCATTTTTTCAATGCCTGGGTATGTACCCTCTTTCCAGAAGCTGCTCCTTGGGCACTCTAGTCACCAAATTTGTACCCGAGGATGCTAGAATTTGCAAGTGTAGAGCCAGGTCAGACTTCGGACCAACTTTTCTTCATTCGGGGGCAACTAACCAAAATTCTGATAGATTCGTTGGGCGTTATGCACTTCTGGAGTTTGGCCGCCCACTCTAGCCCATTGGTGAACAAGATGTGAGAGTGCCAGCTTCAAGAGACCGAAGAATATGTTCACCCTATCTCTGGCGCCACCTACACCCAGCCAATCCTGGAGCCAGAATTAATAGATTGGGCACTATCAATCAAGCTGAGTGTTTTGATCTTTTGGAAAGGCAGGACTGTGTAGATGGAGCCCTATTATCCATTCCGATTCAGTCAGAATTTTGGCTATGACCAGCTCATTCCTCCTTCCTCGGATCAATTTGCATTGCTGAATACAGTTCGAGCTGGCTTGGCAGCAGCGGACGAGGCCCGTACCTGGTGGGATTATTTCCACTGCAGAGAAGCGTCCGCCTTCAGAGTTCTAGCCCCTGAGCGTTTCCCTCGGGTGACATCAGAGTACGTTAAATGGTGTAATGCTCGCATGGGCTTTTACAAGACTTCCAGGGGTGCCTGCTGGGATGCCGCTGAGTGTAAATTCCTGAGCCCACAACGAGTGCCGGTCCTGGATATCGATCCTGCACACTTGAGAAGACTAAAGTCTGAATAGGATGCTGAGGTGAGGGCCTATCTGGAGGCACACAAGGTAGCCTAGCGCCGTTCCCTAAGGCCTGAGCGTAAGCTTCCGTCTATCAGTAAGGACAATTTTCTAAAAACCCTTCATGGACTCTGCTGCATCAGTAGCGAGAGAATGGCCCTACCACAAATTCCTTTGCCCGTTGAAGAGCCAAAGGTTTCAGCGACCACGTGGTGTCTGGAGGCCGACAGACATCATCCGTACAGGACCTTCATCAGTAGAGAAGACCGGTGAGCCACGCTTTATAGTCAGACTCCGTGGCCGGTTGCAGTGTTGTGCTCCTGCGGTCTTACCGTGGGTGGCTCTAGTGAGGCTATATTGGGCCAGCCTGATGTGACACCACCTTGGAGTGATAGCTACAAGGCCAATGCCCCTTGGACCTATCTATGCAAGCAACCGAACCTAACGGCGGACTCACTCAAGCAGGTTCACCCGCGTAGCGTGCACCCGGGTCCGTAGGTGGATCGACGATGGGGATGAGGGTCCGAGGTTGGACCTTGAGATTCCAGGGGGTTGGCTAGCTTGGGGCTGGACCCCTAAGGATCTGGGATGCCCAATTCGACGGGTGGTCAGCACGCCGAGGGCGTGGGATGTTAGGCTTCTCTCACAACTCGCTCCGCAATGGCACACGATTTGGTGGATTCCGGATCGGGCACTCGCTCACCATCCGACGGGCAATTGAAAGCAATAATAAGCCAGCAAAGATAATGCTACCAGCAGAGGAGAGTGAACAGATGCTCACTTGATCGGCGTGAAGACGCCAACCTCGGCCGCAGACGAGGGCGAGCGGGGAAGCGTGGGCTTGCCCGCACGCCACGCCGATGAAGCTTCAACCTGAAATTTTAATTAACATGCACTACGCCCCTTGCAAGAGGGTTGGACTAGGGGTGGGGATCAGTTTTACAACCAAAATGTACCTCCATGCAGGGAGGGGCGTTCAGCCGGCCAGGCGGGGTGGGGTAAACTGCGCTAGTAGCCGAAGCGGAAGAAGAACGTCGGTTCTGTCCACTCTCTAGAACAACGGACAGATAGTCGGTGTTGGTGCCTCTGTGGACTCCTCCAAATTCCGTTGGTGATGAAACCCGTGGCAAAATCTCTGAAGCTGACCCAGGAAGACGTCCGAATTTTTAGGGATTTTCTTGTTGGCGACGACGGTCGGGGCAGAGGCGTGAACAGGGTTGCAGGCTTCTGGTTCTGGCAGCTTCAGGGTCACTACAGCAGGAAGGTGAGGACACCACGGATGCTTCCGAACTTTGAATCAGGCGAAGCTAGAGTCGTTGGATTCGTGGTCGAACCCTCTTCGAACAACGACCTGTGGGCACGTCGGAGGAGGTTGGAGCAGATGGCGAGGACCCGAACAGTGCTGGGGTGTCAGATCAGTTCCGGAGGGAACTGATAAGCCCACCTGGGGGAGAAAATTAGGAACTCACTGGTCCGGGGTACAAACGGAGAGCCGCTTCATGGTACTGGAAGGAGACGCGTAGTAGAAGTTCTCAGCCAAGACCCGCTTAAAGAACTTCAGGTGGATGGCCGTGGGAGCCTCTGCAATGTGCCTCTAGATGACTGCCAGGGGGATGATGTGCAGTCTGGCGATGACGACTCCTCCGGGCAGCCACGAGCTCAGACGAAGGCGGGACCATCTCCATTGCGAAGTATACTAGAAGACGATTCCACCGATATATGGTACACCCTCTAAAGCTTCTTGGTGATGACATGAGAGCCTCAGAAAGTCGCTGATACTCTGCTACCTGCGAGCTGGGAATAGGATGAAGGTGTAGGGTTGTGTGTATGAGGGTGGGATGGCCAAGGGAAGCAAGGGGAAATGGGGAGGGTGACCAGGGTAGGAAGGGGATGTTGGGGAGGGGTGAGGGGCAGCTAGCAAGGGAGGGAGATTCAAATTTGGCCTAGGGTTTGAACCCCTTCAGCCTTGGGGAGATGGAAGGGTGCTTGGGAAAGGGTAGTGGGTGGTTGGGGGTTGGAGGGTGGCTTGGAGATTGGTGGATTCCACCTTGGGGTTGGGGGGAATCGAATGAGTGTATGGGGAAGGGGGGATATTAATGAAGAGTGAATGGAGGAGAGAGGAGGGAGAAATTTGAATTTTGGGAGGGGAGGAGAGAGAATGGGGGCGCCCCCCTTGATGAGAGAGAGAGAGAGGGGGAGTTGGAGAATCCACTCCAAAGAAATAACTAAAACTCACAATATATTTGATCATCAAAGGTTACAAATGAGAGAGTGGGGTGGCCTATTTATAGGCACTGGACTTTTCACATGACCATACTGACCCTAGACTATTGACACAATGACCAGACAGACCAGGGAGGGGCGCCCTTGGGCCTAGCCCATTAGTTGGGCCCATTAGACTACTTAATGAACCACATGACTCAAGACTTAGGTAAATGACCCTTATACCTAGTTACCGGACTCAAATAAAGAGAAAAGTACAAAGTTTATGACTCAAATAAAATATGAAAATTACATGGATTGACTCAAAAAATGTGGAGAACACAATGGTGCAAACGGACGATCCATCAGAGCTTCGCAAAAATGGGAGGGGTAAGTGATGCCCCTATCATACCCCCGTAGTGGGGAGAACTCGACCCCGTCGAGTATGGGTCTACCGGGGAAGTGGTACACCAAATGCAGCTCTGGGTGAGCCACGATCTCCAAACTCAACCCCGCGTCCATGGCCGGGGGATGGCACTTCAGCTTCACAAAGTGGCACGGACACACCCTCATGCTGGCAATGATACCTTGCTTGCCTAGTATTGCCTCCTTGTGCACACGTCGGGCTCTCAGGCTGATTTGTGGTGGCTCTCCAGGGGTGTCCCTCTTAAAAGAAGGTATATGCTCAAAGCACTCACTAGGATCCACCGCGGTACCCATATAGGGTGTCGGATCCGCCACGTGGGAAATGGGGGTGAATACCAAAACCCATTGGAAGTCCAACCTGTAAGCCGGGTTGCCAAAGCCACTCGGAACTTGGCAAGGTCCAAGTCCTCGTGCCCTCAAATTGGAGGTGACCCTAGGGTAGAGCCACTCCAAAGTCATTATCTCCAAGTTGCCAACTTGGAATTCCAAGTGGCGCTCACGACCTTTTGCCCGCTTCTTGTGATTCTCACCGCTCGTTGCTTCTTGCTTGCTTAAATACTCATGCCATGTACTACGATGCGGTGTGAGGGGGGAATGTATGATATGCAAAGGTGGACCGGGGCAGCCAAATGTAGAGATATGATGCGTTGATGTCATAGGTGGACCGGGACAACCATAGGTGGACCGATCATGCCTTGATGTCACATGGACCTTGATGAACCTAGGTGGGCCGGGGCAGTCATAGGTGAACCTATCATGCAAAGGGGTGGCAAATGCAAGGGGTCCCGGGCATCCATGAATGCTCTCTTCATGCTTTAACTTCACACTAACTATCTTTGGGGGGCCGGGGCATCCAAACGTGGCCCTATCATGCATGGACTCCCTATCAAAGGTTGGAGGACCAGGGCATCCAAATGTGGTCTTAACATGCATGTGTTTCCTAACAATGTTGATTGCCGAAGGGGGACCGGGACACCCAGAGATGAGCCTACCATGCAACTCTACCCAAACGGTAAGTTCTACCTTCCCGAGCGTAGGTGTAGGAAGGGAGGGGTTGGTGCAACAGATTTGACATGGGGTGAAGGGTAGGACTTGTTGGGGGACTCGGGATGAGGATGGTGAGTTTTGGGGGCCCCAAAAGAAGGGATCAAATGGATCAAGGAAGGATGGATTCTTGGGGGAGTGGGCCTCTTCCCATATTTGGTGTGTAGATACCCAATCAACAAGCTCTCCTAGGTGTGTTGAGTCTTTGCTAGCTAGCGGAGCCATTACCATGGTGGGTCTATTGATTGGGGAGAAACATAGGGAGGCATACGGCTCATTCCCAAGGAGGGGTGTGGGGTCAAATGGACATATGGGTGTGGGTGTGTGAGGTGTTGGGTGGTTGATTGTGTGGTAGGGGGGGAGGGAGTTAAGTTGGTGCCATGGCTCCCACCCGGTGGGGTCAAAGAGATCAAAGAAAGTATGACCGGATAAGGTGGCTTCTTCCTTTAGGTTGGCCAAGGTGAGGTGATCCCCAATGAGTAAGGGGCCTTCTTCCACCATAAGAGTAGATGGGATAATGATTGCCTTAGGATGGTTGGGCTCCTTTCGTGGGCTATCATTGGCTTGGGATGGGATAGAGATGCCCAATGTGAGAAGGAACATGAGGACCTCACTAGTGCATTGGCCCATGGTGAACACGGGAGTAATAGGGGAAGGTCAGACGGCCACAACTTGGGATGGATGACTCATGGTTTGGTAGTTTGGACTTGACCTTGGGATTGGGCCTTTCTTTAGCCACTTGACTAGAGGTTCTCCTATGATCACTAGTCCATTGAAGGGGAGAGTTAATTCTAAGTGAGGTGGAAAACTAGGGGTTTGTCTCTCCTTAGTTTGAGTGTGGGTGTCCTTCGGTGGATGGGTAATGTTGAAACAAACACCCTCGTTCTTTTGGAATTCCATGGCCAAGCTTGTGTCTCTAGCATGGATGATTTTGGTAGGAGTTTGGGTTGATGGAGCTGGAGGGTGTGATGACATGAGGTTAGGGGGGGTTGTTTGAGGAATCATTGGTAGAGTGTGGGGTTCCCGTGGAGGGGTGGAAGTGGCATGCTTGGTGGGGTAAGGGACGGAGGGTGATGGCCACACGCATGGGCCATATTTTTGGTAGAAGGCTATGGGTTACTTGACTCGTTCCTTCAACATCCCTATGACAAGCTTATCCCATGCATTCATCTTGGGAAGGGGGTAGTGGAGCGGGGAGGGGTGATCCTTCTAGACTCAATGACGATGCAATGCCCAAGGACTAGACTTAGTAGAGACAAGTATAAAACTTGCTCTGATACCAATTTGATGTGACACCACCTTGGGGTGATAGCCACAAGGCCAATGCCCCTTGGACCTATCTATGCAAGCAACCGAACTGAACGGCGGACTCACTCAAGCGGGTTCACCCGCGTAGCACGCACCCGGGTCCGTAGGTGGACCGGCGATGGGGATGAGGGTCCGAGGTTGGACCTTGAGATTCCAGGGGGTTGGCTAGCTTGGGGATGAACCCCTAAGGATCTGGGATGCCCAATTCGATGGGCAGCCAGCACGCCGAGGGCGTGGGATGTTGGGCTTCTCTCATAACTCGCTCCGGGTTGACACACGATTTGGTGGATTCCGGATCGGGCACTCGCTCACCGTCCGTCGGGCAATTGAAAGCAATAATACGCCAGCAAGAATAATGCTACCAGCAGAGGAGAGTGATCAGATGCTCACCTGATTGGCGTGAAGACGCCGACCCCGGCCGCAGACGAGGGCAAGCGGGGAAGCGTGGGCTTGCTCGCACGCCGCGCCGATGAAGCTTCAACATGAAATTTTAATTTACATGCACTACGGCCCTTGCAAGGGGGTTGGAATAGGGGTGGGGATCAATTTTACAACCGAAATGTACCTCCACGTAGGGAGGGGCGGTCAACCGGCCAGGCGGGGTGGGGAAAACTACGCTAGTAGCCGAAGCGGAAGAAGAACATCGGTTCTATCCACTCTCTGGAACAGCAGACAGATAGTTCGTGTTGGTGCCGCTGTGGACTCCTTCAAATTCCGTTGGTGACGAAACCAGTGGAAAAATCTCCGTACCTGACCCAGGAAGACGTTAGAATTTTTGGGGATTTTCTTGTTGGTGACGACGGTCGGGGCAGAGTCGTGAACAGGGTTGTAGGCTTCTGGTTCTGGCAGCTTCAGGGTCACTGCAACAGGAAGGTGAGGACACCACGGATGCTCCTGAAATCTAAATCAGGCGAGGCTGGAGTCATTGGATTCGTGGTCGAACCCTCTTCGAATTGAGACTTACGGGGATGTCGGAGAAGGTCAGAGCAGATGTCAAGGACCCGAACAGTGCCGGGGTGTCAGATTAGTTCCAGAGGGAACTGATCAGCGCACCTGGGGGAGAAAATTAGGAACTCACTGGTGCGGGGTCCAAACGGAGAGCCGCTTCATGGTACTGGAAGGAGACACGTAGTAGAAGTTCTCAGCCAAGCCCCGCTTCAAGAACTTCCGGTGGATGGCTGTGGGAGCCTCTGCAATGTTCCTCTGGATGACTGCCAGGGGGATGATGCGCAGTCTAGCGATGACTCCTCCTCCTGGCAGCCACGAGCTCAGACAGAGGTGGGACCACCTCCGTTGCGAAGTAGACTAGAAGACAATTCCACCGATATATGGTACGCCCTTTGAAGCTTCTTGGTGATAATGTGGCAGCCTCAGAAAGTCGCTGATACTCTGCTACCTGCGAGTTGGGAATAGGATGAAGGTGTAGGGTTGTGTGTATGAGGGTGGGATGGCCAAGGGAAGCAAGGGGAAATGGGGAGGGTGACCAGGGTAGGAAGGGGGTGTTGGGGAGGGGTGAGGGGCAGCCAGCAAGGGAGGGAGATTCAAATTTGGCCTAGGGTTTGAACCCCTTCAGCCTTGGGGAGATAGAAGAGTGCTTGGGAAAGGGTAGTGGGTGGTTGGGGGTTGGAGGGTGGCTTGGAGATTGGTGGATTCCACCTTGGGGTTGGGGGGGAATCGAATGATTGTATGGGGAAGGGGGGGATATTAATGAAGAGTGAATGGAGGAGAGAGGAGGGGGAAATTTGAATTTTGGGAGGGGAGGAGAGAGAATGGGCCCCCCCTTGATGAGAGAGAGAGGGGGGGTTGGAGAATCCACTCCAAAGAAATAACTAAAACTCACAATATATTTGATCATCAAAGGTTACAAATGAGAGAGTGGGGTGGCCTCTTTATAGGCACTGGACTTTTCACATGACCATACTGACCCTAGACTATTGACACAATGACCATACAGACCAGGGAGGGGCGCCCTTGGGCCTAGCCCATTAGTTAGGCCCATTAGACTACTTAATTAACCACATGACTCAAGGCTTAGGTAAATGACCCTTATACCTAGTTACCGAACTCAAATAAATGAAAAATTACATAATTTATGACTCAAATAAAATATGAAAATTACATGGATTGACTAAGAAAAATGTGGAGAACACAATGGTGCAAACTGACGATCCATCAGAGCTTCGCAAAAATGGGAGGGGTAAGTGATGCCCCCATCACAACCACTTCCTATTTCATTTAAGTATGCCGACGGGTGGGACCTGGACCACCTCGGCCTTTACTACTACTTGTCTTCACGTGGCCATTTAGACTTGGTGTCGTTGGACGAACGATGTGAATTGATAGGGGATGTTTGTTTGCTCATTTGGGAGGCGACATCAAGAGACATGGAGCCCCCGCTATTTTATTGGCCACTTTCGCCCTTGTATTTGGGGCCAACAGGTATATTGTCTACACTAACTCTCATCTCCATCTATTTTTTTTGCTACAATGTGCATTTTCTTTATCTTTGCACCCGTGCGATATGCAGCTCGGCTCAATTGGGAGGAGACCCGACAATACAGGGAGTTAATTATAAAGGCTTAGAAGCCATTATACCTTGAGACTCTGGAGACGGCCCCAACCACTACACCCTTGCCATCTGGTGGTCCGCGGAAGCGGATGAGGTCGCATGTGGGGGAGGCTGTCGCTCGAGCCAAAAGAGCCCGAGCATCAGCAACCCGAAAGAAGGATGTGACGGAAGCAGAGCCGGGAGTAGCTCCTCCTACTGTGCCATGTTTCGGAGAATTCGCGGCTTCCCGAGCACGAGCACGCCCAGCCGAAGGTATATTCTTCTTACACCTCATTTCCATATTAGTGATATGAGCTAATTCCCATATTGCAGTTCCCGCAACTTCACCTGCGACGGTCACAGAAGAGGCTGCTGCTTTCGTGGGAGTTGAAGAGAGGGGAGATGGAGTGCCAGCGGCTCCCCTTATTGAGGAGGATCTGCCTTCTCCCACCCCCAGCCATGAGATTAAAGGTAATTTGTGATATGCCGTCCGGTATTTATACCATTCATTATATCTTGGGCTCACATGAGTGCTTCCCCTTTTCAGCTCCGGTCAAGGTTCACCCGCCTACTCCTCCTGCTGCAGAGCCAATTGAGCAGGTTCTCGCCGAGCAAGGTGAACTTCCAGCGAGTCGTTCCGTAGTGGAGGTTTGCCTACCTACTCCTGCTGTAGAACCACTTGAGCAGGTTCTCACCCATCAAGGTGCACTTCCAGTGAGCTGTTCTGTTGAAGAGTTGACTACTTTTAGAGAGAAAAGTCTATGCTCGGGGAAAAGCTCATCTTCGGAGGAGCAGGTGGATTATGGTGGCTCCAGTGACGATGAGTCTACCAGGGCGGAGACAAAAATTGAAGAAGCCGCATTTTCATCCTCTTATAAGAGCAATTTCCTGGCTTTCAGTCCACCGCAGCTGATGTGGAGCGGCCTCAGATCACTTAGCCCTTCCGTGGGGGAAGGGGAAGTAATGCTGGAGATGGGGGTTCCCACCGCTAGGGAACTAAGCTTGGTGCGTTCTGCGGTACGCTTCGCCATGCCCTTTTAGCCTCGTGCTCATTCTCATTAATTACTATATCAACTTTCTGAGACATTTCTCGCATACTCCTCCTGAAGGTCCCCGTTGTTCCAGCTGAGATGACCGTGCTGGCCGTGAGTGTAATGATGCTTCTTATATCTCTCAGCATGGATCCACTGGTGTTCCCTCCTGTCTTGAGACCCATAGCTTTGAGGTACCCAACAAACTATGCTATGATAGTAGGCTTCGAGATGCCCAAAGTAACTGCGGGATCTGACTAGCCGGAAATGACTTTGGAGCCGCCACAGCTTAGCATTGACTATGAGCTGCCTGAAGACGAAGACATTCCCGTGCCAGAGTTGGAGAACATTTCAGAAGAAGCTGTAGCTGTTTCCATAATTTTCGCACTTGCTATCAAAGCGGCGCCGACAGAGGCTAGTCGAGCTGAAGAAAATAAGCAACCACCTCCTGCGCCCGATGCTCAAGTTCTAACACCTCTGCCAGAGGTCGGGGGAGAGATCATTATCGTTGATTCTCCCCCAGCTACATCAATTAAAGGACTAATCATGGTGTGTGTGCAGTATCAAACCTGCCATCGTCGTCCTTGGGGCCGAGCCAAGAGATTTGGGCCACTATTGACAACCAGGTAGAATTCCATCTCCCTGCTACGCCATCACTCAGTCTGTAATCATCGAACGAGCTGGTATGGCAGAACTTGGAGATGTTGAGGCAGACCATATTGACCCGCCGCGACTTGTCCTATGTATAATTGCGGGGGCTAGTAGAGCACATCTCCGATACACTCTAAGCCTTTGGATGCCCCATGGAGGACTGGACATAGCGTGTAATTCTATTATTGAAATATGTAAATCGGAGGGAGTTCATTGAACATGGCCTAACGGACCAACTGACGGCCCTAAATTTTGAGCGTGCTGAATGTCAAGCTGCCCTCCATCTGCTGAAAGAGACTGCCCAACAATTACAGGAGGCCGCTGAAGCTGCTTCCCACTGCATTATCACTCTGAAGGATCGGACCTCAGAATTATGGGCCGAGCTTGCCCGAATTGAAGAAGACTTGGAGCGCTCAGAGCCACTCGAAGTGTAGAGTATTGAGGAGGCTGAGCTAGCGAAAGGACGGGCTGCGTCCCTCGAGGAGAAGATGATGAAGTTGCGAGCTGAAGAGTCTTGCTTGCAAGAGTTGACCGCCTTTCCTTCGCTGGGTCTTTTAGAATTTGAAGATATCTTCCGCCGGCCTTTGGCCTAATGGCTGTTCATTGTAGATGTGGAAAATGTGGATGTGTATATGCGTGCCGATCCCACAAATCACATGAATAAGCATGAAGGCATATGTGCACCAATCAAGTATATGTGGCTATGTAAACATGGTAGCATGATCATACAATCAAGACAAAGGCGATAAAAGATGTAAAAGAATACTGTGATCGCCACCAAGGAATGACAACGGCAAAAGAATATAAAATACTAAGTGCGTTGTGTACCTTGGAAAAAGAGGATGATTGCGCTCAATATCAAGATGCAGGGACTATGTGGATTACCTCTCCTTGCCTTCCAGCCGGATAGAAGGTAAGGGCCTCACTTTCCATGCTTTCCTGCGAAATAAACATAAAACAAGAGGCAAAATCCATTAGAAAATGCTAAGTGTAGAAATCTACCCAAGTGCATAAAGTAGCATGAAAGATTGAGGGCAAACTTACCGGGGGAGGGTTTTTAACCCCTATGGAAGGGTGCAAACAATAGGTGTGTATATTGCGATGAGATTAACATGAAGAAATTGATTTAATATGCCATGATGAACATAGATAAACAAGGTGCAAAAGTGCATGCCACAAGAAAAATTGTGCAAACAGTGTAAAGTGGGTGCAAAGACTGATGCAAACAGTAGGGTAAACGAAGTCCAAATGGGGAGAAATTTAAGATGACAGAAGACTGGAGTGCTGTAAAGAAGAAGAAACAAGAATCACTCAAAAAGGAGGTCAGGACACAAAGTTATGACACCGGAGATTTGGGAAAAATATGGACTGTGCAGAAAATTCAGAACAGTGCACAAAATGGGCTCAAAGAATGATGACTATCTCACAAGATAGAACACCAAAAGAGGAAAGAGTAGATGCTATGACAAGGTGGGAGTGTTGTGGTGAAACTAGGGTAGAAAGGAGAGTTTAAAACGGGGAAGACAATAGTGAAAAATGGGGTGGAAAACTCAAGAAAATAGAAGGGTGCAGAAAAATGACCAAGTGTAAAAATAGAATGAATGTGTAAAACTCATAGACAAAAATATGCATAAAGATGATGAGGTAATGAGCCCAAAACCAAGGAACACAAAGATTATACTTCCCTCTAGAGCTTGGAGTTGAAAGGACGGATCAAGAGTACCCCACGGCCTCGCACTAGCGATGCAAACATGCTCCCGTCCCAAGAAATCTGAGTTTCAGCAAAGTGCAGAACAGCGTAGTGAAACCTCAAAAGTAGGGGCTTGGAAGAGAGGGAAAAGATATGAGAAATAAGGCAAACATATAATCAACGTGAAGCTAATACTCCCCTCTTCAAGATGGATTTGAGGGAGGACGAAAAGGATGAAGCATGACTCCGCACCGGCTTGATGAACATGCCCCCGTCGTGGACTTTGTAGCAGAAATCAACAAACTGTGATGATTTGCCAAAAGTAGGGGCAAAGTTGAGAGGGCAAACGTTAATGAAATTGAGCAAACAAGGAACCAAAATGAAGCTTATACTTCCCTCTTTAGGCTAGGGTCGAAGGGTTGAGTCAACAATCCATCATGGCTTCACCGTCGCCTTAGAAACGCGCCCCCATCACACAAGAAATCTGGGCAGGTTTATATAGAAAAAGTGGTGAAACCCCCAACTTTCTCCCACAATTCCAAAAGATAGAGTCCACCAAATCTCGAGATCTCTGACTCATTCTCGAGATAATTGTCAATATAAGGCGTAGGAACAAACGAGACTCTTTTTGGTTGAAGATTGTGGAAGTTATGGCTCTTGGAAGAAGTCTCTGGAACCTAATCTGCAGGGTTTTTTTGGTTGCACGAAAAGTAGAAAAACCTGATATTGCGGCCATGATTCCAGGAGATATAGCCCATCAAAATTTGTTTTCTATGTACCAAATTAAAGATAATACAAAGGGCTAGAAGTAGGAAAAAATGGGGATCAATTTGGATAAGTATTCTAGAAGTTATGGCCGCCGCAAGATAGGTACATCGTGCAGGTTCGTGGAGGAGTCCAGAGCAGGCTGGACTCTTATTAGATAAACGGTCGGACGACCGACCGTTAAGGGTTAAACGGTCGTCAACCGACCGTTTGTAACAATGAACGGCCATTAGCACGACCGTTTAAGGTAGACCTTTGGCGACTTTGGAAATTGGATCATATCTCCCAAACGGTGCAGAATTAGCAAAAGTGGTAGAAGATAAAATTATAGATAACTCAAAAATGAAAAACTTTTATGAAAAAATTAAGATGAGAAAATGATCCAAAGAGAGAGAAAATAGGGCTAGAAGAGAGAGAAAGAATATCGGGACATAGGTGAACAGTGCAGTCTGCCAAAAAATTATAAATAACTTGAAATCGGTGCAGAACTGGCCAATGATGTAGAAGAAGAAATTGTAAGGATTTGAAAGATGAACAACTTTGATGAAGGACACAATTTGAATAGAGGAAAGGAAGGGGATGAAAAAGGACCGTTTTCAACACTACGCAACGAAAGGTGGCTGAATGCTTGAGGGAAGCCGGCCTAAATGGGCCGTAAGGCGACTTTGAAGGCCGGAAGGTGACAAGATAGGCTTCAGGGCTCTATGAAATAATGATCTCCAAGGTTCAAAGGGAATGGAATAATGAAATGGGCTCGAAATCCATCCAAAAAAGGCTCCAAAATAATGGATAATTCGGGGCATCAAAATGATGAATAAGAGAAATGACTCAACTTGCAGGCTAAAAACGAGTGTCAACAGATGCCCCTCCTTGATGTCCGCTTTGCAAGGGAGCAAGCGAAAGCGACGCGGAGGTGAAATGAAATGGAGATGGAGCGAAAGCGACAGCGACGTGAAATGGAGATGAAGCGGAGAGAACTGATAAGTGGGCATCAAGGCAAAAGACACCCGTTTTAACCAACAAGCGACAAGAATTCTCCCGAAATCGCCGAACTAACCACCAGGACTGGATGACAAGAATGAGACATGTCTGGAGAACTAAACTAATAGGGAAAACAGGAAGCACGACCAGGCTCATCGGGGACACAATCCACAGACAATGAGGGGGTCGGAGAGGAGCACAACGTAAAAAGTAGGAGAAATATAACTGAGATAAAATCCAGACATGAATCACACTAGCCAACCAGACCGAGTGAAAAGATCAGAGAAATCGGTCAAATTCAGAGTGGAATGAAGATCTCTTATCCAAGAGACATGAAGTGCAACTAACCATTATTGAGGAGAAACCTTGAATGGATCACGAGACATTAATGCTCAAAATGACATGATGCATGCTGGGCTAAAATAAAGAAATCATCAAAACGAATGCAAAGAAATCATAAAATAGAAGGTACTCAAGGATAATATTGCTAGACTGAGCCAAGATGGGGTCAAGAGTCGTCTGCAACCACGGCGTGCGAGACAGAGTCCATCGTTCCCCACCCGACTCAACTGAGCGGCCTATCCAACGATTAACCGTATGCTCCTAGATCATCATCATTTTTGTTAAAGGGGAACATCAGATCCCAGAACACACGGGTAGCCAGCCGGTCCTTGAGAGGCTATAATAATGTAGATACCATATAGTAATGCAACAATGAGAAGGGATAGAGAGCCATACCTGACTTACCTGCCAAGCGAAGCGGATTTTTTTCTTCTTCTGATTTTTTAGATTTTTATGGGTTTTCAATATAAGACAACCAGCAACATGAATAAACAAGCATGAACATAACGAGACAAATAAATGAGCATAACACAACGAAGAATGAAGGAACAAACAACATATGCAAGATACGAACCAACAATATGCATGTAAGACGAACATAGTGAGATAAGACAACAATGCAGTGGGACAACACACGGTTGGGACAAGAACATGTGGGGGGACAACACACGGCTGGGACAAGAACACGCAAGATAACACACGATTGGGACAAGAACATGTGAGACAACACACGGTTGTGACAAGAACACGTAAGATAACACACGGTTGGGACAAGAACATGACAAATACGCTCTTCAATCAAAACCTAGGATCAGAATGAAGCAGAACTGCCTGGTTCATAATCGTGAGGCAGAGCCCTCTAATAAAGATATGATGAGATAAAGCTGAGAAGGACATGAGCTTTAGAACAGATCGAGAGAGTGGATTGAAGAAGAGAACAGATCAAAGATGTGGACATGATGTAAAACGAGAGATATAGCAAAGAGACTTGAAGCACCTGCAACCTGCACACTTAACAAACGGATTACGTACCTGTTCTTAGAACAAATGTAAAATGCATGAAAAAGAAAACAAAAGACACACTTTTAGACTTTTGAAATATTTGATTTTTTTAGTTTTTTTTTGAAATATTTGATTTTTTTTGGGATTTTGAAGTATTTGATTTTTTTGGATTTTTTGAAGTATTTGATTTTTTTTTTGGAATTTTGACAATATCTCATTTTTTTGGATTTTGACAATATCTCATTTTTTTTAGATTTTTTTGACATATCTCATTTTTTTAGATTTTTGATAATATCTCATTTTTTTAATTTTTTTTTTCGACATAGCAATCCACAGCACCCAAAGACAGGCTCGAACTACTGGCCAGGGATCGCTATCCCTCCCCTCTGATTAAAGACTTCCCTTAAGCAGAGCGTGCATGTGAGGGTGGCTTACCACAACCAACCGCTTCTAAAGAACGGTGCCCCTACTAAGGCCATACCCGGGATACAACCCAGCCTAAGAGGGAGAAGCAGAAGAAAAATTGGAGACAAACTTCGTGCAGGATGGGAGATATCAAGGCTCGAATTCCCTCCAGGGCACTACCCCTCAAAGAGATAGCATGTTGCACTGGGACTTTGTGTCTTTGATTTTTAGACCCATATTTATCAGGCACGCATGCGACCGGGCTCATGACGTCTCGCGGGGAACTGTACTGCCACTCTTGTCATGCCTTTGATTCATAATTTTGCATTGATTCATTTTCTCATTTTGGTAGCCATTATTGGCCAGATATAGCATGAAAGTTCACTTTTGAGGGTCAAGACTGCCCTTATTTGAGACCTCTCTCGTATTAGGGAGCATCTAGGTTAGTCATCTTATCCATCCATCTCTTGTCCCTACACTTGGCCAAGCAGAGAAGAGAAAAGGTGTCACGCCCCGGGCCGATAGCAGCGGAACGTGTCGTTTGCTCGGAACGTGGCAGTTAAACAGTCGTGAATGATCAAGAGCAATCGCATAAGACCAAGATAATTTTGAACAACAATAGAAATTTTATTTCTAATATGAATCTCTTACAAGAACTTGTTGTCCATCTTGGAGACTTCAACATAATGGAAAAGAAGATAACGACATACTAACAGACTTAGAACAGATAATTGAATAAGAGACGATAAGCTAACTTAGCTAGACAATATTATCTAGACTCAAGAAAAAATAAAAGACTCGGGTTCACTAGTTTCCACAGCTCGCTTGCACACTTGTCCCGTCCGTGTGGGTCTCGGTCTTGCTAGCTACCTGCTTACCTGAAAATGTTGGAATAAAACGGAGTGAGCGAACGCTCAGTAGGAAATTATATCTCAAGCACTAGCAATGGGTTTAAGTAATTACAAGTTTCATGAATGCAATAAAGCTATGCATGCTCGCATAAAACGACAAGATAGAGAGAATGTAATATCAAAGAATAAGATGAACTAATCATGAACTTTCAACAAGATACTTAAGATATTCAAGCAAGTACATTTAACAAGTCATGTCAAGAATTTTGGCTATCATGTATCAAGCAAGTAAATTACCCTTTTTCGGGCCACGCATTTCATGTCAAGGCAAGTACGATTTCAAGCACAAGATTTATGTGGAATGTCCAATCTAGAAAGTAAAGTACTCGGTATAATGCCAGATACCTTATCATTTTAACTCCCATGGGCACAAGTACTTTCGGGTGCTCCCCCCAGGACCAGATCGGGCCCTATATGCGCAGGCATTTATCATGTATTTTGACATCCACTCTTGTTTATAGCCAACATAGAATTTCAATAATCAAGCTTGTAGACACGTATGACAACTTTGATAGAATAGAGTCCAAAATATGACAAAGGACATAGATTGGCGATAATAACGGTATAATCACGATATCGATAAAACTAGGTAGAATATGGTTCCCTTAACTTGGGTACCATGACAAATCAATATGGACATTCTTTATATAGAATTGAGGTCCACATGAACAGTATATCAAAGGTAAGATGCCCTCATTCTTATCATAGAATTGAGGTTTACAAGAATGACATGAAATGACATGATATCATCATCCCATTAAGAATTTCTTATGATATACTCTTTGTATAATCATAAGGGCCGGTATACCATGTTTCTTTAGAGTGACATGGCATCAATGGTGTAATGGGTTTTTAGGGTACAACCAGCTCAGTCGGCCTTGAGGGAATCCAAGGCTACGAGGAGTCTTACGGAGGTCTCTATGACTAACTCGCTAGTCCAAAGGAACGGAATGTCCAATGGAGAGCTTGTATGTCAATGAGAATTGAGTGTGCTCGATAAAACAATCGTGAAACGTGGGACTATACTCACGGAATGGAGAATAGTGCCGATATATGTATTATATAACATATGAAACCATCGGTTAACAAAAATAGTGAAAATCAGTTTACAGTAAAATAACGACTTAAGTATAGTCGTTTCTCAAGTAATTAACGCCTAACAGAAGGGCGTTTACATATGTTTCCATTTTGGCAGATTTTTCAATAATTCAGAAATTTATCTAAAACGCGCCCTGGACAGGGGCGCTTCTTTGCAATGAGACGACTACAGTAGCAGGCGTCTTTTTATTTACAATATTTTACAGAACATATTTATTTTCAGAAATTATCAAGAACACGCCCTTGGAAGGGGCGTTAATCATTAAATTCTTATTTTTACAGAACATATTGTTCGGGATTTTAACAGAAACGCGCCCTATGAAGGGGCGTTACTTTTTAATTCACGCCCTAGCATCGGGCGTTAGTCCAGTGAAAGACGACCTAGCCACGGTCGTGAATTCAAGAAATACCCTGAATTTTCATGGGCAGTAATAATTTCAGGATAATAGAATTCATGAAGAACGAATGTATGGTCATGACAATAGAATTAACAGGTTTGAAGACATATGATCATGCATTATTGTAGAATCATGATTTCATAGATAAATAATTCTTAACGTGGGTGATTAATCAGTAAATGAAATTAACGCCTATGTACAGGGCGTCAAATCTAAAATTGACGACCTTGGCAGGGTCGTGACTTGTAAAACAGCGCCCTAGTCTGGGGCGTTTATTTCATAATCACGCCCTTGCTAAGGACGTTTCTTTCAAGAAATTAACAGAAAATCGTTCAGAAACTATAGTAAACCAAACCATGTATGTGCATGATGATTATTGTACTGTATCAATTTAGTTTGGGCTACAGTGACTTGAGAAAATCCTACCTTAGTATGGTCTGGATGAAGGACACGTGAAGAACTTGATAGGGAACAATACTCTGTTTGTAACAGAGTCTTCTCGGAAGAAGAAAAGTTGATGCTGATGAAGGCTTCCCTAACCTGTATAGAAGAGAAAGAGATGAAGAGTCAGTAACTCTTCATATGATAGAAAGAAAAGAACGTTCAGTTCTTTACTCACCGTAGCAGACGATCGATCAAATAGGTTTAGGGTTTGACTATCAAGGGTATTTATAGGATCTAGGGAAATCCTAATGGGCTAGAGTTATATTGGGAGTAATATATCCCTATTAGAGTCCTTGCCCTAGTAAACACTTACTAGATTAACATAATCCTTCCCTGGATAAGCTCCCGTGTCGAACGGAACTCGAATGGAATTAACGACTTTGGTCAGGGCGTCGATTCTTAAATTGACGACCTGGTTCAGGTCGTTTATTAAGAAGCGCCTTTAGTTAGGGCGTTCCTTTGTTTAAAACACGCCCAAGATAGGGGCGTTTCTTGGCCTTACTGTTTTTGACGTTGGAATTTGACGCCGTGTGGTGAGGGCGTCACTTCTTGAGTCACGCCTTAACTAGAGGCGTTTATAATTTAAATAGCGCCTTCATCCGAGGCGTTATTTCCATTTCACTCTTTTATTTGTTCATTCGTATATAATATATACTTTCCTTTTATTTCTAGGTATATATACATATATACAGGTTTATGTTATGTACTTATGTATATATATATATATATATATATATATATATATATATATATTGCCTATATGGGAGAAGATAATAAAACGTGTTAAAAAGCCCATTAAGCGTAAAATGCTTGGGGTTGAGTTTGGGCCAATGGAGCTTAGCATTAAAAATGTTAATCCTTTATCAAGGCCTAATAATTATATTTGTAACTAGTTATTTCTATTTGTTCCTTTACACAAGTTTACTTTGTTTGGAAGTCTTACTTGTTTATTTGTTAAGACCTTACACATACGACTTATATCTTTTAATAACTTGCATGTATTTCCGTCTATGCATAAATAAGGCTCTTAAGACTATCTCTAAGGTTCTATACCTCATTGATTTGGTGTGGCTAGTTCTCATTTACATTGAGATCTTAGTAATCTTCTATTTAGAGATTTTATTGCTCATAAGTTCTTTAACTTTTATTAGTCTTTGTCCTAGGTATCAGAGGCAGGTTCGATCTGAGCAACCCCTTGGGAATATCACTTGACCATTTATTTATTTGAATAAACATTTTATACTTATAAGAGTAGGTATATCATTATGTATATTTTTATTCCTGTTCCAAAAATTACCGGGCGTTACAAAAGGCCTTCATGCATACCCAAAGTATGGCCAAAGTAGCAACGGTGTGCCTAAGAGGAATCGGCTATGGCTCGCCGTGAAGTGTGTGAAAAACCCATACTCAAAGGTCACCCTCAACGATCAGGGAAGAAAACTAGACTCCCAGCGCGGAGCTATCACTAGCCTAAAGATGCTGCAGAAGCGACTCATTTGACTAAGCAAACTAACCAAAGCCTAAGACCACTCAACCATATTTTAAGGAACCAACATTATAAGCACATGCAGAAATAACAAAGTAATAGCAATGATAACATGTTCCGGCAAAAATCAAAGATACCTTTGCAAATCGATGGCGTGGAAATTGGCCTCCTGAAGCGATTTCGATCATCAAGCTTTGAGGAGCACGAACTTTATTTTCCTTGCTTGTCAGGATAAAGGATGAAAGGAGAGCAAATGATTGGATTCCTCGACATAGAGGAGTGGCAGACATCATACTGGACGAAGAAGAGATAAAAAAGGAAGAGAGACGAGGGCTAAAACTCCCTCGTTAAGGCACTGAGGCCCTGATAACAAGGAACCAAGTACAGAATAACCAGGGATTAACTGAGATCAAGGCGGGCTAAAGCCTCGAAAACAGTAAGAAAAATGGTAATAACCCCGAAAGGGTGAGGAGGAAAGAATAGAGAGACCATGAGAAGATTGTGGCAAAGATAAGGGAGAAGAGGAGTAATCATCCGACGTGGTCGGAGAAAAGGAATTAGAATCACCCGACAGGGTCGGGGAAAGAAAATGATTGACACCCGACAGGGTCAGGGAAAAAGACTGATGGTCACCCGAAAGGGTCGGGGAAAGATCAGACGCAGAGCCCGGGGATACCGGAAGGGAAGGATCAGAAGAAGTCCCGAAAATGGGATGAAAGGATGACATAGGCTGAGGCCTAAAATCATGAGTGAACGGAGGATCCGGAGACTCCGGATGAGTGGGGAAAGAAGAATGGGGGTTTATAGACCTGAAAAGAGAGGAGAAGATCATAAATGTGGGATTGGAAGAAGGGAGGTACACCACCCAAGGGTGGGAGCTGAGCAATATAAAGGATGAAGGAAAGGAAGAGGAAGAAGTAGACCCCTTAGTGCACAATCGACGGCCCTTAAACTTACGCCGCCGCTTCTTCTTTGCAGCAATCTCTTGAACACGGGTATGCCTGGTGCTGACCCGGACCTTCGACCTTCTTGATATGCAATGTCTCCTCAAATAACGGGCCCATCTGGCAGACAACCTAGCCCGGTCATGGATATGCAGCTTCGTCAGGGCGGTTGCCCCTAGATACCCTGTGCTAACCATAGGCGGACATTCTTGGATAGATGACTGTTGACACCCGTTTTATGACCGATAAGTCAGGTCATCTCCTTGTTCACTCTATGTGATGCTCCAAGTTATTCATTCCTTCGTTGAGTCTCCTTCATCAATTTGAAGTTTATTTCATGGGTCTTCTCCTTGGTTGAGTAGGGTTCCGCGATTTCTTGATTGGATGAAGCTTAGCAAGCTCATTTTTCAATCCTTATTATTTCTAACGGTCCACACCATGGGCGTTACTTCCCTTATAACACATGTGCCCATGGACCGTTACATCTTGAAGAGTCCTACAACTTAAGGCTTTGTTTCAATCCTTATCCTTTGGCCTATCCATTGAGTATAACGGTCTGTCGTGCAGCCGTTACTTCCCTCTAACGCGTTCATCCTTGGCCGTTACTTTCATTCAAGAGTCATATTGTTTTGATCTGCTTCCGTTGATCATATCTCTTTTGAAATAAGGTTGAATGTGACGGTATCCCTCTAACACGTTATTTCCCTCTGACGGTCTGTCGAGAAGCCGTTACATCCAACAGAGAGTCCTGGCAGTTCAGGCCTTTTCTCTGCTACTCCGTGGTCGAGTTAAGAGTTTGATGTTGTGATTTCTCTTCCAAATCTGATCCTCAGAACCTTCTGTTTGTTTCTATGGACTTTTGGTGATATTATCTTCGAGAGTTTGCTAAGAGTTATCCTCTTTTCTTGCTAGATTATCCTCTGTTCGACCAGAGATTTTGAGGGCCTATAAATAGCACCCTTAACTTCATGGCCTAAGGGAGGAAGATCTGGAGTTTACGTCGAAGTGCTGCCGCATCCTGGAGCCACATCCAACCAAGGAGAATTGTTCCTCACGTCCATCTGCTTCACGGTGAAGGGAGCATTCGTTTCATTGTGTTTGAGTCTCCATCGTTGTCATACTTGTGTTCTTCTTCCTCCTTTTCCTCAAAGCATTGTCCCTCTTCTTTCTCCCACGTTCTTCATCTATTTTCATCATCTAAACATCTTCCCATCTTTTAAAACGCCCAGAGGGGTTAAAAAACCAAAACTTTCTCGGTACTTCCCTTTCCTTTTGAATGATCTTAATTTCCTTAAGAATTGATACTACGCTTGTTTAAAGGGCTGATCTGGGTTTATTTTCTTGTGTTTCACGTTCTTTGGCAGGTTTACAGGTTCATTAAACGAGGCCCAAGTCTTCTGGCCGGCTGGAAGATTTGGAGTTCAAAGAGTTCACAAGTTACTTCTGCAGGTGCTCTGACGGTCTTATGCAGGCGCGTCAGGCATATCTAACGGTTCATCGGGTGACCGTCACAATCTTGTGACGCACAGGGTCTGGACCATTACATTCAGCTGATCTGCAGATTTCACTATTTTCTCTCTCCCGTGGGCGGGTGCTTCATCCACCTATTTCCAAGGTATTTTCAAGTCCTTAACTTGTGTTTACTTTGGTGGCGATCACGTTCTTTCCTTAGCATTGGGCATTGATTTCTCTCTCATATCTCTTATTTTCTTTGCTTGTTCCACCCACGCGGTGTGTTTTATTTGCTCTTGCTCCACGCCCCGGCGTGTATTTTTCTTTATTTCTTTAGATTAGTTTGGTTGAGATAGCATGCCCATGCTAGAGCTTGTTCGAATTGCCTAGGTTCATGGTTCACATGTCCTTGGGTTGATTGAGATCATTGATTTTTGCTTATCATCTTTATCATACATCACAAACCCACAAAAAGAAGGAAGCAAATAAATCAACAGATAATTTTTGGCGATCACGGTGGGACGGCTTGTGCCAATCGTGCTTTTTTGATCTCTGTTATACCTGCCATCATTTCCTTGTCTGGTTTTCCCCGGATTTCCCTTCTATTTTCCTGCTGTTTTTGGTTCTTTGGCTCATCTGACGGTCCTGGCTCCCTGCGTTATATTTCTTCTGGCGGTCTGGCATTCAACCGTTATATACGTGTGACGTAGAGGTTATAGACCGTTACACTCCAGATAGGTACGCATCCCGAGGTGCATTCCTTTCCGCAGTTTCTGCTGTGATATTTTTGCTTGGGTGATATCTGACTTTCCTCCTTGGTTGGTTTATATACTTCCATCGTTGTGTGCATAATTGCTTGCTAGATTCTAGGTTAGAATTTGCATGCACCCCGGTGCTCATAGGTTCATTCATATTATCATACATTAGATTGCACTTTCCTACCTTGGTGTGCGGACCTCTCGTCTCCATATTCCTTGGGGCCGACTAGAAAATCACACTAGGGACTTCCATAAGTCCCCGCGAGCCGTGGATTCCCACACGGACGCCGGGCCGGTTGTACCTTTCCCACCCCGTGTCTAGGGTTGCATAAGTGAAGGAGTGATCACATTTAGAGTCAAACCAAGCTTTACATCCACCTCCTATCAGGAACCCATTGTTGAGAGCTCATATTCATCAATCCACTAAAGTTCCAAAGGAGAAATCGTAAAAATCTTCTCTCATCATCTTAAACAACTTGGTTGACTTTGAATGTTTTTCATCTCTTATCACTTACATCTTTGTTAGAAATCATCTATGTTGGTTGCTCATTGTGTGATTGTTTGTGTTGTGTTGTTTGCATCTTGTCAAGGTTGTCCGTTGCATGTGGAGTTGTTTTCGTCAGTTGGAAGCACCTCCTAGGGTCAATTCCTTCTCCAAGGTCTACTCAAATTCGCTTTTCGAATCCACCATGGCTTTTTTCAATCCTCCCCGTTCCCAAGAGGATTCCCTTCCTCAAGGACTTCTTGAAAACTCTGCTAGGGTTACTTCGTTCTCTTCTGGAGAGGGGACAACCCCTCTTCCGTCCTCCACCCCCATGGAGGGTGGTCGAGCCACCCCTTCTTTCTCTTCTCCTTCTGCGGGCTCCATTCTCCAAATGATGGCCCAATTGGATCCGGCCCAACTCCAAGCTGTCTATCAGGCCATGCAAGGATCCAATATCTCCCCTCCCACGATTACGCAGGGTCAATCCAATCCTTCCATCCAGCCCACTCCGATTGATCTTACCCCGGTCCAACCCCGAACCATCACCTTTGCTGGCATGGAGACGGGCCAATCTTCTACTTCGGCCCAGCAATCTTTTGACAAAGGGAAGTCTGCCACCCCTTCTTTCATTCAGTTGGATCATCATATGTCCAGCCCTATGGTTCCACAAGTCCTTATGGGCCCTTCAGATTTCTCGCGACCTCAGCCAGGGGTTGTCCAAGCCCACTATAATCTGGGTCAGTCTCTGACCCAATATCCTTCTTATGGGCCCCCTGCATTGGCCGTTTATCCTTCTGCTCCTTCTTATGGGCTCCCACCTTCTGCCGCGGTTCACCCTTCCGCTCCTCAACTTCAATAATCACCTCTCACTACCCCTGCTCTCTCTAGAGAGCAGGAATTACTTGATAAATGGGCCACCATGCAACAGCAACTCGACTTCCTCCAGAAACGGGTGGGCCCACAGTCCTTGGCAGATGTTCCGGTTCCTAGCTTTCAGAACATCCGGTTCCCTCCGCAGTCCGACCTCCCCAATTATCGCAAATATGACGGGAACGGTAATCCCTTTATTCACGTGAGGGACTTCTTATATGAGTCGGCCCAATTCCAATATGATGATCGCCTGATGGCGTATTTGTTCTGCCGATCATTGGATAGCGTTGCACTGGAATGGTTCTACTCTCTGCCATTGGAAGACGCGGAAAGCTTCAAGGTAGTGAAAGATAAGTTTATCCAGCGGTTTCAAGACAGGGTCAGCCCGGAGTACTCATTTACAGATTTGGTGGCCGAAAAGATGAAACTAGATGAGGAGTTTTCTACTTATGCAGATAAGTGGAGGCAAATGGCCGCTAGAGTGCCCGGCCATATCCCGGAGGAAGAGAAGGTCAAGTTACTTATTTCCAATGCTACTCCGACCTTCCGAAACATTCTGGCCATGAATGACATAGCCAACATGCACCAACTCTACAGCCGAGCGCGCTTCATTCAGACTCAGTTCAAGGATTCCCCCATACACTCACTATTTGAAAACTAAAAGCCCAAATACCATAAGAAACCTCAAGGGCCGGTCACCGAGGGGGTCCAAACGAACGAGCAGGTTCAAGCCGTTGCCTTTCCGTTCCAAGCCGCACCCTTCCACTTCCCTCAAAACCCCTGCACTCCACAGAATCTCGCTCCACAGAACTTCCAGGTCACTCCGTAAAACCCTCTGCCCACCTTCGCCATTCCACAAAACACCTTCACCGCACCGCAACAACCACCACCCCCTCCGTAATACCACAACGTCCCTCCACCCAACGGCTACAACAACCTTAACAGCAAGCGCCCGGCTCCTAAAAGAGCTCAGTATCCACCTTTGCCAGAAACACTCACTGACATCTTCTCAGCTCTTATGTCGGTGAATGCCATACAGCTTCCTCCGGAATGGCCCAACTGGAACCCAGCCATTGATCAGACGAAGTATTGTATGTTCCACAGGCAGCCGAGGCATACCATTGAAGGGTGTTTCCAATTCCGGGACCTGATCTATGACCTCCATGAAGGGCAAAGAATTGATTGGGCCGAGATGCACAGGGTCATCACAGAAATCAAAGAGAAGAGAAGGTAGCCGCAGAGGCAGCAAGTGCAGTAGCAATAGGTACCGCAGCCACAGCAGCAACTGCAGCAGCAACAGCAGCCGGTTCAAGACCTGGGTATTCATCAAAACCCAATGCCAAACCATCCTCCTGCTCCACAGCCTCCGCCGCCGGCACCAGCTCAGGTCAATGTCGTCCAACCCCCGGCTCACAACCCCGAATGGTCCTTCGACGATGATAGCTCCACGCCACAGGTCATGGCCCTTCACCATAACTACCATAATCCTCCCGCTTCCCCCATCCTCATACCTACACACCAAACCCCTCCTCCACTCGTCCTCCCATTTACCCCTATTCTATCACACACACCATCACTCGCGCCTCCGTCGCACTCGCCATTGCTCACATCCACTACCATCACCCCCTCCCCGCTCGCGCTTACACCCACTATCACCATACCTCCATCTAACCCTCCACTCACCACGCCTCCGTCCACTTTTATATCCCCACTTCCGCTCGCGCCCACTGCCACTAACCCCTCTCCTATCATCCTTTTCACCACACCCTCTTCCGCACCGCTCATCCACCCCACTGGGCCTACTAAATCACTTATCCTGAGCCCATCTGAGGCCGCGGCAGCTCATAACTTCGCCCTGCGGAGCATGCGCATGTTCCATCGAAACTATCCTTCCACTTCCAATCCCCAATCTTCCCAACCGACTGCCGAGCAAGAAGAGGCTGAGCCACTACCCGGGACCCAATATGATTTGTTACATCATTTGGATAGGGTGCCCGCCAAGATATCTGTGCTGGAACTGATTAAGAGATCTACCCTTCACCAAGATGCATTAAGAGACTTTCTTCAAAAGGTGATGGTTAGTGAAGATATGGCAGTTGATAGCTTACCTACTGCACTGGCAACAATCTCCAAGGGGCCAGCCATTACTTTCTCTAAAACCGAGCTAGCACCACCAGAAGCTCGACAAATGCCGCTATGCATTACTATCATTCTGAACAAAGTCAGCATTGACGCAGCATTGGTTGACACAGGGGCATCTATCAACGTATGCCCGCTCAGCACTCTAAGGGCTTGTAATCTGTCAGAAGAACTTCTACGCCCAACTCCCACTACTATAGCTGCTCATGACAACTCTCGACGGGCATGTCACGGGATTGTCACCATTCAAGCTGAGCTTGGACCCTTACTATGCCCATTGAGTTTTACGTGCTGGATATTGACCCTATGTTCAAGGCTATCTTGGGTCGTCCGTGGATCGATACCCTCAGCGCCATACCCTCCACTGCACATCAATGCATTAAATTCCCTTTCCAAGGGAGGGTCATCAAAGTCAAAAGCTTATCCACGGTCCAATCAGTGAAGGCTATTTCAGATAAAGTTCTTCCCACATTGTGGCCAAGCAGTCGGCATGTTATGTCAGTGCTAGATCTCGACTTTCCGTGGGCTTACGCACCTCGCAAGCCCGTCACTGCAGCAGTTGACATCAAGGTGAAGCCCCAGATCCGAGATTCCAAGGGCTGGGACATTATACTAAAGCTAGGCTACCAACCAGGGAGAGGCCTTGGTGCTCAATTGCAGGGACGAACTAAGCCCATCCCCAAAGGTAGGAAAATGAACAGGAGAGGTCTCGGCTACCGAGAGACTACATTGTCTATGATGGATGATTCCGGGCCACTCACCTGGGACTACCGTCAACACTTCGTTAGAGGGCCTCCCCAGCCCGGCACATTAACTCCACAGCCAGCCCCGCCAAGGGAAGATACAGTCTGTCCGATTGCCAGTCCACCCCTAGTGCTAAGGGGGCCAGTTGATGATGTGATTGACTATGGTCCGGCCCTTCAGGGGCTATTTCATGAAGAAGACTGCCAGCAGCAGCAAGAGGTTCGGCTTGTTCAGTGGAGGCTGAAGAAGCAGACCGACCGGCATCTACAGGAGAAGGGGAGTTCACCGATTGTCTTTTCTTGGTCTCTCTCCCGCTTTCAATCTCTCCTCCAGCAATGGGAATTCTTACCCCGTCTTCCTCCTATCATGATAAATCCATCCTTCATTGATCCACCTGAAATTCTATTTGTTCCTTGTGCTTGCGGGCATTGCCCGCCCATTGATCTATCCACTCTATTCACTCCTCCTCCTCCCAACGCCCAACTCCACGAGATGTGGTTCTCTTCCTCCGATCCATTCTTCGATTGCATCTTCCCCGAGCTGTTCCCCATGCAGTTCCCACCTCCTCCATCTTGTTGTGTGGTCTCCACTGATCCCAAAAAAAAAACGTCAAATTCGAAACGGAGATTTCAGTAGAAGATTACGCTACCCTGTCTCCATCCTCCTCACAGGGGCACGGGTCCCCTGCTCCTTCCCTTCCACTAGGTCTTCTTTCTCCTAGGTTAGGATTAGGGTCTATCGAGTCTAGGGAAGTAGAGTCAGGTAGGTCTAGAGAAGTAGGGTCTTGTTCTAGGTCATCCAACCCTTCCTCATCTAAGCCGCGTTCGCTTGCGCGCCCTTCCAAATCCGTCCCTGATAGGTTCTTGCAAGATCTAGCTCAGCGTTGTCATGCTCTTTTGAAATGTCCAGAATTTGTTGCTACGGCAATTGTGATTGAAGATGAAGAGGAAATAGAAGGGGTGTGGAGCGATGACGGACTCGGTGTCTACGAAATCCTGGATGAGAAAGATCCGATTAATGAGGACAGCGACGTAGGCGACACTGCCGATTTGTATGCACAAGGACTTAAGAAATTCGATGAGCCATCGTCGGCAGTGGATGAACCTACAAAGGAAATTAATTTGGGAACTGAAGAAGACCCAAGGCCCATCATTATTGCCGCTAATCTCCCTCCGCAAGTAGAAGAAGATTTAATCAAGGTTCTAAGGGAGTATAGCGATTCCTTCGCCTGGTCTTATGAGGACATGCCAGGTCTTGACCCCTCTTTAGTGGAACATCGACTCGTGCTTAAACCAGGGGCAACACCGGTGAAACAACGGTCAAGAAGATTTCACCCCCACATGGCCTTAAGGATTAAGGAAGAAGTCGACAAGTTATACAAAGCCAGATTCATTAGAGTTGTTCTATATCCTTAGTGGGTGGCAAACATAGTCCCTTTTATCAAGAAAGATGGAAAGGTGCGTATCTGCATCGATTTCAAGGATCTCAATAAAGCATGTCCCAAAGATGATTTCCCACTGCCTCACATAGACGTCCTGGTCGATAGCACCGTCGGGTACGAATCTTTATCGTTCATGGATGGTTACTCAGGCTATAATCAGATACGTCTCGCTCCGGAAGATCAAGAGAAAACCTCCTTCACCACGCCCTGGGGTGCGTACTATTATGTGGTTATGCCGTTCGGTCTGAAGAACGCGGGTGCCACCTATCAAAGGGCGATGATGGCCATCTTCCATGACATGATGCATATCTATATGGAAGCCTACGTGGATGACATTCTGGTGAAGTCAAGGACCAAAGAAGAACACCCCTCTATTCTAGCTAAGGTGCTGCAAAGAGATAGGGAGTACAAGCTTAAGATGAATCCGAAGAAGTGTGTATTCGGAGTCTCTTCAGGGAAGCTGCTAGGTTTCATAGTGAGCAAACGAGGGATCCAGATTGATCCTAACAAAGCACAGGCCGTCATGGATATGCCTCCGCCTAAGAACATCACGGAACTTCAAGGATTGATCGGTCGATTGCAATTCATTAGAAGATTCATATCCCAACATTCTCAAAGGTGCCGTCCGTTTTATGAATTGCTTAAGGTGGGGGTTAAGTTTGAATGGAATCAAGATTGTCAGAAGGCCTACGAGGACTTAAAGGAATATCTATCCAATCCCCCGGTTTTGCAACCTCCTGTCCCTGGGAAACCCCTGATCTTATACATCTCGGTTATTGAGGACTCCCTAGGGGCGGTCTTAGCACAAGTAGACGATGAAGGGAAAGAGCGGGCTGCTTATTACCTCTCTCGGTTGTTTAACCCAGCTGAGTCCAGATACACCGCTATGGAGAAGACTTGTGCCGCCTTAGTGTGGGTAGCTCAGAAGCTTAAACATTACTTCCTTGCCCACCCAGTTAGGTTGATCTCTAGAATGGACCTGATCCGCTATCTCTTAGAAAAGCCTGTCCTCTCTAGTAGGTTAGCTCGCTGGCAGAGCTTCCTCTCCCAATTCGATATCACTTTTGTCATTCAGAAGGCGGTCAAAGGGTATGCCATCGCTGAGCTTCTTGCCCATCTTCCTATTCCTCACACCGATTCTATTCAGGATGATTTCCCTAATGAGCATCTTTCTGCTATCTCTCATCATCCCTTTTGGTCTCTGCACTTCGATGGTGCACTCAATTCTCAAGGCCGAGGGATCGGCGCTGTTCTGCTCACTCCGGAGCGAGTGACTATCCCCTTTACTTATCAACTCCGATTCCCTGCTACCAACAACATCGCTGAGTATGAAGCTCTCCTGGCCGGACTGAAGCATGCCTATCTCTTAGGTGCGCGCTATTTGAATATCATAGGAGACTCTCAACTCGTCCTACGGTAAGTTCTGTCCACTTACCGCACTCGTGACCCCAAACTTAAGCCTTATCAAGATTTGGTCACGCTCCTGGCTAGGCAATTCCGTAAGCTAATCTATATCCATACTCCCCGGTCTCAGAACATTCTAGCTGATGTCTTGGCTTCGCTTGCTTCCTCCCTATCTTTTCCTCTCAGTCGGAGCACTGAGACTATCGTCATTTAGAGATTGGACGCACCCTCTCTTCAGGATCCTTGGTTCATCAACCTTAGGAAAACTGTAGAGGCGAGGGCTGAGAAGGAAGATCTCAAGGAAGTATCTCTAATGGAGCTAGAAGAGATTCTGGATGAAGAAGAATTGCCTTGGTATCATGAAATCGAGTTGTTTTGTAAAGAATGGTCATTCCCAGAAGGGGCAAACGCCGAGCAACGTAAGTCAATA
Organism: Amorphophallus konjac; assembly: GCA_022559845.1. Lineage (NCBI taxonomy): Eukaryota > Viridiplantae > Streptophyta > Magnoliopsida > Alismatales > Araceae > Amorphophallus > Amorphophallus konjac. The sequence goes on along the minus strand of CM040120.1, from coordinate 325,335,987 downwards.
AGAAGAGCCACCTCAAGGTATACCATTGTTGTAGGAGAACTATACAGGCGCGCTACTAATGGAATGCTCATGAGATGCTTGGATGATAATGAAGCTTGGAAGGTGGCTGAAGCAGCCCATTCTAGTGAGTGTGGAGGTCTGCTCAATGGCCAGGCTCTAGCGAAGAAAATCCTTAGGCAAGGCTACTATTGGCCCACTCTAGAGGAAGATTGCTCCCTCTATGTCCGGAGGTATCTTAAGTGCCAACTCCATGCCGACAAAATCCATGCTCCAGCTTCATCTCTCCATCCTCTTTCCGCTCCTTGGTCATTCTCTATGTGGGCTTTCGACGTTGTCGGCCCGCTCGGTGATCCTAATTCTCAGATCAAATAGAAATCCTTTATCCTTATCGCCACTGAGTACTTCACCAAATGGGCCGAAGCGGAGACGTACGCAGAGATTAAAGCTTCAATGGTGTGCCGCTTTATCATGAAGAATATCATCTCGCGGTTCGGAGTGCCAAGCAGCATCATCACCGACAACGGACCCCAGTTTGTATCTCAAGAGCTCAATGACCTATGTAAGAAGTTCAATATTGCATTGCATCATTCATCTCCATATTATCCTCAAGGCAACGGTCAAGCCGAGGCCACTAATAAAACCCTTCTTAAAATCATCAAAAAAACATGCGAATCTCATAAGTTTTCCAATTGGCCAGAGAGATTAGTGGAAGCTCTGTGGGCTTACCGCACCTCCGTCCGTACTCCCACGGGACAAACTCCCTATGCTTTTACCTATGGGATGGAGGCGGTGCTCCCATATGAGATCTTAATCCCTCCCTTAGAGTGTAGCTCGATAAGGAACTTAATCTCAATGAACGTCGAGAGGCATTGCTCGTCCAGTTGGAACTCTTAGATGAGAAGAGGATGAACGCGGCCGATCATGTATCCATTTATCAAAAGAGAGTTTCACGTTATTTTCAAAAGAAGGTAATCAAACGGAAATTTCAAAAAGGTGATATGGTTTTGAAATGCAAATTCATTCGGTCTGCAGGTCTTAGGTCTAAATTACAACCTAACTGGGAAGGGCCGTTTGTTGTAAAAGAGGCTTATCCAGGGAATGCTTATCGCTTAGTAAACGCAGAAAGTGAAGAGCTCTCTCACGCTTGGAATGTGTTGTATCTTAAGCGTTTCTTTCCTTAGAGTCTAAATCCGTGCCACCCCGACAGCAAGATATTCCTCCCTTTCGCTATAAAAAGGATCCCGAGTACGACAATCACACACTACACGACGTCTCTGGTCAGGTTTTCCGCTTTAAAAGATACTGTTTCTCCTTGGCCATGCTTTGGGGGAAAAGTCGAAGTCCCTGTTCGTTTCTTCCTTCGGCTGAATCCAGGGGCAAGAGGTGAATAAGGAGGCGATGACCAACCCAGGCACCCTAACGAGAGGAGGTCTCAAATAGGGGCAGTCCGTTATGACCTGACGCCACAAGAAACAAGGAAAAAAGAAAGCAAAGGACAAAATCAAAAGCATAATCTCAAAGGTCTATTGAATATGATTCCAAAGCTCCAGAAAGGTAAGAAAAAGAATCTAGGCATGACAAGAGTGGCAGTACAGTTCCCCGCGGGACAAATGAGCCCGGTCGCACGCATGCCTAGAGTGGACTAAGGTTTGATGACAGACACAAAGCCCCGGCGCAACATACCAAATTTCTAATGGGTTGTCTGGAGAGGAACCCAAGTCCTAAGAGCTTCTAGATCTGGCCTAAGCTTACTCCCCGCATTCTAGTTTCCTTTTCAGGATTGAGACTAGTACCCCGGGTATGGCCCTGGTAGAAACACCGTCATGAAAATCTGGGCCTTGGTCAGGGTTTGTCACCTCATTGCACGCCAACCTCGGGACTCTAAACACGATACGGAGGGCTCACATTGCTAGGGGAAAGCACTGATTTTTAAAAATCCAAAAACAACATATATTTCAAAATCCAAAAATAACATATATTTCAAAAATCCAAAAACAACATATATTTCAAAATCCAAAAACAACATATATTTCAAAATCCAAAAAATAACATATATTTTCAAAATCCAAAAACAACATATATTTTGAAAATCCAAAAAAATAACATATATTTCAAAATCCAAAAACATCATATATTTCAAAATCCAAAAACAACACATATTTAAAACACCAAAAACATCAAAAATCCAAAATCAAACAAAAAAAATCACATATTTCAAAACCCAAAAACATCAACTATTTTCCAAAATTTCACAAAATTTCAAATATATTTTCCAAAATCCAAAAAAATACCATCATATGCATCGCATTATTTCTAATATGTTTCCCGCCTATTTAATAAGGCTCCACCCCTTGACCAAATATCAAGAAACGGTCGTTATCTAACTTGCTTCAAGGCAAGGGGTTGAGTCTAAGAATAGATCTAACTTGTTCCATGTTTAAGTGTGTGCAGAATGCAGGATCAAGACCAAAGCTCAAATCTCACAACTATGCAGGTTCAAGACTGTGACGCGCCAGGTACAGGCCGTCAAACTCATCTAACGGTCCATGCTGGACCATTACATTTCTTCAGGCTTTCGCTTTGATTCTCTCAGCAGCTCTCTCCCTAACGGTCTGGGCCACGACCGTTACATCCTCCTAACGGTCTATCGTGGGACCGTTACATCTTCTAGAGAACTTAATTCTCAGGTCTGTCACCCTGACGGCCTATCTCCCTACTGTTACATCATTCTAACGGCTCTACTCGGGACCGTTACACTCTCCAGAGGCTGTGCTTTCTAGATCACTTTAACCAGTCAAACCACAACTCGTGCGCATAACAACTAAGGCATTCCCATCTCATTCAAATAAACTTAATGCAACATAAGATTAATAAGGTTTCAATTCTGATTGTCAATTACACCAACATCTTCCATCATGAAAAAAAATCAAGCTACATTCAATTTCTTATCCGCAAGAGGGCGGATCTTCCTCAAGTCCTTCACGTAGCCACGGCGTGCTTCGTCGTTCTCTTCCACTTCTGCTTTCCACGGACACACCTTGCTGATCTCCCACATGGTCAGCGCGTTCCGGACTGTTCTTTCATCTTCCTCGGTCCCCATCTTCCTAGGTAGAAGGGGAAGGTAGTGTGATAGTGCAGGAGCTTCAATCCGAGATAGTCTGATCTGAAGATGGCACCGGTGCGGGTTGTAGATCACCATGGTAGTATTTCCCATTAGCTGGAGGTCCAGGCCTTGACGCCGCGGTATTCTGAGAAGAGTGCTTCGGAGGATTCTTGGTCGCATGATGAATTTCTCAATTGGCAAGGTGTTGAAGAAGAGGCGCCATTCATCCCGAGTTTTCTTGTCCGCCGTCATGCATTCAACCTGTGAAGAAAATCCGAATACCCCTCCAATGAAGAAGAGAGGGTGGATCCCGAAGATACGGCTAGAAGAAGTAATATCCTCCTTTGGTTGGAATTTGATTCTCACTCCCATCCAACACTCAACGAGTATCATGGAGCCGAATAGAGGTCCTCCTAGGCAAGCCGAGCTTAGTCCTTCATAGAGGTATGAAAGGATCGCTTGAGAGATGGACATTCCCGCCACAACCCACTAATAATGCTGAGATTTTGGGCATCTAAGAGGTGGTAGGTTGTAGTGAAAAGGAAAACTCCGCATAGGCAAACCGCCACCGCCTTGGCTATTGCTTCATGTCTCTCCCACTTGTTCTTGCAATGAGAGACTATCCATTGTGCCAAGGGTATCAAGTGAATGTGGTGTGGGCTGATCATGGTCCTCACCTCCTTTGGATTATGGATGAAATCACTCAAGATCATGGACGGGTCAATAGGCTCAACCGTGTAGCAAACTAGGTCTTCATCTCCCGCCTTAGTCTTAGGAAGGGCTAGGTAGGTTTCTACCTCCTCTAATAGGACTGTTGCTTCAAAGGAAGGGAAGATGAAGGTATGTGTTTGTGGATGCCACAATTCTATGAGGGCTGAAATACTAGGCCAATCTAATGACAATTTCTGGAAATTCTTGCCTAAAACCAAGAAAGGTTGAAGGTGCCATGCTTTAAGAATTGATGTAACCTCTAAAGGGAGTGCCTTTACCATGGGACTCACCCACTTCAGATTAGAATAGCATCTTGGACCAGGAAGAGGCTTGAAGAGAAGAAGAAATGAAGAAGATCATGAGAAAGAGATGAAGTGTAGGGAATTTCTGAACTTGGTTAGGTCATGGAAGCTTACCACTCTTTGAGCATTGGAGCTTAGGTGCTTGGGGAATGAGCTCAGCCTTTGTAGCTCTCCATACTCCTTTCTTGCAGCTTTGGGTCCGGTATAGATCTTCTCCTCCATAGCCATCGCCTCGAAGCTTCTCTTCATCTTGTTTCCTGCCCTTTAGGAGAGATTTTTCAGCCCTTCTAGCAGAGAAATTCAGAAAGATACGATTTTGGCTAAGTTTCCAAGTTTTAAAGTCTTGATTTTGGCTTTAAAGAGATAAGATTAAGATTGGAAGGCTTTATCTTAAGTTTGGGAGAAGTCTAGAACGGATTGGAGGCTTCTTATCTCAGATTTTGCCCCTTGCGGCTCAATCCGTCTCGGAGTACAATTCATGCTCTAACGGTCTATCGTCGGACCGTCACTTTCCTCTGACGCGCCAGCTCTGGGCCGTCACATTTCCTGTGGGTTTGATTTGGTCCAACCTTGTTCTGTCAAGCTTAACGGTCTAGCATCAGACCATTATATTCTTATGACGCATTCTCTCTGAGCCGTTACATTCTCTGTTGATCAGTTTTGGCTTCTTCTTGGTCAATCATTCTCAACGGCCTTGCTCATGACCGTTATCTATCTCCGACGCACTGCGCTTGAACCGTCACATTTCCTGCACATTTTATTAAGTCTATACATCCCATTCATCATCCCAGTCTGTACAGCATTTTGAAGTTTGAACATCATTGATGAAGGCTATACATCACTTTGAAGCCTGTACAACATTTTGAAGTCTGCACATTCATTCTTCATGTTGAAGTCTACACATCATGTTGAAGTCTACACATCATTGTTGAAGTCTATACATCATGTTGAAGTCTATACATCGTTTTCAAGTCTATACAGCATTTTGAAGTCTGAACATCATTTTGAAGTCTACACATCATGTTAAACTCCATACATTCTCCAAGTCTGTACATTCCACAACCTCAAGTCCATACATTCTCCAAGTCTGTACATTCTTGATCCAAAGTCCATACCTTCTCCAAGTCTGTACATTCTTGATCCAAGTCCATACATTGCCCAGGTGTGCACAACCCCAAGTCTGTACATTCCTCGTCCGAAGTCCATACGTTCTTCAAGTCTGAGCACCCTTTGCTAAAAAGAAGTCTATACCTCGTTTGGCCGTCTGCACTCGAAGTCTATACATCACTTTGGCAAGGTCTATACACTCATGAGTATAGTTAGTGCGTTCATAGTTCAATCCGGCTCTGCCATCTCTAACGGTCTAGCATTTGGCCGTTACTTATATATGACGCACCAGCTCTGAGCCGTTACTCTTCCTGCTGCTCAGTTCTGCAAAATTGGGCTCTGTCCTCTCTGACGGCCTTCGTCTCATGCGTTACTTAATCCTAACGGTCTTGACCTAGACCGTTACATTGTCTGATGCTGTGATTCGAGCTATTCCTATCTGCCTCTGTTTAGACCTGGCGGTCTTACATGCTTTTCATTCCGTTCATCTTGACCATCCACACATTATCTCATCCACATCATGCACATTTCATCTCCACGTAATCATCCATTCCTTCACATGCATTCATTCCCATCAAACAATATGCATTTCCTGCAATCACGCATTCTCACATTCATTCCTGCCTTCATTTATGCTCATCTGTTTGCATTCATTCACACATCCATTCATTCACATAAAAAGGGAGAAAACAAACAAAAGACCAAAAGAAAGTTTATTTTATTTATTCCATTTCCATATAAGTCATGTACAAGTAATAACAAAAAAAAGTGCATCACTCGGCCGGCTTATTCGCCGGGCCGCCATCATCATCTCCGCCCTCGGGTCTCCGCACGGGTGGCGCTATGGAGGCGCTCTCCTCCTACTGTCATCTCTCCGCCCTCTCATTCCTCCGCTGGCCAGAGGAGCTAGCGAGGAAGTCCCCTATCAAGCCGCTCGGGGCAACGCTCCTCCGTGCCCCACTCTGGGAGGCACTCCGCTCCGGTCCCCGGCCCATCATCCTGACCGTACGCTCCATCGTCCGTAGCTCGATCTTCAGCTCGAAGATCTGACGCCGCGTGTCCCGGGCCTCGGTCCGGTAGCGATCCAAGTCCTCGGTCCCAGTCCGGAGTCGCTCCACCTCGGCTTGTGACCGAGTCAGCTCTGCCCGGAGTCGCTCTGCCTCCGTCCGAGCTGATTTCACCTCGGCCGCTGCTGTGGCTAGCTCTCTCACCTATAGATTGCATTTCATATAGTTAGTTGCATAAGCATTTTAATTCGCATAAACATAAGCATTTTAAATCAACGCATTTAGCACCTTACCCGCTCCGCGAGGGTGGCCTCCGCCTCCTCAGCCCGGGCAATCGCTCGGGCAAACTCAGCGTCTCGCTCGGCCCTTCCTCCCGCAGGCTGTGAGGATGACGACGGAGCATCCGGTCCCGCTCTTTGGGCTCCCTCGGTCCGCTGCATTTAGAAATCATGAGTAGTCAATCGCATTTGCATCATTTGCATCATAAAGCACAATCATTTTAAAGGTTTTGGGAATCTTACCAGAAGCTCCAAAGCGGTCCGATACTCGTCCCGCTGCTGGACGGTGGCGTGAAGAAGCCCCTCGAGCTCGGATATCCTTCCCTCGGGGTCTAGCTGCTGTAGATTGTGATAAATCCACACATGAAGAAGAGTTTAAATATGAGAAAACACAAGGGGGAGAGATGATATAATGATGAATAAAAGAAGCACGTAGTGCTACTAAGGAGGTTGATCGCCAGAGGGGTTACCTCAAGAGGAAACAAAGAAGATCGCGAATACCTGGTGGAAAATAAAACGCGGGATGGATTGTGAATTCTTCCTCCTCCTTCAATCGGCCGGCCGATGAAGGGGGTTTTCCTTTATTGATTACCCTTGCAAAAAAAGACAACACAAACAAACAAAGGAAGTGGATCAGCCAAGTGAATGTAGTATCAATCCCAAGTAGATGATATGATGATGAATAGAGAATAAAACATGCACACCTTTTTTTTGTTTAAAAACCCCTAAAGAGTTAGGGAAGGAGAAGATATGATGAAACTAATGCAAAAAGAGAAAAAACGTATGATGATCGACGGAAAAACAACAGTTAGATAAGAAAGAAAAAAAACCCTGCTGTCCCTGATGACAGTAAAGGGAACCGAAACCAATGCTGTTGACAGGAAGAAGATGGAAACAGAGAGCTTTAAAGACCGCGCAGGAAGAAGATGGATAGCCTCAGCGTCTATGCATAAAAACTCTGATCTCGATAGCCTACTCTCGTAACCTGCCAACCTCGCGCGAGGTCGATCAAGCCATCCCTATATAGGGTTTCAGATCCAAGATAACCTCAGATTCGGAAGGATAAGAACGGGCAATGATCAAAAGAGGTAGGACTCTAGTTCCAATTCGAGCAAGGAGACCATTAAAGGCAGGGAACTCCCCAGGAAAGACGAGTTTAAGCAAGACACCGAAAGATAAAACACGACCTTCAGAAGGGCGTCAAATCACAAATTGACGACCTACATCAAGACGTTACTCAAAAACACGACCATGATCAAGGGCGTCACTTCTTGGATTAACTTTTGGCAATAAAATTTACTTTATTTGAAAATTATGAGAAAACGCCTGAGATGAAGGCGTTACTTGAAAACACGCCCTGAGGAAGGACGTTAATCAATAATTGAAATTTATTTTGAAACCAGATAATACCAGGAATTGACGCCCTCACATTTGGTCGTCCTTTCTTTTGAACACGCCCTCGATAAGGTCGCTTTTTAAAACACGCCCCTCTTCAGGTCGCGAATCACAAAAATGCAAAGATCAAATCAAAAACACACACAAAAATAGAAAAACTCCGTATTATGAATGTATTGAAGTTCACTTTGGGGCATCAACATAGTGACATGATATTTGATCAACATAGCGTCAATTTTGACGTGTCTACAGCTGCCCCGCCTTGACATCTGCTTTGCAAGGGAGTGAGACAAAATGGAGTGAAAGTGCAACAAACGGAATGAAGTGGAGCGAACTGATAAGTAGATGCCAAGGTGTGATGTGACACGTCTCAGACACTAAGCATTGAAAATCTTTCCAAGATTCTGAGCGAAACAACTCCGAGTGATTCCAAGGAAGCATCGATTTGCTGGATAAAGGAGATTAAACTAAACAAGTAAAAATGTGCGCATGGCACGATAAGGAGACACCATTGGAGAGCGGTTACCAGCCAACGTGGACGTGCTACAACCAAGGTGGATTTGCGGGAAAAATAAAGGGAATTGAGATGGAGATCCAGCAAAGGGACATTTTCAAGTAATCAGCCTAAGCAGCTTCAGAGAGAATAAAGTACTCAATTTGGAATGGAATACCTCATGTCAACTCAATCAAGAGCGAGTGACCTTCATTATTGCCATAATATGAAGATTTTCAGCATGAAGCTCAAAGTCCTACATGATGCATGCTGGGCTAAAAGAAAAAGATAAGACAAACTAAAAGATAGAAAATAATCAAGGATAATATTGTTAAGCCATCTAGATTTGGTCAAGAATCCAGATCTCTGAGCTGACACTAAGTCGAAGCCTGTTTGTCTGCGCATCAACTCAAAAAGTGGAACCATCGTCCCAGACCTTTAACGACTCAACGGCCTATCCGTGTGATCAAGACTCTGGAACTATCACTGTTTTTGATGAAGGGGAACTCAAATTCCAGGTTCATCAGAACCACAAGGTCCTTGACATACTATAATAGCGTAGAATACCATATAGTAATAATGCTCACAACAAGATGTTACCTCCACATTAATCCGGACATCTCGAAACCTACAATCTTCTGCACTCGAAAACTCATTAGTTCTCCCATAATGATCAATATAAATAATCCTCAATTCAAAGTATGACATGATCATAAGTGCTAAATAAAATAAAATTCTAACGCAAAGAATAGCACTTAAGTTCATCAGAGCATGTAGGGAAGCAAATTCATAAATTCTCAAATTCACGCCTGCACCGAACGGCGTCAAAACATGAAACGCGCTTGATAATGAGGGCGTCAAAAATAGAAACACGCCCTTCACTAAGGCGTTAAATGCATCGAGAGTTCACGAAGAAAACGACCCACTAAAGGGCGTTAAATAAAACACGACCTCAATCAGGTCGTCAATTCAACAATTGACGCCCTAACAGAAGGCGTTAATTAAGCACAAACTTCTGTTTTCGATTCGAAAGCTAAACACAGTCCTAATAGCCATAAACTTTCTAACTCCGAACAGCCTTAAGACTCCCCGGACTCCTATAAAGGGAAGGCAATTCCTCAAATCAATCAAAACAATCCGAGCTCTGTTTCTTCTGCTGCTTCTTCTGTCTGTTCGTCTGCAAGCACCGCGACCATCCGAGCTTCTTCCTGCAAACCGAAGATGGAGAGGGCGATTAAAAGGTCCAAAGCCTCCACTCCCAGGCTAACTGAGATCAACGGGCACATCAGTAGTAGAATTTCCATGAACCAGGTAAAGGTAAAATCCTTCTGTTCCTTTCCACTTTTGTCTTAAACGTTCTTCTCTTCTGCATGCTCATTTATCCTTCTTTCTCTGCATTGTTCTTCCTTCCTTCCCTCCAAAGGACTTCCCGAATGTCCCAGGAGCAAGGAGATTTACAAAAATTAAGTGGCTGCCTCTCATACTCTCCAAATTTTCTTCAGATATGAGGGTGTACTTAACAAGATGGCACCTTCTGAGTCTAGTTACCCATGCCAAACATTACGATCAAATTCATCTTGACTGGGCAGCTATAGGGGCTCTTGTAGAGATATGGCATCCTTCTACTCATACCTTTCTCTTCTCTACTTTTGAAGCCACCGTCCTATTAGAAGAATTGGAGATGCTCTTGGGCTTAAAGAGAATGAAGCAAGGGGATGAGGAAAAGGTGGCCATCATGCCAAAACCAATTTCCTCTCATGAGCTATTAACAAGCTTGATATCTAGCCCCAACCTAGTGAATCAAATCAAAGTTACTAAAGGAATCAATCTTCTAAATCTCTCCTCATGGGTGTACAAGAGAGCAGATCAAGCCAAAGAAGATGAAGAGATCGAACGGGTAGCAAAGGCCTTCGTGGTGTGCTTGGCAGGAGCAATCTTATTCCCATCCACGGAGGACTTTCTAGAAGAGGCCCAATTAAGCGCTATAGTGAGCTTATGGGAAGGAGATAGAGTGGGACCGGCGATTCTAGCCTATCTCTATAGCGGGCTTACCTCGGTGGTGATGGGAAGGCCCATCTACGGATGCATGCTAGCACTCTCTAGTTGGGTAGATCTTCACTTCAAATTCGATCCATGTGATGAGGCCCAACACTCCTCAAGAATCTTCTCAAAAAGCCCACTCTCTTATATGACCGGTTCACTTGGGATAAGCAATAGAGTGACGAACCGGATTCCTCAAATCAAGAAGAGAGCGGAATGGAGAGAGCACCTCAAAGTAATGCCAAAGAATCTCTTCACTTGTGCCCTGGGAATACTCAAGACTCAAGAGCTCCGTGCAAGATTCTCTCCCGGGATGGACCTTCGACTCATAGGCGCTTCAGAATTCGTCTTGTACAATTCATACCGATGCCTCCCTCAACTCGGGCTTCCACGGCGAGTTTTCGAGGACCCATCACACCTCCCTCCTATCAAGAGACGGGACCTTGGCAGCAACGAAGATGGTGAAGAATGCACAACAGTCCAAGCTTTGTGGAAAATCAATAAAACCCATCAACCTGTAGAAAGCTTGAATGAAGACAGAGATGAATGGAAATCTTATGTAATAGCCCTGAAAAAACTGAGGCCCAAAATGGCTCATTAAGCATTGTAATCTTTTTCTTCCAACAAATCAATGATATTTCCTTTATTGAGCCATCTTACTGTTTTCTGAATAACTCTTCCAACGTTCTGTGATTCTGTTGCAAATAACGCCTCAAGCAATGCCGTGAATTTACAAAAGGACGCCTCAGCCAATGTCATCTTCCAATGTTCCAACTCCAAATTTGACGCCTCCACTAATGGGCGTTAACGGAATAACGACTTAAACTAGGGCGTGGATTGATTCACATTCCCAAAATATATTCGTTGAAATTCCAAAAGTAACGCCCTTAGCTAAGCGACGGATCATCAAAATAACGCCTCAAGCTCAGACGTTAATCATAAACAACAATTATTACTTCCATCACATCAATCAACCCATATTAAATGCGTCTGACGACGGTTATCATTCCCCATGCACACGGAAATAACGCCTTAAGAAATGTCACCTATTATCAAACCACGCCCTGGCAACAGTCGTTAATTCCACAAACCACGCCCTTCCTTAAGGCGTGTCTTCTTTTCGAATGCCAAAAGCCCTTTTCCCCCTTTCTTCTTCCTCCTTCGTCCTACTCTGTCTGTTCTTCTGCAAGCCCTAACTGAAGCCCCCCCGTCTCATTCTCTCTCTCTATCTTCCTCACTCTCTCCCATTCTCTAGCAAAACGATGGCCGACGGTGCACCCAAACGGCAGCGTGTGACCGCCCCCGAGGTTGTTGACCTAGGCGAGGATGCTCATGCCGAGGAGGAAGCTCCTCCGGTGATGGCCGAAGGGGATCCACCGGCGGCGGAGCACGGTGACGAAGCCGGAGAAGAACAAGAAGGCGACGATGAAGACAGAGAAGACGGAGAAGGCGGGGAAGAAGGTGAAGGAAATGAAGAAGGACAAGACGAGGAAGGAGAAGAAAGAAATGAAGAAGAACAACCGAGGGCCGTCATCCCACGCCCCGGCCAACTCCGGCGGCCACGTCATCCACACCCCCAACCGGCAGAGCCAAAGCACAAGAAGGTAGGCCCCCAAACCCAATTTTTTTTCCCTGTAATTTCCATAGCTCTCGGGGTATAAACCCTGCAACCCAGAAAGAAGACGCCCTCAGGGGCGTCACGTTTTAGAAATGAAACACCCAACCCAAGGGCGTTAATTAAATTATTTCTTTGAAAAATAATTAACCCCATGTGAACACGCCCTGCATCATGTCGCCCATTTAAATTCATCATTTTTTCATATCATACTGTTAATTCCATTAATTCCCATGCTTTTAATTTTTTCATGAATTATTCGCATGCTGTTATTTTTATTTTCTTTTCTGAAAAACTTGAAAACAACGCCCCCGACCAGGGCGTTAATTCAACAATAGACGACCAAACCAGCGGTCGTCCACTCATTAAATCCTGATTAAATTAACGGACCCATTTTGGAAAACGCCCCACTCAAAGGCGTGACTTGAAATATTTTTTAAGAATTTCAAAAATTAACCATAGAACCACGCCCAACACAGAGGCGTTTCTAAGATGAACAGCGACCTAGGAAAGGTCGTAAATTCAAAGCACACTTAGAACCACGCCCTCCTCAGGGGCGCTAATTCAACAAACCACGACCTGAGGATGGTCGTTAATTAAAATCAAACTCAATATAACCCAAGGCAATCAAAATGAGATTCAGCATGAATAATCAAAATAATTAAGTGAAAATTCTTTTCTTTACATGCAGGGATTGATGAGGACGCGCATCTCCTGGGTCATGGTCCGGGCAGCATACTACGGCCTCCCCGAGTTTCAGAGAGCGAGGGTAGATGCTATGGGGTTCGGGGCCTTCCTTAGCATAGAGCCAGTCAGACCCGACCTACCACTTATCCAGGTTCTACGGGAGAGATGGGACAGGACTAGCCGGGCATTCTTGATGCCATGGGGGCATATGGTTCCTACCCTAGAGGATGTAGCTAGGATCACGGGACTGAGGGTAGACGGTGAGGCTGTGAGCGGGATTACCTACCCTGACTACACTGAGTTTGCCCAGAGGTTGCTAGGGCTAGAGATGGTCTACGAGATGCCTAGTGAGTGTAGGACTATCTTCCGCACCGACCTGACTACAATGATGGGCTTAGGGAATGCTAGGCATAGGTCCGGGGAGACCCTAGAGCAGTTCTCGCAGAGGTTGATAGACGGGGCTAGGGCGGTCTACTGCCAGGACCCAGCCGACAGGGAGAGAGCGGACCGAGACCTGAGGAGGTTCCTGATGCTGCTACTCGGGAGGCTATTGCTCGGGATGAAGGGCGACGTCATCAACTACCGATTCCTGGGGATACTCGAGGACTTGGAGGCAGTTGGCAGCTACGCCTGGGGAGCGGCACTGCTGGCGCATATGATGGCCGACCTGTCCACCGGGACAGGTCGAGAGACGACCGTCAGTGGCTTCTCACCTTTTCTTCAGGTATGCATTTTTCCTCTTTTCTTTTCTTTTTATTCTGCTTGTGAATGCCTCACTAATATGATGCATGGATGCAGGTTTGGAGCCATCTATACATGCCGATGGGGCACGTTGACCCACGGCCTGGAGGTGAGGGAGCTTTTCCCTTAGCGCGGCGCTGGCTGCCGGTGGTATTTGGAGCCCCACTGGGCTACGAGCTGTGGGTGCTGCGGAGAGAGTTCCGAGACTTCCCTCCCTCGCTGGTATGCATGAATGTTATGCATCTTTCTTTTGCATTTATTTTGAATTTATTACGATGATGATGAAATGATGACATGTATGTTTGTGAATGCAGGTGCAGTGGAGACCCTACGAGGGGATGACAGACGAGGGCCAGCCGTGGGTCGTAGCGGGCCGTCCTCGCTTTGAGCGTGAGCTTTGGGTTCACTGCTTGAGCGAGATCGAGCCGTTACAGCTTAGGTTGGTGATGAGGGCGCTGGGCCTCCACCAGGAGTGGGTAGAGGTCGGCGAGCCACACGGCATCAGGAAGAAGACGCGCGGTCGTACAAAGGCGATCGACTGGAGAGTGCGGTTCGAGGAGCAGTACGCCGACTGGCAGGGAGGCGGGACTAAAGTCACCTCTCGCGTGATAGACAGCTCCGAGTACCTCCGGCGCTGCTGGGAGGTATACGCCGGCCGACCCCAGATGAGGGTCTTAGGGGTATGTATGAATGCAATTATTTCTAAATGCGAATGCTTATGTAACTATCATGTGACTAATATGTAATGGATGCAGGATGCACGGGACATAGCGGCGATGGATGCCCAGGCCCACCTACACAGCTTGGAGGACCAGCTGGCCGCCCAACGGGCTGACCTAGAGACCCTGGTGAGTGTTTAAATTATTTCTATATGCAAATGTATTTTTGTTTGTTGGATTACTGATGATTAGACACTGACGATCTCAATGAATGCAGCGTGCCCAGCAGGGAGTAGTGAGGAGAGACCCCGGGGAGGCCTCCAGCTCGAGAGGGCCCAGTGCAGAGGTGACTGCACTGACAGAGCAGCTAGCCGGAGCGATCGCACGAGCCGAGGCAGCAAAGCGCGATCTCGCTTCACGGGTAAATTCCAAAACACAAATCCATTCAAATATTGATTATATAATTGTGCACTGATGAAATTCATTTTACAGACTGAGGAGCTTCGAGCCGCTCTTACCTGCGTTGATGAGGGCTTCCGTGCGACGAGCACATAGGTGAGTGGTTTAATCATGTATTGCTTGAATTGAATCATTGCATTAATTATGGAATTGATGATTTGTTTACCTGTTTGCAGGCGACTCAGCTTCAGGCGGTACGTACCGAGTTGGCGATCCGTGATCAGCAGATCTCAGAGCTAGAGAGGTCCCTGAGGCGTCGAGAGGAGCTGCCTCAGGACGTGGCCGAGCTGCGGGTGGCCCTTGAGCTGGAGAGACGGGAGCGTGCCCGGGAGCGCGAGGAGCGTGCTCGTGAGCGGGAGGAGTACCAGGCGGAGCGTGCCCGACACCTTGAGCTTCAGCAGGCGGAGCGTGCCCGGTACCAGGAGCAGGTAGCAGCACGCGAGCGAGAGCTGGCAGACTCGAGGACCCAGTTGATCCTTTCTCAGGAGCGGCTACGAGTGTCTGAAGAGCGTCTCCAGCGAGGGCGTGAGCGAGCACGGGCTGCGGGGTACTCCTTCACCAGCTCCACCTTTGTGGCGGGCTCTTCTCTTCGAGAGAGGAGCGAGGCAGGGGGCCAGGCTTGAGTTCCAGCTTCTTCTCGGGTGCCCATGCCTCCTCCACCAGCACCAGCTCGGGACGGCGAGGAGGAGGTTGAGAGTAGGAGAGAGGAGGGTGGAGGCGAGAGCTGAGAGACTTACTTGTACTCCTCCACCCTCACACTTGTACATGATAGACCTTCATGATGTATATATATATATGAGATTGACATCTTTTGTTACCTGAGCACTTTGCGTGGTTGTGGCCTTGTGTTTGTGTACTTTCCTCTTTCCACGTTCTTCATTTTTGCTTTGCTTTGCCCTGTTTCTGCAACTGTAATCCACACTTTGAATAAACATGTTAATTCATCTGTTCGACTTGGCCCCTTGCTCAATAAGTAAGGGGTGCCTTTACTTTTGACCTTAATAGCGGGTCAAGGGGCCAAGCCTTTAATCAAACAAGGTAAATAAAATATCTGATAACGGGGAGATGCATCATGCAAGCATGCATATGCAAACTATAAATAAAAGATGTCCATGCAAAAGAATGCAAGCACACATCGTGAAGAAATACATTTTTTTTCTTTCTCCTCTCATTTATATTTTTTTTTGTTATTTTTCTTGAAAAACGCGCCTTAGAGTAGGTCGTGGTTCGCATAAAGACGCCCTAGAAGACGGCGTGAATTTGAAAAGGAAATCTGATTTTTGAAAAAGTAACGACCTGCTCAGAGACATTATTCAGAAAGAGACGACCTAATCTAGGACGTTAATTCTATAAAAAGCGCCTTAGCAAAAGGCGTTAATTGAATTATTTTGCAAAAAAGGGGTGACAAGGCTATCAAGACCACGGGTCCTACACGGTCACCATCTAAAATTCATTAACCTTTCTTGAGTAATTAAAAGGGGGTTGACGTGATCATAGTTGACTTGTATTCGAGATTTCGTACAGTGCAATTTCCCTAGTCCACCTTGACCATCCTGCCAGTTCGTGACTTGTCACATAGAAAGGATGGAAGAAAATATAAGGGAAGCCCATAAGGGATTCTGAGATGCTCAAGGTAAAGTTACCTCCCCTACCCTATGCCTGTTTGGGTTCGGTCTTTGGCGTAGGGAAATTTGTTACCTTTTTGCCCCTTTTATATTGCACGCATACGCCCAAGGTTTTCCTTGCGGGGACTTTACCCTCTTGACATGCTTTCTTTTCACAACTTGACTTTCACTTTGGAATTGATTTGCATTGATGAAAATAAACCTAATTGTACTTGGGCTTTCATGGCATTTGCTCCCTTTTGGGCCCTGACTTCCACCTACTAGGGCGGCGGATAGGCTTGGCGGATCTACCCCGAGACCTCCCTTCCTCCCTTATGGGCCGAAGAAGAAAAGAACGGGTATTGTCTTTCACTTTTAGTCAGGTTTTTGACTTCCCATCGGATTTTGCACTGCTTGAGTTCAAGAATAAAGTGTGTAGTGTGTGCGGGAGTCAACCCCCTTTTAAGTTAGCAAGACTGATGAATGAATTCTAAATTTTGACCTTTCGGACCTTGATCCTTCGTGTGCCATGGCACCAATTTTGATCTCTTTTAATTTTGAAGAACTTCTATTTTTTATTTGCTTTTTGGTATTTCTATATTTTTTTTGGTTTTTGGAAATATTCCACTTTGTTTTGGATTTTTGAAACAACATTTATTTTTTTTGGATTTTGAAAATTTCTCTCTCTCTCTCTCTCTCTCTCTCTCTCTCTCTCTATATATATATATATATATATATATATATATATATATATATATTTGGATTTTTGAATCAAGGGTAGTATTTCTTAAGATACAAACCATTCCAAGGGTGAGTTAACTCTTCTCCTTCAGCATTAATCAATTTATAAGCATTGCCTGGATAAACGTCTTTTATGACGAACGGTCCCTCCCAATTGGGTTGGAGTTTTGAGCGGGGGCCACCCGGCTTTACAAAAATCCTCTTAATTACCATCTCACCGATTTTAAATTTTCTCTCAATTACTTTCTTTTGATAAAAACGTGAGAGCCTGTTTTGATAAACGCGCGCATGCTCAGCGGCGACCAGACGCTTCTCATCTAGGAGTTCCAATTGGGCAAGGAGTGAATCACGATGCTCATCAATAGAAAATTCCTTATCCAATTGTACTCGTAGAGAGGGAATGAGAATCTCATAAGGGACTACCGCCTCCATTCCATAAGTAAGGGCGAAAGGGGTTTGCCCAGTGGGGGTACGAATGGAAGTTCGATAGGCCCAGAGAGCTTCAACTAGCTTGTCTGGCCAGTCCGAAAATTTATTAGCCTCACACGTCTTTTTGACAATTTTTATTAAAGTTTTGTTAGTTGCCTCTGCTTGGCCATTGCCCTGCGGATAATAGGGAGAAGAATGATGCAATGCAATGTTATACCTGTTGCAGAGATCCTTGATTTCTTGAGAGATAAATTGAGGTCCATTGTCGGTGATGATGGTGCTCGGGATGCCGAACCTCGCGATGATGTTCTTCATTATAAACTTGCAGACGGTTGACGCTTTAATCTCCACGTAAGCTTCCGCTTCTGCCCACTTGGTGAAGTACTCCGTTGCCGTGAGGATGAACGATTTTTGCTTGGTCAGGAGATTCGAATCACCAAGAGGTCCAATGATATCAAAAGTCCACATGGAGAAAGGCCATGGGGAGGACGTAGAATGGAGTGAAGAAGCAGGAGAATGAATCTTGTCGGCGTGCAGTTGGCACTTAACACACCTTCGAACATAGATGGAACAATCCTCTTCTAGAGTTGGCCAATAGAAACCTAGCCTAAGGATCTTCTTAGCTAGCATCTGCTATTCACATGACCACCACACACTCCTGAATGCGCCTCTTCCACAACTTTCCATGATTCATCATCGTCGAGGCATCTTAGTAAAATACCGGTGAGCCCTCTCCTATAGAGCACACCTCCAACCAAAACATAACGCTGAGCCACTCTTCTAATTGCTTTCTTTTCTTCTGCAGTGGCTTCCTCGGGATAGGACTGATCATTGTGATATCTGGTAATCTCATAATACCAAGGCTTCTCTTCGTCAGCCAATTCTTCTTCCCAGTCTAAAAGCATGACCTCTTTGCCTTTAAGAGATTCCTTCTGCTTGTCCTTCTCAAGCACCTTATCCCTAATATCGAGGAATGCACGATCCTTAATAGCTGGCGTGTCACGCTGATGAATTAGAGGAACATGAAAATCACGCTCAGGAGGGAAGACTAAAGTAGAGGCTAAAGAAGCAAGAGCGTCAGCTAGGATGTTCTGACTACGAGGAACATGGACGAAAATCAATTTGGTGAAGAGCTTGGCATAAGCTGAAGCAAGTTCCTGGTAGGGTTTGAGCTTAGGATTGATAGTGCGGCACTTGACCAGCACCTGGCGCATAATGAGCTGACTATCACCCACAATCCTCAAATGGGTGACACCATATCGATGGGCCGTTTGAAGACCGGCCAAAAGAGCCTCATACTCAGCTATATTATTAGTGGCGGGAAAAGTGAGCCGAGCAGCAAATGGGATGGTGACCCCTTCTGGTGTTAAAAGGACCATGCCGATCCCTCTTCCCTGGGAATTTAGAGCTCCATCAAAATGTAATGTCCACATAGGATCATGAGGTTGATTAATGGACATCAGTTCTTCATCTGGAAACTCTGAATTGACAGGATCAAAATGAGGTAGAGGGTGATGAGCAAGGTGTTCGGCAATGGCGTAACCTTTGATAGCTTTCTGTTGAATGTAAGTGATATCAAACTGAGAGAGGAAGCTTTGCCAGCGTGCTAATCGATCAGTGAGGACAGATTTTTCAAGGAGGAATTTAATCGGATTCATGCGAGCAATGAGATGAACCTCGTGAGCTAGGAAATAGTGCTTTAACTTCTGAACTACCCAGACCAAAGCAGCGCAACTCTTCTACATGACTGAATACCTCTGCTCATAGGGGTTAAGAAGTTTAGACAAATAGTACGCTGCCCTCTCTTTACCTTCTTCATCTACTTGAGCCAAGATAGCACCTACAGAGTCATCTAGGACTGAGACATAGAGAACAAGTGGTTTGCCTGGAATTGGCGGCCTCAGGACAGGAGGATTGGTCAAATAATCCTTCAATCCGTCAAAGGCTGTCGGACACTTGTCATCCCAATTAAACTTGACTCCCGGCTTAGTAAGCTCGTAAAACGGCCTACATCTTTGTGAATGCTGGGAGACGAAGCGGCGAATAAATTGTAACCTCCCGATTAATCCTCGAACTTCCTTCAAATTCTTGGGAGGAGGCATATCTCTAATGGCCCTTGCCTTGTTGGGATCAACTTCAATTCCCCTCTTGCTAACAATGAAACCAAGCAACTTCCCTGATGAAACACCAAAAACACATTTCTTGGGGTTCATCTTCAATTGATACTCTCGCGATCTTTGCAAGACCTTGGCTAGAACCCCAGGATGCTCAATCCTTGTCCTTGATTTCACAACCAGGTCATCCACATACACCTCAATATAAATATGAATCATGTCATGAAAAATCGTCATCATAGCCCTCTGATAGGTGGCTCCAGCATTCTTAAGTCCAAAAGGCATGACCACATAACAATAAGTACCCCATGGTGTAGTGAATGATGTCTTCTCTTGATCTTCTTCAGCCAGACGAATTTGATTGTAACCTGAGAAGCCATCCATGAACGAGAGAGTCTCAAATCCTGCCGTATTATCGATCAAAACATCAATATGAGGGAGGGGGAAGTCATCCTTAGGACACGCGCGGTTGAGATCCCGGAAGTCTATACAAATCCGAACTTTTCCATCTTTCTTCATAACTGGGACGATGTTAGCCACCCAATTGGGGTAGAGGACAACTCTAACAAATCTAGCCTTATAGAGCTTGTCGACCTCTTCTTTCATCTTTAAAGCCATATTAGGGTGGAAACGCCTCAACCGTTGCTTGACCGGCACAGACCCTGGCTTAAGTGTTAGGCGGTGTTCAACGAGCGTAGGGTCTAAACCAGGCATATCTTCATAACTCCATGCGAACGTGTCCTTGTATTCTTGCAGAACCAAAATGAGCGCCTCCTCTTCGGAGGGCGATAAATTCTTGCTTATGAGGACAATCCTAGGGTCTTCCTCGGTACCCAAATTAATTTCTTTGGTAGGCTCTTCTACAGAGGTTGACGGTTCGTCAAATCGTCTTATGCCACTAGCAAAAGCATCAGCCTCGTCCTCATATTCTTCATAACTTTCATCCCCCTCTTCAATAGGGTCTTCATCATTCATGATTTCATAGACACCCAAACCCTCATAAGAAACAACAGCATCCTCATATTCTGACTCTGGCAGGATGATTGGATTCTCTATAAATTCAGGAAGAGCTAAACAAGCTTGGCATCTGATAGCTAACTCCAACAGAAACCTATGGGGAATCTGCTTACCCTTGGACTTCTTATGTGAATCTACCCCTTGAATTTTAGCGTTAGCAGAAGAAGAGGAGGAGCAACTAGCTTGATCAGAAAAAGGAAGGGAAGGGGGTGAAAAAGTGGATACAGGAGGTAATACAGAGGAAGTCCCCTCACCAGAGGGGGAGAAAAGATTTAACAATGAATCTTGAAGGAGCGGCCCCTGGGTCGGGACGCACTCAGAAGAGAAATAGTTGGTCTCCTCAACAGAAATGGAGGTTTGGAAAGTTGGGAATTTGGCGTTTTTTTTTTTCATTTTTGTCTTTTTCTTTATTTTTATTTTCTGTTTCAAGAAGAAAGCAGTGTGAAGGGAGGATAGCAGGAGGAGTGGAAATTGCCAGACCAGAGAAAGATTGAATCAGTGATGGCCCGCGCGGGGGCGTGATGGAGAGTTTAGAAAATCGCTCGAGGAGCGAAGAAGGAATTGGGAGAGAAACTTGGATTGAATCTGGAGATAAATTGATTATAATCGGAGGCGGTCTTGGCACGCGACCAAACCGATGAGAATATAGAGAAGCAAGCACAGATGGATGCATGGAAGTGAGAGAAAAGAGGCCGGCCCACAGCCTGTCCACGGTGAAACCTTCTTCAAACGGAACATCTGGCTCTCCAGTATCAGTGTAGTCACTTAGCAGCTGTCTCTTATCTGTAATTACGGCCGGCTTCTCAATCAATTCATGAATAAGTGGCGGCCATTCCGGATCAGTCGGCATGAAGAGATGGCTCAAAGAAATAGTAATATCTTGCATATCGAACCACCTGTACCAGTCACATTCTGGATCATCCATTTTCCTTCGCTTGTCAGGCCTTAAGGACTCCAGGGCTTTGTATGTGGCCAACGGGGCAATATGATGAGCAAACTGTCTAGCATGAACATCCTGACAGTCTAATATGGAAGTAATTATGGTAGTTTGCTCATTATTTTGAAGGCCACCCGTGATAAAATGTGTCTTCAATGTCCAAGTGAGCGGCTGGCGATCTGTTTTTAATGTGGATGTCATAAATGCCCATGGTTTATCTTTGTTTTTGCCTGGCCCTTTGTAACCTAGGCCACCTCGTGTAATCAGCTTCTGAGGTTTAACAGGCCTAATCTTGCCTTGACAATTGGCACCCAGACCTTTGCCATTTTGATACCCCATTTTCATTAAGATGTTCCAGCCAGAGGTGTTCATCATTGTTTTCTTATTTTTCCCCTTGGGAGGCAAGGGTGTCATAGCAACTGTTGTGATTTTTTCTGGCATTGGTCGTGGACAAGGGACGTCCAGCACAGATAATAGTGGCTTGTTGGCCGGCCACATGGATGGAACTGATGAAGCCACGTGAATATCCTCCTCTAGCAAAATCGGCATACTGGTAACTTTAATAATGCGGCCCTTGTGTGGGAATTTAAGGCATTGGTGATTTATGGAGGGCACCGCATCGAGTTGCTGAATGTAGGGGCGTCCCAGAATGCCATTAAATGTCGGATCCATATCTAGAATGTGAAAATCTGCTGTGATGGCGGCAGGACCCAAACTTACTTTTAACGTAATCATGCCTAGAGGAGGTTTCTCCGTGTTATCATATGCAGTGACTGTGATAGTGGACGGTCGAATTTGGCTTTCCGGAATGCCACACAACTTCAAGGTGCTAGGTGGCAAGACATTGATGGATGCCCCAGTGTCAACCAGACATTGCTTAACAGCCACCTTATTAATGTCAACTGTGATGCATAGAGCATATTTTCTTGCAGGGAGTGGCGCCAGTTCATGTTCATGGAAAGTAATTGCCGACTGACTGCTAGCGGGCGTTAAAACCGTGACTATCTACTCAACTGGAATGTCCTCATTGACCATCACCTTTTGCAGATATTCTTTCAAAGCTAGCTGATGAGTGGTGGACCTTTTAATTAATTCCAGGATTGAAATCCTTGTTGGGGTTCGGTCCAAGTGTTTTAGCAAATCATACTGAGTCCCTGGCACTGACTCTTGTTCTTGTTCTTGCTCTTGCGGCCCCTGTACGGGCTCTAGCTCTCTCTGTGGAAAAATACGGTGGAACATCCGTCCACTGCGGAGCGGCACCACGCCTTGACGTGCATCTGTCGGGGCAAGTGTGGGAGGAGGATTAGAAGAAGAAGAAGGTGTGTTGGTGTCAAGAAGTGGTGGAGTGGGAGTTCCCGCAGAGGGAATCCCCGTAGGGGGTGTTGGTGCCCCGGTAGGAGGCGTAGGAGTAGAAAGGGATACCCGTATGCGGGGGGAATTGGTGGGGGGTGGAATGAGAAGAGTTCTGGGTAAAAAAGGTGGTGGAACCGATGGTGGGGGGATCCTTGCCGGTGAAGGAGTAGTGGTGGCGTGTGCAGTGGGCGTTGACGACGGGCGGATAAGGAGTGGCCTAGATGGCAATGGCGAAGGGTTGGTGGTGGATGGGTTTTGTTGAGGCGTAGGCTGTGGAGGTGGTAAGCGTGTAAGAAGGGGGCGAACCGGCAAGGTCGGAGAATAGGCGAAGGTAGGTGGATTAACGGGGCGCAGAAGAGATCGGCCCAATTGAGGGGTAGGAGAAGAAGAAGGGGTGTGCAAGAGGCGCGGAGGTTGATTTTGATTATGATGAAGTGCCCCGACAGAGGCGTTTTCTTCATGCCATCCCTGCCCTCTTTCCACCTCATAGAGAGACGTGACAGGGTTTACGTGCTGGTTTGGCGGGTGCTCCGGCAGTGGATTGTGGACGATCCCCATATCGTGCTGAGGCGCTGGAGCTTGTTGTCGCTGCTGTGGCTGCTGAGCCTGTTGCTGCCGAGGAGACCTTCTTTCTTTCATGGTGGCGATGAATTGTCTCATCTCATCTCAATTGATGTCACCCTGGTCATTTAGGTCATAAATGTAATCTCTGAAGTGGAAGCAACGATCAAGGTTGTGACCAGGTGCACGATGGAAAGCGCAGTAACGGGATGTGTCAACATTAGCGGGCCACACTATTCTTTCCCTTGGTAACATGAACAAATTGGCGGCCATTAAAGCATTGAAAATATCCGGAAGACTTTCTGGTAGTGGAGGGTAGTGGTCCCTTTTGGGGCCAAGTGGTGGTCTCCGTTGTTGTTGGCCATAGTTGGTAGGTGGTGGTACCTGGTGGTACTGTTGCGAAGCTGGAGGGTTAGCGCGGGGCACTTGGTTTGGCGGTGAAGCAAAGGAGTGTTGGGCTGCGAATTGGCGTTGTGGAGTGGAGTTGAAATGGGGGCTTTGTGGTGGAGGAAGGTTAGGACGTGGGTTAGCTTGGTGGGGGTGGCCAACTACTCCAACCTGCTCATTTGTAATAGTGCCCTCCGTCGTGGGCCCGCTGTTATTGACAGTTGTGGTTTTCTTGAATAGCCGTGGCTTCGGCTCAAACATGCCCATAATGGGCGAATCCTTCATCTGTGTCTGAATATAACGAGCCCTTTCATAGAGCTCCTCCATGGTGGTTAACCTATTCATGGCCAAGATATGCCGGAACTGAGGAGTTGCATTGGAAATTATCATCTTGACTTGTTCTTGTTCCGACAGTGTATCTTTCAGCTTCTCGGCCATCAACCGCCATCTATCAGCAAACATTATGAAGTCTTCCTCAGGCTTCATCTTCTCCGCAACCAGGTCCGTGAGTGAGAGGGAGGGTCCGACCCGGTCTCTGTACTTCTGCAAGAACTTCCTCTGAACGATATCAAAGTCATCGGCATCAGCAGGATCCAATGAATAGAACCATTCAAGGGCTGGCCCCTCCAGAGATCTCCTGAATAAGTAAGCCAAAGAGGCCTTGTTGTCTTGCCAAAAGGAGGTCTCGTACATGAAATCCTTCAAATGAATAAAAGGGTTACCAGTCCCATTATATCGTCGAAAATTCGGCATCTCAGATGGTGGTAAGTGGAAGACTGGCAATGTAGGGAGCGAGATCTCCGGGGCATTCTTAGCCATAGTGACCTTCTTAAGTTGCTCTTCCATGCTTGCCAACTTCTGAAGCAGTAGAACATTAGTGTCGGACTCGACTGGGGCCGGATTTTGAATAAAAGAATGCGGTATAGGCGTCCGTAGAATTCGGGGAGGTTGGGGAAATTGGGGCCTAACCGCAGAGTGGCTCGCCTGTTGGGCCGGCATGGCCGTACCGGGCGTTGGTGGACGGGAAGGAGGTTTATGCAGGACCGCTTGGTCATTAACGGGGTGATGGCCACTCTCGGCCGGAGGGGGATTGGAGGATGAAGAAGGAACAGACTCCCCTTTCAAAGCGGCCTGAACTGCCTGCCGCTGGGAATCATCCAACTGAGATAGTGCATTAATTAAATCCGTGACATTGAAGGATGGGGAAGGGTTCCCCGAAGTGTTGGAGGGTAAAGTCTGAGAAGAGGGCACAACCTCTTGAGGAGTGGTATCAACCACATGGACTTGAGGATAACGAGACTAAGGAGGAGGGTAATTTCCCTCATGATAGATGGAATCTTGGAGGGGACTTTCATATTGACCAAAAACATTCTCATCCTCATCATCATAAGAATATCCGTAGCCTGCCATGTTGATGATTTTACCTGAACGAAGTTGCATGTTTAAGAGGAGAGACGGCCTTATAAAGGAACTATCAAACAAAACCCACTCAATCCAAACAAGCCAAATCAACCCAAGCAAGTTTATGCAACCAAGTTGAGATGAACGCAAGATTTTAGTGTTCTGCTTGAGATTAGAGTGGATTAAATTGCAGAATAATTCCCACTTTTGCAAAGTGAAACCTAGTTTCTCCAAGTGTGATCTCCGGGTTAACTAGATTCTTTCTCTCTCTTCACCAACGATAGGTTCTCTATACTCTGGGTACTTCAAGGGTACAACCAGCCCGGCGTCCGTGAGGGAATCCACGGGTGCGGGGACTTACGGAGGTCTTGGAAAAGAGATTTCCGGTCCAAAGAGACGGAGTGCTCAATGGAGGGTTGTCCCGATTCCAAGAGAGGTGTGTGGAATCCTAGTGTAGAGAGAGGAGGTCTCTCAACCAAATGCCACAAGATGCAAAATAATATGATCAGATCACAGAAATATAGGCAAGCAATGTAATAATCAATCCAACAATCACAGACAGCAACAGGAAGCAGGTTTCTGTAAAAACGCAGGAAAGAGACGACCTGGGGCAGGTCGCTATCAACCAAAGAGACGACAGAGTCACTGTCGTGAATCACTGTGAAAGCCCACGAGCCAGTAGTGAGAAAACAAAACACGCCTCTGGGTGAGGCGCTATAATCGCAAAGGACGCCTCTGCAACAGGGCGTCAAATATGAAAACGCGCCTTGACGTGAGGCGCTATGCAATAAAAGGGCGCCCTGGGGTAGGGCGTGAATCCACAGATAGTGTGATAAAAGCAGTAGAATAATGAAAGATGCCTTCTGGGAAGACGTAACACAGAAAATAGATGCCCTCGATGAAGGCGTTAAACGAAAAAAGTGTCTCTGGGTGAGGCGTTAATTCAGGAAAATAATCAAACAATCGCAAACTGGCTGATCCCGGGAGTGTGCAGTGTGCACGGTGGAGGGTGCCCGTAGGGCACAAAAGGAGGGGTACCGTGGGTACCGAGGGGAAAGGGCACACGTGGGTGCCGAAGGGGAAAGGGCACACGTGGGTGCCAATAGGAAAGGGCACACGTGGGTGCCAATAGGAGATGGTAATCAAAAGAAAAATAGTGGAGGTCCCACCGTGATCGCCAATTTATAGATTGTGATAAATCCACACATGAAGAAGAGTTTAAATATGAGAAAACACAAGGGGGAGAGATGATATAATGATGAATAAAAGAAGCACGTGGTGCTACTAAGGAGGGTGATCGCCAGAGGGGTTACCTCAAGAAGAAACAAAGAAGATCGTGAATACCTGGTGGAAAATAAAACGCGGGATGGATTGTCAATTCCTCCTCCTCCTTCAATCGGCCGGCCGATGAAGGGGGTTTTCCTTTATTGATTACCCTTGCAAAAAAAGACAACACAAACAAACAAAGGAAGTGGATCAGCCAAGTGAATGTAGTATCAATCCCAAGTAGATGATATGATGATGAATAGAGAATAAAACATGCGCACCTTTTTTTTTGTTTAAAAACCCCTAAAGAGTTAGGGAAGGAGAAGATATGATGAAACTAATGCAAAAAGAGAAAAAACGTATGATGATCGACGGAAAAACAACAGTTAGATAAGCAAGAAAAAAAACCATGCTGTCCCTGATGACAGTAAAGGGAACCGAAACCAATGCTGTTGACAGGAAGAAGATGGAAACAGAGAGCTTTAAAGACCGCGCAGGAAGAAGATGGATAGCCTCAGCGTCTATGCATAAAAACTCTGATCTCGATAGCCTGCTCTCGTAACCTGCCAACCTCGCGCGAGGTCGATCAAGCCATCCCTATATAGGGTTCCAGATCCAAGATAACCTAAGATTCGGAAGGATAAGAACGGGCAATGATCAAAAGAGGCAGGACTCTAGTTCCAATTCGAGCAAGGAGACCATTAAAGGCAGGGAACTCCCCAGGAAAGACGAGTTTAAGCAGGACACCGAAAGATAAAACACGACCTTCAGAAGGGCGTCAAATCACAAATTGACGACCTACATCAAGACGTTACTCAAAAACACGACCATGATCAAGGGCGTCACTTCTTGGATTAAATTTTGGCAATAAAACTTACTTTATTTGAAAATTATGAGAAAACACCTGAGATGAAGGCGTTACTTGAAAACACGCCCTGAGGAAGGACGTTAATCAATAACTGGAATTTATTTTGAAACCAGATAATACCAGGAATTGACGCCCTCACATTTGGTCGTCCTTTCTTTTGAACACGCCCTCGATAAGGTCGCTTTTTAAAACATGCCCCTCTTCAGGTCGCGAATCACAAAAATGCAAAGATCAAATCAAAAACACACACAAAAATAGAAAAACTTCGTATTATGAATGTATTGAAGTTCACTTTGGGGCGTCAACATAGTGACATGAGATTTGATCAACATAGCGTCAATTTTGGCGTGTCTACAGCTGCATTTTGAAGCATGAGTCATTGCATATAGTATATAGCATTGTGTCATATAGAAAGAGTTTAGGGTTTAGAAGTTGCATTACGATCGTTGGGTACCTCGGTACACTCGGTCCCCGTACAGTCGAGCGAAGGCTTTCAAGTACGCCTCATCGCTCTCGTCCCGCTCTTTTACTGCTCTGCCCCGCTTGTTCCAGTCGTGGACGTACTTCACCTTCCGGGCGCACCAATCTATGTCGCCGCTAATTCCCTTCGCTGACTTGCCCGGGCGCTCGTCACTGCGGCGTGGAAAGGTCACCTCGGGCTAGTGTAGTCCCCGAGTCCTCAGGATCAGTCGATAGTGGAGTGGCTCAATGATATGGATGCAGTGCAACCATATGTCTCGTCCCCGTTACGAGAGGGCTGCCTCCACCCATGACTAACCCTCGTAACTCTTACCTCTGTACGGGGTCCATCTCGCCTGAAAGCATATTAGTCCATTCATCAAATCAACATTTAGAAGCATATAAAAGCATATAGGGCATTTAGAAAGCATGTTTGAGTTCGGGCTTACCGCCGTATGCGGGAAGGAATCCAAATCATCCTAGATCGCCCGGGTCAATCTGATGATCGACCCTGGGTCCCTCGCAACCACCCAGCCTCTGACGATCGGGATGCGGCCGGCGTGGAGTAACGTGCCTCTCCCGATACCCGGGAGGTACATGTAGCTCCAGATCTACATTTTGAAGTCGAGTCAGTCAATTTGCATAGACATTTGCATAATCATATAGAAAGCATTTAAATTGCATTTACCTGTAGGAAAGGCGAGAAGCCGCCCAGCATCGTCTGTCTGTCCGTCGTGCTGAGGGACTCGAACAAGAAGGCTAAGACTGCCGCTCCCCATACGTATTTTCCAACTGTGCCTAGATTCTCGAGCAGTGGCAGCAGCCTGCAGCTGATCACATCCGCCCGAGTCGCGAACAGGAGCTTCCCGAACAGTAGCATGAGGAAGCGTCTCAGGACGCGATCTCCCTCCGGTCCCACCTCTGCCGCCACGTGAGGGTGCACCTGATCTATCACTCTGCTGAGGTGCTCCTCTGGTAACTCGCCCACAGCTATGGCTGCTCCTCTCAATCCCAAGCTCTCCTGTAGCCGTGATCTCGAGAGCTGAGATGATGTCTATCCCGGCCTGATCAAGTCTAGTCCCAGTAGCTCCTGGGCCATCTCTCTGTAGTTCCGGTAGGTCCATCCAGTCACTGCAGCTCCGTGCACTCTCAGTCCGGCGATCCTCGATATGTCTTCCAACATCGGGATCATGTGACCCCACGGGAAGATGAATGCCCTGCTAACTGGATCCCATCGCTCATGTAAAGCGTATAGCAGTGGCGTATCCATCCGGATCACCTTGATGCTCAGCACCTCGGTGAACCCCATGCCGGCTAACCTCTCTCTCTGGTAGTCGGGCAGTGCCTGGTACACCGCCTGGATCTGGAGCCAAGATATCCTCGTCCGTCTCTTTCCCTGCATTAATTTAGAGCATAAGTCAGCCAATTGCATCATAGAATCATTGCATAAGCATTTATATAATGAAAAACAAAACAGAAAATTGAATAATTGAAAACCCAAAAATAAGTTCTGGCCTCTGGTGGTTATAACGGCCCTGGGATGGGGCGTTACTTGTCTCTAACGCACCAAGCATGGCGCGTTAGGCTTGTGACGGTTCCTGGTGTAAGGTTTCGCACAGCACCTACGGGCGACGCAGTGGATAACAAAAATTTCATTTACCCGATCCCGGTGTTATGGAAAGCTTAATCTGTGCTCTAATCGGTGTTTCTAATACCCTAATTACGGGTTGCGTGTTTCACCTTGCGCGGAACGACGCTGTCCGCTAAGCCCGATGCAGAAAAACTGAACCGCACAGCTGTACGGCCTCTAGAGATGATCCACACGGATCCTTGCACAGCGACGGTACCTCCCCGGCACGACCTTCCCCAGCTCAATCACCTTCAGGAGAGAGAGAGAGCAAGAGGGAGAAAGGGGGAGGTTAATCCTCTCCCTTAAGCTTAATGCTTGTTAGCTTAAGGGAAGGAAGGAAGCAAGAGTTCGAATGAACTCACGTATGTGGCTATATATAGAGTTTAGGTTTATTAGAAAAGGGTTCTAAAAGACCAAAACTGTATATATGTCCTTTATCATATTATACATATGTATTAGACTCCGTTTACACTCCTTTCCAAAAGGAATTAAATGGAAATAATACATACACTTGTATAATAATTATCCGTCACCCAAGAATCTATTGTGTGTGATCCTCTAGGCCCATAGTCACTCTAGTTTAAGGTCCATTAACTTTTAATTCCCAATTAGAAGTAAATTAAACGTATTCTTCGCTTCTACTAGAGCCGAACAATAGTTTAATTTATTCCGAACCTTTGATCACGTTGGGTCAAGCAAATCCGTGTGATCCTAGATGACCCCGGGTTTAAACCAACCTGTCTGGTACCTGTAAGTCCACAGTTACTGCATCGATATAATCCCTCGCTCCTTCTATGAGTCTGGTACGATCGAGGGTACGGTTTCTGTCAAACCCCATGATCGTGCCATTTGACTATGACCTCCTTAAAGTCTATGACGTCTGTTCTAAACGAACTCACACGACCCTGGCCAGGGATTTAACGGAGCGTCAATGTCATGACCCATTAACTGTCTGATATATACCCGACAGTGAGCGATCCCCTCTTGACCATTGATGATCTTCACACGTATTCTGGAGTGGTTAATGACTCGGTAACTCATGACTTATGGTTAAAGTCACTTAGCTAAGTAATTAAACCATTCCAGTCCTCGTGTAAGATCCGATCAATGTCTCAGGTCAAAGGACCAACGATGCTACTGAGACCGTTGGATCTTCAGTTGACATTAGGTATAATCAACCATCTGAAGATCCAATAGCGGATCAGTTCAGTGTACATCCTCCAAGGACATACACCTACACATATGTGTTGGTTCCCCGCACCAATGACCATGAGACTGGTCACTGACACATCATGTGTACTGGTTTAATAGGTAATCAAAGTCCCCGAGTGATTACCCTCCAACCAGGAACAGTTTAAGGTATGTGTACATGTAAAGTCAATCTCATGTTCGAGATCCCATCTCGAGCTGACTTTACAACCACATATCCTAGGGACAACGTAAAGTAACACAATCGCATATTTACGCTCAAACACCACTTTATTAATGAACAAGATCGTACAACTATTGGGTCTACCCGACCCGAAATTGGCCTGTAGCACACCAACACTAACAATCTCCCACTTGAACTACAGCCAATTACCCACAACTTTGAGGCCCATCTTATCCCGATGACGCTCAAATACAGTCTGTGTCAAAGGCTTAGTCAGTGGATCTGCTATGTTGTCTTCTGACGGTACACGCTCTACCGCCACATCTCCATGATCAACAATCTCCCGAATAAGGTGAAAGCGCCTGAGAATATGCTTTGACCTTTGGTGAGATCTCGGTTCCTTCGCCTGGGCGATGGCCCCATTATTATCACAAAATAATGGGATGTGAGCTGATATCTCGGGAACTACGCCAAGTTCCAAGATGAATTTCTTCATCCAGACGGCTTCCTTAGCAGCTTCAGCTGCAGCAATATATTCCGCCTCCGTCATCGAATCTGCAGTCGTGTCTTGCTTGGAGCTTCTCCAACTAACTGCCCCTCCATTCAACATGAATACAAATCTAGACATGGATTTGCAGTCATCTGGATCTGACTGGAAACTAGAATCTGTGTAAGCTCTAAGCTGTAGGTCCTCTCCTCCATAAAGCAGAAAAAGATCCTTAGCCCTTCGCAGGTACTTAAGGACGCCCTTTACTGCCTTCCAGTGCTCTTCGCCTGGATTTGTCTGATATCTACTGACAATGCTCAAAGCATTGGCAACATCAGGCCGTGTACATAGCATTGCATACATGATTGACCCTATCGCCGAAGCATAGGGTACCTTATTCATGTGTGCCACCTCCTCAGAAGTTTTAGGACTCATCCCCTTGGATAGGCAAATTCCATGTCTCATGGGAATGAGACCTCTCTTAGAATTTGCCATCCTAAACCTTTTGAGGATAGTATCTATGTACATGGATTGGGATAATCCTAGCATCCTTTTAGATCTATCTCGATAGATCCTTATGCCCAGCACATAGGATGCTTCTCCCAAATCCTTCATGGAGAAAGTCTTGGACAACCAAGACTTAGTTGATGTCAACATCCCTACATCATTCCCAATGAGTAAGATGTCATCAACATAAAGGACCAAGAAGGTCACTGAGCTCCCACTGACCTTCTTGTAAACACAGGGTTCATATTCATTCCGAATGAAGTTGAAAGATTTGACAGCCTCGTCAAATCTTAAGTTCCAGCTTCTAGATGCCTGTTTTAATCCATAAATGGACCTTTGAAGTTTGCATACCTTATTAGGATGTGGCTTGGAGGTGAATCCCTCAGGCTGTACCATGTACACCTCTTCTGACAGATTTCCATTAAGAAAAGCTGTCTTCACATCCATTTGTCAGATCTCATAATCCAGGTATGCAGCAATGGCAAGGAGGATTCTGATTGACTTAACCATGGCTACCGGCGAAAACGTCTCGTCATAGTCAATACCTTACCTTTGACGATATCCTTTCGCCACTAGTCTAGCCTTGTATGTGTCAACCTGTCCATCTGCACCGATTTTCCTTTTGAAAATCCATTTGCAGCCGATCGGGACCTTCCCTTCGGGTACATCAACTAAGTTCCAAACTTTATTGGTGTACATGGACTGGATCTCTGAATCCATTTCCTCTTGCCATTTCTCGGAGTCTACACTACGGATCGCCTCCTGGTACGACTGAGGATCATCATCCTCATCGATACATACCTTAGAGGACCCCTCTGAGACATGTCCAACATATCTCTCAGGTTCTCTCGGTAGTCTACCAGATCTCCGTAGTGTCAGTGTTTCACCTTGAATAGGATCAACCGATACAGTCTCATCTAATGAGTTTATGTCTATGGGTTGTGGTTCTTGGACCTCGTCCAATTCTATCTGGCTCCCACTATTTTTCTGGAGTAGATATTCTCTTTCCAGAAGTACAGCTCTCTTGGCCACTAAGACCCTTTGCTCAGAAGGGTGATAGAAATAATATCCAAACGTCTCCTTTGGATATCCCACAAACCTACACTTATCGGTTCTTGACTCAAGCTTATCACTCTCGTTCTTCTTTACATGAGCAGGACACCCCCAAATTTTAATGTGATTAAAATTTAGTTTCCTGCCCTTCCATATCTCATATGGAATAGAAGGAACTGATTTACTTGATATCTTATTCAATAAATAAGCCGCAGTCTCTAACGCATAGCCCCAGAGAGACAAGGGTAGTCCTGACATAGACATCATGGATCGGACCATGTCTAACAAGGTCCTGTTTCTCCTCTCGGATACACCATTGTGCTGTGGTGTATACGGTGGTGTCCACTGAGAAACTATTCCATGGTCTTTAAGATAAGAAGTGAATTCATGGCTTAAGTATTCACCTCCTCGATCCGATCGAAGAGCTTTAATACTTTTGCCAGTCTGTTTCTCTACTTCATTCTTGTATTCCTTAAACTTCTCAAAGGCTTGTGACTTATGTCTCTTTAAATACACATAGCCGTATCTAGAGAAGTCATCAATAAAAGAAATGAAATAGAGATAACCTCCTTTTGCTTCTATGGACATGGGTCCACACACATCCGAGTGTATGAGCTCGAAAAGGTCAACAGCCCTCTCTCCATGTCCACCAAAGGGAGCCTTAGTCATTTTCCCCATGAGACACGACTCACAGGTATCAAATGGCTTGTATTCGAATGAATTCAAATATCCATTTGAGTGTAAGTGAGAGACTCTTTTCTCACCTACATGACCAAGTCTGCAATGCCATAGATATGCAGAATTCACTTTATCAGCATTGGAAATTTGCATAACATTAGAATGTGTATCTAATACATAAAGACCATTGACTAATGAACCATTGGCTATATTCAAACCATTATTCACTATAGAGCACCCAGTGCTATTAAAAGCCAATGTGTATCCAATGTTATACAAGCCAGAGATTGAAATAATGTTCTTAATAATATTAGGAACATAATAACAGTCATTCAGCTCTAGAATGACTCCTGAAGGTAAACTGAGGCGTGCAGTCCCGACAGCTTTGGCAGAAACCAAAGCTCCATTGCCCATCCTCAGTTCAATCTCCTTTTTGCCCAATCGCCTTCTATTTGCCAGTACCTGCACAGAATTGCAGATATGAGATGCACATCTAGTATCCAATACCCATGATGTGGATTCCATATATGACAAATTAAGGTCTATGACAAAAATACCTTCATTTAGAATTGCCTTGCAATTCCTTTTCCAATGCCCAGTTTCCCCGCATCGAAAACATTTGTCTTCCTTTTCATTCTTCTTGCCCTTCCCTTTGTCAACTTTGGTGAGTTGCTTACCCGTGGCCTTTTTCTTTCCCTTCCCTTTGTTACTCGTGGCGGATATTTGAGAGGCCTTCCTTTTCTTGTTGGCCCGGCCAACAACCATTACAGACGAAGATGGTTTATCTTTCTGCATGATTCCTTCAGCACTCTTTAACATATTGAGCAGCTCCGGGAGAGTTGCATCAATTCTATTCATGTTAAAGTTTATGATAAAGGAAGAAAAGGAATCGGGCAATGACTGGAGTATTAGATCAATGCACAGTTCAAGATCCAACTTGAACCCCAGTGCATTGAGTCTCTCTATCCACTCCATCATTTTCAGTACATGAGCCTGTACTGAAGAACCCTCAGACATCCGTGTCCTGAAAAACCTTTTGAAGATGTCATACCTCTCAATCCTACCCTGCTCCCCGAAGAGCTGGCGTAGATTGAGAAGTATACTTCTACAATCAGTCTTTTCAAATTGCCTCTGTAGCTCGGGAGCCATAGAGGCTAACATGTAACATTGGGCTAGGGAGGAGTCCTCAGACCACTTGGCATAAGCCAGTAACTCGCCCTCATCGACATCAGGAGCTGGCTCAGAATGAACCGTGTCCAACACGTACGCAATCTTTTCGGCGGTAAGGACTATGCGTAGATTACGCAGCCAATCCGAGTAGTTCGGTCCAGTTAATCTATTTGCATCCAAGATGCCGCGGAGGGGGTTGGACGACGACATTATAATCTGGATAAGAAATAAAAGACAACTTAGCATGTGTTCAAATTCTAACTTAGATGTGATTTTCTATCTTAGTTAGTCCCACTATTTTTCGGTCGGACTATATAACCCTCAGTATATAGAACGGGAGATCATTGAGATCTACCTAGTGGGTCGGAATCCCAACGAGACTGATGTACGACCTTGTGGAAAGCACAACAAGCCATACACCATCTCAAGGGCAGTCAACAAGCACTTACATCTAATGCAATATCCGATATTCGGCCCCCGAGAAATCATCCCCTTGTGGAAAGCACAACAAAGGATATTCTCGGTTAGATCTAACCATCATTACTACATAGCAATGAGTTCATGACCCGACCCTTGTGGAAAGCACAACAAGGTCGAGTTCAATTCCTCACCCCATTGAGGCCGAGCCTTAGAGTTTAATCCCGCCCCCAAACTCATGGACCTTGTGGAAAGCACAACAAATCCATGAAATGAAGACGTTCACTCACTCCATAATGATGGAGGGCCACGACGACTCCTAGAGCCACGCTTACCAGATCTAAAATTTAATCGCGAGGGAATTTAATTTTATCTTGATCTCACCCTAGGTGGTAATATAAATATATCCAATATATTTACCGTACCTAGTAGTTTGCACAAAATAAATGCATCCAATGCAAAATAAACGTAAGTGATCATGGACTTTAACCCTAATGTAACTAAGACATCCGGCCCGCTTCCGAAGCAGCTGGATCGTCCTCATCGGGTGTGCTCCGCGCTTTCAAACTCCGACACCGCATCAATTACAACTTTTACACGGCACGCAGGCCGAAAAAATTAAATTACATATGACTCAACTTCCAGCAGCCCTCAGGGCGAGTACAACAATTGAGGAAGATAGAAGTACATTAGAATTTTAACAGAGAGAAAGGAGGTTCGCAGACCCCAATTAATTACATTAATCCAAGTCCATGATCACTTGCCAACCCATTCAAATAAAATCAATCAAGGTTTATTTTCTGAAAATAATCCTTACTTTGAATTTAAAAAATGGGATGTGCAAACAAAAACAGGCTAGCTTTGTTTAATTTTAAAAATCAAATCATGATTAACTAAAATTAAACATACAAGCAGGCCAATACAAGGTAAATAAAGTAACGCACGTAAAGAACCATCATTTTCTATAGGGGCATCTAATTGAGATAATTAATTAAATTTAAATTTAAATTTAATTATCCAATAATCAAATTTAAATTCAAAATTTAAACATGCCAATAATTTAAATTTAAATTCAAACTAATTATCCAATAATTTTTGTTTGAAAATAAATTTAAAATAATGCAATTATCCTCAATTAGTAATTTTCTAAAATTCAAAATTTGAATTTAACAATTATCTAATAATTAAAATTCAAATAATTGAATTTTCCACATTTAACTTCAACAAAATTCAAAATTTGAATTTTCTAATTATCTAATAATTAAAAATTTAAAAATTAAAATTTACTGAAGTAACTTCAATTATTACCATTTTATTCCAAGGTAAATAGTAATTATCTCACCTCGGTAAATTCAACAAGGTTAAATAAAAATTAACTTTTGACATTTACCATCGAGATAACACTATTAACCTACTCCATAAAATTCAATTTAATTTTCTGTGCATTTCCACATATATATACCATATATATATATTAATGTCTTAGCACAATAAATTAAAAATAAGTAAAGCAAATTTTTTTTTAATTAAAAAAAAACTGTCGGCAGGCGCTTGGCGCGCCGCCCACGCGCGACGCGTGGGCGGACGCGCCCTCGCCTGCGGGCGCCCGCGTGGCGGGCGCGGCCCGCCACGCGGCGTTCCCGCCGCGCCCCCCGCGGGTCAGCGCCCGCGGGCGCTGACCCCGGGTGCCGCGTGCGCCGCCCACGCGGCGCACGCGGCGGGCGCAACGCGCCCAGGGCGCAGTGCGCCGCACTCGGGCCAGCAAATTTTTTTTCTTTTTTTTAAAAAAAAAAATTGCTGCTTGAATGCCCAGCATCCAGCAAGAACTGAGATGCCCAGCATCCCATTCTACAAATTATAATTGAAGATTTTCAATGCCCCTAAAACATGGTTCTAAACGGCGATAAAAACACCGACCAGAGCGCGAACCTGGCTCTGATACCACTGTAAGGTTTCGCACAGCACCTACGGGCGACGCAGCGGATAACAAAAATTTCATTTGCCCGATCCCGGTGTTATGGAAAGCTTAATCTGTGCTCTAATCGGTGTTTCTAATACCCTAATTACGGGTTGCGTGTTTCACCTTGCGCGGAACGACGCTGTCCGCTAAGCCCGATGCAGAAAAATCAAACCGCACAGCTGTACGGCCTCTAGAGATGATCCACACGGATCCTTGCGCATCGACGGTACCTCCCCGGCACGACCTTCCCCAGCTCAATCACCTTCAGGAGAGAGAGAGAGAGCAAGAGGGAGAAAGGGGGAGGTTAATCATCTCCCTTAAGCTTAATGCTTGTTAGCTTAAGGGAAGGAAGGAAGCAAGAGTTCGAATGAACTCACGTATGTGGCTATATATAGAGTTTAGGTTTATTAGAAAAGGGTTCTAAAAGACCAAAACTGTATATATGTCCTTTATCATATTATACATATGTATTAGACTCCGTTTACACTCCTTTCCAAAAGGAATTAAATGAAAATAATACATACACTTGTATAATAATTATCCGTCACCCAAGAATCCATTGTGTGTGATCCTCTAGGCCCATAGTCACTCTAGTTTAAGGTCCATTAACTTCTAATTCCCAATTAGAAGTAAATTAAACGTATTCTTCGCTTCTACTAGAGCCGAACAATAGTTTAATTTATTCCGAACCTTTGATCACGTTGGGTCAAGCAAATCCGCGTGATCCTATATGACCCCGGGTTTAAACCAACCTATCTGGTACCTGTAAGTCCACAGTTACCGCATCGATATAATCACTCGCTCCTTCTATGAGTCTGGTACGATCGAGGGTACGGTTTCTGTCTAACCCCATGATCGTGCTATTTGACTATGACCTCCTTAAAGTGTATGACGTCCGTTCTAAACGAACTCACACGACCCTGGCCAGGGATTTAACGGAGCGTCAATGTCATGACCCATTAACTGTCTGATATATACCCGACAGTGAGCGATCCCCTCTTGACCATTGATGATCTTCACACGTATCCTGGAGTGGTTAATGACTCGGTAACTCATGACTTATGGTTAAAGTCACTTAGCTAAGTAATTAAACCATTCCAGTCCTCGTGTAAGATTCGATCAATGTCTCAGGTCAAAGGACCAACGATGCTACTGAGACCGTTGGATCTTCAGTTGACATTAGGTATAATCAACCATCTGAAGATCCAATAGCGGATCAGTTCAGTGTACATCCTCCAAGGACATACACCTACACATATGTGTTGGTGCCCCGCACCAATGACCATGAGACTGGTCACTGACACATCATGTGTACTGGTTTAATAGGTAATCAAAGTCCCCGAGTGATTACCCTCCAACCAGGAACAGTTTAAGGTATGTGTACATGTAAAGTCAATCTCATGTTCGAGATCCCATCTCGAGCTGACTTTACAACCACATATCCTAGGGACAACGTAAAGTAACACAATCGCATATTTACGCTCAAACACCACTTTATTAATGAACAAGATCGTACAACTATTGGGTCTACCCGACCCGAAATTGGCCTGTAGCACACCAACACTAACACCTGGAAGGACCGTCACATTCCCTGCTAGAGGTCATTTTCCCCTTTGCATTCCGTTGTCTTCTCACCTTGGCCAAAAGGCCTACAAAACAATCCTAATGGGTGCATAGACCCATTTTCTACCCCCAATCATACATGCATCCACATATAAAAACACAAAAAAATTAAAAATTGAAAAATTAGGGTGAGAGCTTACCTCTCGGTCTTGGCCCCTCTTCCTCTTCTTCTCCTGTTCCTTAGGTTCTCCCTCGTCCAGGGGAGCTTCCCTTTGGTCTTCCTCGACCATTGGAACTTCCTCCTCCGTCGTTGGAGCTCTCCTCGCTGTTTCTCCTTCTTTGGCCGGCGGGATGGTCTCTCGCTCTATCCGGCGGTGAAGGCGACGCATCGCCTTCTTCTCCGTCCCTCTCTCCCTCTTCTTTAGTGGCTGTGGGGACTCGTCGCCGGCCATCTTGGGTGGATGACGGAGGTCGCCGGTCGTTGCTCTCGGTTGAGGTTTTGAGGGTTTAGGTTGAGTGTTGGATGAATGAATGAAGATTGTGACCGTTCGGTTTGATTTTTTGAACGCTCAGGAATTATGACGGTCTATCGTCCGACCGTTATAGTCTCTGACGCATACTCCTGAGACCGTTACATGGATTTGAACTATTTTATTGAAGAATGTGAACCGCCTATTCTCTAACGGCCCTTCCCTGGTCCGTTACTTTATGTAACACCCTCTCCACAGACCGTTACAGATTGCAAGTTTCTTGATGAATAAAATGGTCTATTTGATGCTTGCATTATTGAATTTTCTACCATGATGTATATTATTGATGCTTCTCATACGTACAAATGGTTATGCCCTGTTTCATGCTCATATCCATTGTTGGCTAACCTCTTTATTCATGAATGAAGTTATGAACAACATCATGCTTTGACATTCGTCAGAAAGGTAAGTCAGGTATTGTATCTTGATTCCTTATCCCTTTAATGCATTACTATATGTTATCTATGATATATTATCTCGAGAACCGGCTGGTCATTCATGTGTTCTGGGATCTGATGTTCCCCTTAAACAAAAATGATGATGATCTAAGTACACCTATTTAATCATTGGATAGGCCGTTAGGTTGGAAAAATTTGGGGACGATAGTTCTGTCTCGCACACCGTAGTTGCAGATAGTGTCCTGACCCTGATTTCTCCGGTCTAGCAATATTATTCTCGAGTATCTTGTTATTTTATTCTTTCTTTGCATTTGTTTTAATGATTTCTTTTCATTTAGCCCAGCATGCATCATACGCATTCTTTGAGCATTCATGATCCTTCATCTGTTCGAGGTATCTCAAAGATGGTGAATAGCTGTGTTCTTGATCTTGAATAAGGAGAGACATTCCACTCTGAATTCGAAGGTTTCCTTCAATCTGTCGCTTGATTTGGTTGGCTGA
Organism: Amorphophallus konjac; assembly: GCA_022559845.1. Classification (NCBI taxonomy): domain Eukaryota; kingdom Viridiplantae; phylum Streptophyta; class Magnoliopsida; order Alismatales; family Araceae; genus Amorphophallus; species Amorphophallus konjac. The sequence goes on along the minus strand of CM040120.1, from coordinate 325,295,987 downwards.
AGATTCCTGTCTGGAGTTTAGTCAGTTCTCTTTCCTTTCCGTTGCCTCCGGCTGCTAGCCGTGTTTCCTTTCCTTAGTTGTTAATTTCTCCAGACTTGCATCCTTTGGTTGGCTATTTCCTTGTGATCAGTTCGAAGTTTTCCAGAAGATTCCTATCGCTTGTTGGTAAAGAACGGGTGTCATTTACCTTAACGCCCGCTTTTTGGTCCACTCCGCTTCATTTCCGCTTCATCTCCATGTTCCATTTCGCTTTCGCTTCACCTCCGCTCGCTCCCCTGCAAAGAGGACGTTAAGGAGGGGCATCTGTTGACACCCGTTTTATGACTGATAAGTCGGGTCATCTCCTTGTTCACTCTATGTGATGCTCCAAGTTATTCATTCCTTCGTTGAATCTCCTTCATCAATTTGAAGTTTATTTCATGGGTCTTCTCCTTGGTTGAGTAGGGTTCCGCGATTTCTTGATTGGATGAAGCTTAGCAAGCTCATTTTTCAATCCTTATTATTTCTAACGGTCCACACCATGGGCGTTACTTCCCTTATAATGCATGTGCCCATGGACCGTTACATCTTGAAGAGTCCTACAACTTAAGGCTTTGTTTCAATCCTTATCCTTTGGCCTATCCATTGAGTATAACGGTCTGTCGTGCAGCCGTTACTTCCCTCTAACGCGTTCATCCTTGGCCGTTACTTTCATTCAAGAGTCCTATTGTTTTGATCTGCTTCTGTTGATCTTATCTCTTTTGAGATAAGGTTGAATGTGATGGTATCCCTCTAACGCGTTATTTCCCTCTGACGGTCTGTCGAGAAGCCATTACATCCAACAGAGAGTCCTGGCAGTTCAGGCCTTTTCTCTGCTACTCCGTGGTCGAGTTAAGAGTTTGATCTTGTGATTTCTCTTCCAAATCTGATCCTTAGAACCTTTTGTTTGTTTCTATGGACTCTTGGTGATATTATCTTCGAGAGTTTGCTAAGAGTTATCCTCTTTTCTTGCTAGATTATCCTCTGTTCGACCAGAGATTATGAGGGCCTATAAATAGCACCCTTAACTTCATGGCCTAAGGGAGGAAGATCTGGAGTTTACGTCAAAGTGCTGCCGCATCCTGGAGCCACATCCAACCAAGGAGAACTGTTCCTCACGTCCATCTGCTTCACGGTGAAGGGAGTATTCGTTTCATTGTGTTTGAGTCTCCATCGTTGTCATACTTGTGTTCTTCTTCCTCCTTTTCCTCAAAGCATTGTCCCTCTTCTTTCTCCCACGTTCTTCATCTATTTTCATCATCTAAACATCTTCCCATCTTTTAAAATGCCCAGAGGGGTTAAAAAACCAAAACTTTCCCGGTACTTCCCTTTCCTTTTGAATGATCTTAATTTTCTTAAGAATTGATACTACGCTTGTTTAAAGGGCTGATCTGGGTTTATTTTCTTGTGTTTCACGTTCTTTGGCAGGTTTACAGGTTCATTAAACGAGGCCCAAGTCTTCTTGCCGGCTGGAAGATTTGGAGTTCAATGTAGCACCCCTGAAAATTTTTAAAAAATAAGATAGATTTTTAAATAAATAAAATCTATTTGTGCAAATTTGGTCAGGAATTAAATAAAATAAAAATTCAATAAATAGAAAATAACCCAAACTGATAATGGGCTTTGCTTTTAAAAGATATAAATGGGCCAAAATGAAATAACGCCTTTCATTAAGGCGCTAATTTATCTCGAGAAAATTCGGAAGAAAAAGACGCCCTTCACCTGGGCGCTATTTAGAATAGTAACGCCCGTGTATATGGGCGCTAATTCATACCAAGAAAATTAACGGATAAATATAGAAAAGAAAATAACGCCTTTAGCATGGGCGCTAATTCGTACGAAGGAAATTGGAAATAAAGCGGCAAAATATAGAAAAATTAAGAGACGACCTAGGTTAAGGCGCCACTTAATGAAAAGACGCCCTCTGTTAAGGCGCTACTGATGGGAATCGACGTCGAGCCAGTACTTTTCATATTGCATTTATATCCTTTAGTTTATTTTTATATCCACGGGAAAGTATACGCGCAATTGTACGGCTTTATCGGCCAATGCGTCATTCCCACGGATTGTGTGGGTTTCTATGTAATTTATCAGTAGGACCAGCAAAGGGGCCCCCAGCCCTTTCCCATTGGTCCATGTCATCCATGTGGAGCTGATCAACCATCCTAGGTGGCCATCTAGAAGGGTTGAATGCCATTTGACCACATGGGAGACAAGTGGCTTAATTAGTCCAAGGTGGGTTACCTACCTCACCTACCCATTCAACCCCATTAACCATGGTCAAGGGGGCGCCCCTCTCCCCTTAGTATTTTATTAATTTTTGTGTGTCATTCACACTTAATCCCAGCCCTTCAATCCCCAACCCTTGATCCAAGGGTCCACATTAGATTAGAATGGTAGCATATATAAGCTTGTATTTTCATGAGAAAATCAATGAAAAATCAGAAATTTTGTTGAATGCCAAGGAGCATATTGCGCCCCCAGCCCTCTCCCCTCTGGTTCCTCTCCTCCAACCTCCAGTTCTAGAGTGATTTCATCTTCTATCATCCCCTCTTCACCTCCGGTGATCATCTGTGCCGCCGCCGCCGCCGTTCGTGCCGCCTTCGAGCCGCCACAGAATCATCTTCGGTTTTCTGTCCTGCTGGATAGAGGTGTCTTCACGAAAATCCTGCTATGAGCCACGGCCTCTTCGTGGATTGAAACTTTTATGGTTTGTTCCTACCTTCTAGCCCCTCCTCCACAAAAAATTTCAGGTCCAAAATCCATCGTTTGTTATTTTTACATTTTTGGTCTTTAATCATTCTCAGATCTGTCCTGTCTCTATCTACAGTGACAGCAGCCCTGTGTTTCCCACCTCCGGCCATCTTTTTGATTTGTCCAAACCCTCCCAATTTTACTGGGAGTTCTGTCCATCACCCCCTACATCCAAACATTTTCTTAATGTTTTATCAGCCTTCTATCTATTTTTAGAAATTCGTGTTCTTCCTCAGCTACAGTGTTGCCAGCCAGATTCCAGATTCGACCCACAGCTAGTGAAAAACTCATAGAAATTCGTAGCCTTCCCAAACTCCAGATCCAAAAATAGTCCTGGTTTCGAAGCTTGATTTCCAACAACTTTTCTGAAGGACACAACCCCAGATTCGGACGTCTACCTCGCGGTCAAAGGAAATCCACAGGAAAGTTCTCTGCTGACCTGAGATTTTAGGAACTGTACAACAGGAACTTGGAAATTCCATAAGTCCAGATCCGTGCAGATCCAGATCAGATCTCCAGGCCTAGATTAAAGGATTTGAAGTTAGCTTTCCAACGGCACCAGTCTCGTGTCGATCCGACATCGGGGTTGATCGCAACGCCCGTTCTCTCCGGGATGCGCGCTGAAAACCAGAAGTTGCAGATCCGTGGCCGGTTATTCCGACCGGTGCTGAACGGAGCCGCCCAGCCTCCGACCGGCGAACCAGCGTGCCGCCAGCCCAGGGAGCGCTTCCCGAAGTGTCCCCACTACAGCGGTGCCACCGGGTCCCACACGGCCACTCCGGACAGCACGTGGGCCCCATAGTCACAAGTTCGGGTGCTGCCGAAGAGACGCGAGAAGCCGCCCGTCAACCCGAATTCGGTCCTCCCGGGCCCGTTTGTGTAGCCCTTTACCTCCCTGCGTGGAGTGGGCAGTAATTCATTTGCTGTAATATGGTGTATTAATTGTCCCGAGAGTACGAGTTTCGGCCGGGTCCGTCTTCCCCACGCCGGGCGCGTGGAGGTATCGTTTTCGCTCCCTTCTTGGCATTTTGCTTACTTCATATATATTTGTTTATGTCGCTGCTAGAGAGCATGTGTAGGGATATCTAGCTCACTTTATATGTTCATTACCGCTGCTGCGAGAGAGTACGTGACCGTCCCGTGACCCGATCCGGGCACGAAAGAGAGAGCCGACCACCCTAGCTCACTGCCGATTTCTCAACTGCGCACGTCCGACGCTACCCTCGTTAAGGGACGTTCGCGAGCTTGTCGTGTCCGTGGTCTCGTCCCGCATCAATTTGGTATCAGAGCGAGTTGAGTCTAGGGTGTCAAAAAAAAGTGTGTCATTCATTAGTCATTTACGTCTAAGTCGTGTTTAGGGTCATCATTGTTTTAAAACAAACAAAAAAAAGTGTCTTTTGCATTGCATCCCAATAACCCGGTATATCAAAAGGTGTTGTCCGAACGTTAGGCTACGCCTATCGGGAAGGCCGCACACTTGCGCGAGTGATCTTCGGATCGATTAACTCCGCCACGTGCCGAGTTTTGGTTACGTCTAGGTGCATCATCTTGTAGTGTGCATTTGCCTTAGTCGGTGTCTCCTACTCCGTGTCTTGCATGCCCACTCGTCGAGGTACTCAATACTCACCCCCACCACCACCTTTGGCGGAATCCCGAGTCTATAGTTCCGATGAAGTGGCCACATTGTTCCGAACTCTTGTGGGGAAAATGGATGGGTTGAGTGAGCGCATGGATGAGTTAAGTACTCGAGTGGATAGGATGGAAGGAGCGAGTACCCGAGTGAATGGCCTAGGCACCCGCCTAGAAGAGAGGATGAAAGCCGTAGAGGATAGGGCCGCTGGGTCGAACCAGTCCGTTCAAGGATTGGTCGGGAGAGTTGCCGCACTAGAGAGAGGTCCAGCAGAGGCACCACCGATTGCCCTAGTCCAAGCACCCGTCCCACCTACACAAGGTCAACCTGAGCATGGTCAACAACCCGCGACTCCAAGGGTTCAAGGGATAGCTAATAGGAGGCATGAAGTCCCCGAGGTGCATGACTATGAGTCCAAAAATGAGCATCGGGGGCATGGTCGTGATTACCGCCCTACACGGCGTACTCACGACCAAGATATGGATGAACGGGCCATTCGGACCGTTCGGGCCGACCCTCCCACCTTTGACGGGTCCTTGGACCCAAAGGTCTATCTTGATTGGGAGGCTGGTATGGACCGATATTTTGAGTGGTTCGAGATGTCGGACCAACGAAAAGTCAAGTACGCCAGGATGAAACTTTTAGGCCAAGCACAAACCTATTGGAGGAACATGGAGAACTTATTGTTTCATCGTCAAGAACCCCCGATCGATACATGGACCGATATGAGGGAGAAGCTTAGGAAGAAGTACCTCCCTACCTCCTACCGCCAGCGTCTTATAGAGAGGTGGCAAAGTCTCACCCAAGGAGACCGGTCCGTCTCTGATTACATCGCCGAATTTGATGAATACTACTTGCGATGTGATGCCACGGAGGAGGATTCCCTTACCGTCTCTCGGTTCCGGCATGGTCTACGCCCACACCTACGGTATGAGCTTCTCCGCCGCAAGGTGGACAAGCTGGAGGATGCTTATCAAGTTGCTCTCGAGATGGAGCAATTCGAGGGTGAGTTCGAGTCTATTCCCCGGTGGAGCCCCGCTCCTCCCCGTAGTGACTCCTGTGGCTCCTTAGGTTCATACCCGAGGGGACCTATGGCTCATCCACAGGAGCCCATCTGTCAGGAGCCCTTTGCTCCTAGACCTCGACCTCCCCCACCACGGGATCTACCTCCACCCTAACCACCGGCACCCGTTGCCCGTCCCCCGGCACCCATAGGCCGTCCCACGGCCCCGACACTCCCTCCTCTGTTGCCCATGGCACCTACACCACCCTTGTTGCCTACACCCCCTACCCGTCGGGAGGATAAGGGTAAGGCCCCTCTTATCGGAGAGAGCAGTCGGTCCCGGCTGCAATGTTTCCATTGTCATGGGTTTGGCCACTTCGCCAACCAATGTCCCACTCGTGCCACACTAGCTCTAGGGGTTGAGGAGACCTTGCCATCTGAGCTTGAACTTGTCAATTATGAGGCCGACCAAGCACTAGCTGATGAGTACTATGCCATGGGGGGAGAGTTGGACGGCTCACCCGCCGCCCAGGATGCCGCCACTTAGTGGGCTTGTCTCACCACCTTAGTTTAGGGTCATATATGAGTCGGTGTGGTTTGTTTTGTGTCGTTTGTTTGGTTTGTGTGTCGTTTATTTGTCTGCATGTGTCTTGTGCAAGCTCGTTGTCGTTCTCTTATAAGTAAGAGGCGAGTGGACTCATTCGATGAGTATGGGATCAGTTCTACATCTATACCCGGATCAGTCACCTACAGGGACTCAACGGTGATTCCTAGTGAGTCTTTGAGCTGCTTCCCTCCCTTTGAGAGTGCCCCACCCAGAGTGTCCACCTCTAGCCCATGGCAGCTTGCGCATATCGAGTATATATGGAATGAGCAGGTGACGGTCACTTGGAGTGGAGCATACCCGCGCTACTTGGCACGGTGACGGATCCGCCGGAGTACTCGAGCATCCATACCCCTACTCGACGGGGTCGAGTTCCTCCCACCCGGGGAGAGTTGATGGGAATCAACGCCGAGCCAGTACTTTTCATATTGCATTTATATCCTTTAGTTTATTTTTATATCCACGGGAAAGTATACGCGCAATTGTACGGCTTTATCGGCCAATGCGTCATTCCCACGGATTGTGTGGGTTTCTATGTAATTTGTCAGTAGGACCAGCAAAGGGGCCCCCAGCCCTTTGCCATTGGTCCATGTCATCCATGTGGGGCTGGTCAACCATCCTAGGTGGCCATCTAGAAGGGTTGAATGCCATTTGACCACATGGGAGACAAGTCAAGGTGGGTTACCTACCTCACCTACCCATTCAACCCCATTAACCATGGTCAAGGGTGCGCCCCTCTCCCCTTAGTATTTTATTAATTTTTGTGTGTCATTCACACTTAATCCCAGCCCTTAAATCCCCAACCCTTGATCCAAGGGTCCACATTAGATTAGAATGGTAGCATATATAAGCTTGTATTTTCATGAGAAAATCAATGAAAAATCAGAAATTTTGTTGAATGCCAAGGAGCATATTGCGCCCTCAGCCCTCTCCCCTCTGGTTCCTCTCCTCCAACCTCCAGTTCTAGAGTGATTTCATCTTCTATCATCCCCTCTTCACCTCCGGTGATCATCTGTGCCGCCGCCGCCGCCATTCGTGCCGCCTTCGAGCCGCCACGGAATCATCTTCGATTTTCTGTCCTGCTGGATAGAGGTGTCTTCACGAAAATCCTGCTATCAGCCACGGCCTCTTCGTGGATTGAAATTTTTATGGTGTGTTCCTACCTTCTAGCCCCTCCTCCACAAAAAATTCCAGGTCCAAAATCCATCGTTTGTTATTTTTACATTTTCGGTCTTTAATCATTCTCAGATCTGTCCTGTCTCTATCTACAGTGACAGTAGCCCTGTGTTTCCCACCTCCGGCCATCTTTTGATTTGTCCAAACCCTCCCAATTTTACTGGGAGTTCTGTCCATCACCCCCTACATCCAAAAATTTTCTTAATGTTTTATCAGCCTTCTATCTATTTTTAGAAATTCGTGTTCTTCCTCAGCTACAGTGTTGCCAGCCAGATTCTAGATCCGACCCAAGGCTAGTGAAAAACTCATAGAAATTCGTAGCCTTCCCAACCTCCAGATCCAAAAATAGTCCTGGTTTCGTAGCTTGATTTCCAACAACTTTTCTGAAGGACACAACCCCAGATTCGGACGTCTACCTCGTGGTCAAAGGAAATCCACAGGAAAGTTCTCTGCTGACCTGAGATTTCAGGAACTGTACAACAGGAACTTGAAAATTCCATAAGTCCAGATCCCTGCAGATCCATATCAGATCTCCAAACCTAGATTGAAGGATTTGAAGTTAGCTTTCCAATGGCACCAGTCTCGTGTCGATCCGACATCGGGGCTGATCGCAGCGCCCGTTCTCTCCGGGACGCGTGCTGAAAACCAGAAGCTGCAGATCCGTGGCTGGTTATTCTGACCGGTGCCGAACGGAGCCGCCCGGCCTCCGGCCGGCGAACCAGCGTGCCGCCAGCTTGGGGAGCGCTTCCCGAAGTGTCCCCACTACAGCGGTGCCACCGGGTCCCACACGGCCCCTCCGGACAGCACGTGGGCCCCACAGTCACAAGTTCGGGTGCTGCCGAAGAGACGCGAGAAGCCGCCCGTCAACCCGAATTCGGTCCTCCCGGGCCCGTTTGTGTAGCCCTTTACCTCCCTGCGTGGAGTGGGCAGTAATTCATTTGCTGTAATATGGTGTATTAATTGTCCCGGGAGTACGAGTTTCGGCCGGGTCCGTCTTCCCCACGCCGGGCGCGTGGAGGTATCGTTTTCGCTCCCTTCTCGGCATTTTGCTTACTTCATATATATTTGTTTATGCCGCTGCTAGAGAGCATGTGTAGGGATATCTAGCTCGCTTTATATGTTCATTACCGCTGCTGCGAGAGAGTACGTGACCGTCCCGTGACCCGATCCGGGCGTGAAAGAGAGAGCCGACCACCCTAGCTCACTGTCGGTTTCTCAACCGCGCACGTCCGACGCTACCCTCATTAAGGGACGATCGCGAGTTTGTCGTGTCCGTGGTCTCGTCCCGCATCAGCTACTTAAGGTGAAGACGCCCTTATCTCTGCCGTCATTTTCTTGAGAGTGAAATAAGGAGAACCAGGCTCGGTCATAGCAGGCGGCTGGAAGGGGAGCCGACCATGCATGGTAGGTTCTAAACCCTGCCAATCCCACACGTAAAGCTTTCCAATATCGAGCATTAGAACCCTCCAGAATGTTGCCATCACTAGTTCTATCACCCCGTTAAGGCCTTTCCTCCTCTATAAAAGCACTTCCCGATCGAACATGCCTGGCCTGTTGATGCTGCTGCACTTCGTTGACGACCGTGAAGGGGCGTGAGGCTTCATCTTGTTGCCGTGTTCGTGAAGAACGTGGAAGTTCTTTCAACCTCTGCATTCTTCTTCCTGTTGCTGTGGAAGCGGTGGGAGCCATTCATCCACTTCTTCCATCTACTTCCGTTTTGCAGTTGCATGAAGGGGTTTCCTCCCTTCCCTGTTCCTGCGTAAAGAAACAGAGCATCGTATTTATTGGGTTATTCTTCTTATTCAACATTCAATCTTCAACAAAAGGTAGGTTTTCTCAAGGATTGTAGCCCAAACTAGCATAAGATTCATAATAATATCATCTGTTCATCCATGCATATAGCTTTACTACGTTTCCAAAGCTTTCTGCGAAATTTTGGAAAGAGGCGACCCTCTCTAGGGCGCTAATTCATGTTCTGACGCCCGACCCAAGAGTCGTTAATTTTAAGAAATTGATAAATACTCATGTTTATCTTGGAAAGGAATGAATTAACGACAGCCAGTAGGTCGTCTTTTATGAAAGTGACGCCCCACCCAACGGCGCTATTTTAAATTAATGGCTTAGGATAAGTCGTTACTTTCCTGAAATTTCTAAAAGTTATTAAATTCTGGAAAATGGTAATTAACGACACCGTGCAAGTCGCTTCTTTGTGAAATAACGCCCCTGCCTAAGGCGCGTTTTCTTGAAATACAGAATTGGGTAAATTGTAGCAATAATAGAAATTACAGATGGGACGACTGTTCCAGCAGTCGTCAATTAGTAAAGAAACGGCCCAGAGAAGGTCGTGAATTTATTAAATAGTGACTTGGCATAAGTCACGAATTTCATGCATATTTATTTTTCCACGGCTTTCTGTGAACCAAGGGTTATATATATATATATATATATGTGTGTGTGTGTGTGTGTGTGTGTGTGTGTTTATATATGTATATCGGCACTATATTCCATTCCGTGAGTATAGTCCCATATTTCACGATGATTTGTCGCATTACCCACTAATTCTCGGTGATATACAAGCCCTCCATTGGACATTCCGTTCCTTTGGACTGGCGAGTTAGTCATTGGGACCTCCGTAAGACTCCTCGTAGCCTTGGATTCCCTCAAGACCGATTGAGCTGGTTGTACCTTAAACACCTTGTACCTTTTTGATTGCCACGACTTGTGGTAAATCGGCCCTCTCATGTCGCCATCTTGGTCCGTGAGAGAAAAATCCTAGCCAGTGGAATGATGATATCCCACTAGGCGATGTCTTGGATTGAGTCCCTTATAGATGGGGTCAATCTCTCAGCTCGATTCATGTCCCTTGATTGGTGACAGGTTTAGTCATCCACTCAAGTTATCTCGGCTACCTAGTTAAGGTACCGATTCTACCCAGGTTATCAACATGTCATGGTTCTTGTTGGTTTTATCATTGACTATCTAATGTTCTTCCTTGAATTCCGTGGAACCTATCCACGAATCTACCTTGACATCCTACATGAGTTTGTTCTTGGAATTCCATGGCTATCACTAAAGTGGTTGTCTAGATATTACATGTAACAATGTCCGCGCATATAGGGCCCGATCTGGTCCTGGGAGGAGCACCCGAAAGTACTTGTGCCCATGGAAGTTATATTGATCGCGGTGTGGCATTGCACCGAAGTGCTTGCTTGAATCTACGACACTCCACAATCTCTCTCTCTCTCTCGCGTGCTTGACTTCATTGAGTTGACTTGCGTGGCCCGGAATGGGCAAAGTACTTGCTTGTTAATAGCCATTATCTCATGACATGAAAACTTTATTGATATACTCGGTACTTGTTCAAATACTTGAAATCTTTAATACTTGAAATTCCCTATCTTGGATCAACCGCACATGTTATTTCCTCGCGTTATTATGTTCAAACATGTATCGTCCTATTTTACATGTTTTACATGCTAGACTTGCATTTTCATTTGGAAGAAGTAATTACTTAAACCAATTGCTAGTTCTTGAGATATAATTCCTACTGAGCGTTCGCTCATCAAGTTCTTTTCCCCAACTTTTCAGGTAATGCAGACCCTGACTCGGACTTGGATGGGCAGGAGTAAGAGTGACGAGCGTAGAACCTACAAGCGTCATGCTATTACACTCTATCGTGTCATGTCGTCCCTAGTTTATTCTTGGAGTCTTGTTATTGGAACTTATGTCATTGCAAGAATTGTAATAATTAAGGCTTGTGGGCCTATTTAGACTTGTTAAGTCCTGGAGTTGTGACATTGTTTAATAGATTAGGTGGTTATCAATGGTATCAGTATTTGGTTATGTTTTAAGTTCTTGTCTTATTGCGCACTCTATGTTGATGTCGAAATTCTATTTGCTCTGATTGACATGATTGATATAAACTCGTCACGCTCTCCCCGGGTTCCTTCCGGGCTCGGGACGTGACAGTTTTTGTGGTATCAGAGACTAGGATTTCAAATTCCTAGGAAACCCAAGTCCAAGGATAGGTCTATCCCCAAACTGTGAGGATGGGTAGTGCCGTGGGTATAAGTCCTTGTAGGGCTTTGTGGACGCGCTTTATTATTCTTTTTATTTATTTTGTTTATTTGTTGGCGTGCCAGTCACCGGAGTGACGATTTCATTGTGCGCTCGATCTGACTTGGTCAGTCGATTGTGAAGTCCGAGTCGAGACCAGAAGTCCGTCATACCATAAAGGCTATGACGTTAATTACGCCCTTCCAAGGAAGGACAACCCTTGATTAAACGCCAAAATAGGAGGCCTCGAGAGGCAAACATGTATTCATGTGCGCAAAATGGAACTTCATACCAGAGCCAGGAAGGCGGGCAAGATAACAACATCAGCTGTAGAAACAGACGGTATCGTCAAGCCAGCGGCTCAGAGACGATATCATTAAGTCAGCGGTTCAAAGACTGAGCTGTGGCCATGATGGAGGTTTAAAGCATCGATCGATATTTCGACAGCATTTCCCCTTTATATGCATTATGCCCAGGGGGAAATAGGCTATCACCCACGGAGTGCCGGGATGAAAGCCGAGAGAAAGAGAGAGGCCAAACCTCCCGACCTATATATATCTGCCATAGGGCAGTGTTTGATTTTCCCCTTGTGGAAGTCGGCGGAACTCGTGCAGTGGCAGAGCCCTCCCGAGCTAAAAGGGTTATCCATGGACCCGATGCGGGATGACGGAATGTAAGTGAACGCTCAATGTTGCGCCCTCGCACGCGGATCGACCTGCACGGTCAGGTCGTGGGGGTTTTCGGGGGCAGCGCCCTCGGAACAAAATTTGGATTGAAGACTCAGTAGTAAAATTTGGTTAGTTTATCGGTGCAGTTCCGGCATGCATAGGTTCCCGGGGATAGCTTAATGTAGACTTTCATCATCCTAGGAGAATTTTGGCAGCACCTCCCCTAGACTGAGCATTTGCCAGGGGGAGATATAGGATGACATCCACGGAATGCCGGGATGAAAACCAGAAAGTGAGAGAGCACTAAGGCTCAGGGAGACTATGTATGTCTCTAGCATCGGTCGCTATTCCCCTTCTCGGAGACCGACGAAACCCTTGTAAAGACAAGGTCCGCCGGACCCGTGGGGTTGCATGTGAATCCGATTCGGGACATAGGAATGTAGGGGAGATCAATCCCCTAATTAATTTATCTCCTGGGGTGCACATGATGACTCAAGGATGTCTCAGGATAGGTGGAGGAAGCGGCCAAAGGGGTGGACAGAGGATTGGCATTGGGTTCTCGGCACAGTCGGGAGATCAAGGGGGTTCCCGGCGCGGAACCCTCTCGGCGCGCTGGTTCCCGGCGTGGCTTTAGCGGGGCTCTCGGCGCGGGTTTTAGTGGCCAAGGGGGGGTCTCGGCCAGGGGTTTAGTCGGCCAAAAGGGGGTCTCGGCGGATGGGTTCTCGGCGCGGCTGGGAGGGAAAATGGGGGGGCTCCTGGCCGTGGGGCTTTCGGCGGATGGGTTCTCGGCATGGGTTGAGTTGGCTTATAGGGTGGTCTCGGCGTGGGACTTCCCGGCGCGCCCGTTACCACGTCGGGAAGGTGGCGCCGGGAAGCTAAGGGCTGGGGAGGCTTGCATGAGGGGGCTGAACAGGTTTTATCTTTTAGCCAAAGGGGAAAGGAGAGGAAGGCCTCTCGGCGGGATAGTTCTCGGCGGTGAATTTTGCACGCCGAGAAGGTGGAGTTGCGGAAAGAATTCAAGGTTTACAGAGCTAAAACGATACTCTATTTTTGGGATTCCTGAGCTTTCTGGCTGCGATTGAAGCCGAATTTGAAGTGCAGGAGGGGGATTTCATGGATGCTGAGGTTTGATTAGGCAGGGGTTTAATCTCATCAATGAGGGGTTGAATGGAAGAGGATCGGAAAATCCAATCGCCCGGATGGGCTTTGAGTCGTCATGTGCTGTTGACCCTCATGGGATCGTTTGCTGGCATCTTTGGTCGCCTGGGAGCCAAGAGATGGTCATCTCATGCCCCAGGGATGACCCTGATGGAACTATCCATATTGGAATCAGATTAGAAACTCTCAGTATCAAGCCATCGAGACAGCTTACTTATTCCTGTAGCAAGGGAATCTCGAACAGGAGATCCGAGCTATTGCCAATATCCGTAGCAGACTGTCCCAGAAGCCAAGAGATGGTCTGTCTCTGGCCCTGGGGCAAGCCTGGGAGGCTTTATGCAAACGACTACTAACTGCGAGGGATATCGGTATATTTAGAGCTATATTTATTCTACGGAAGACAACTGATCCCTAAGACCCATAAGAGAATTAGATGCGCTTCAGTTGAGCTAAAGATGAAAACATGTAAAGGAGATATATAACAGCATACGGAGAGATAGCTGGCAGATGTTTCAATCACCCAACGCCCAAACGGGTCATTGAAGCATTTCATATCATTTCAATAGATCACCCCAGAACTTATAGCAATCACACGGAGGGAATGAGGGAAAGGGAGATGAATAGACATCGGGACATCCTGGTTACATCCAGAGGAAAATCGAGATAAACTCAGCAGGATTACATGAAGAAGAAAATAAAACCATGGGGGAGGGCGGAGCATTGACTCCTCTCCCTCCCCGGCTGCCCACCTGGAGCTTCTTCTCCTTCTTTCTTTTCTCAGCGGAGGTGGCTCTCTCTCTCTGTTGGTCTCTTCTTTTTTTCAGTGGAGGAGTCTCTCTCGAAGCCCCTCTATTTCTTTTCTATCACTTTCTTTTCTCTTTTTGCCCCCCCTCCTTTTTTCTTGATCTGTTCTATCCTCTCCTCCGATCCCTTCTGGTGCTTCTCTCCCGGCCCCCGTCGATATGGAGGAAATGAGGCTTTTATAGGCATAGCACCCCCCCCTCTCGGCAGGGTTGCCTTGGCGCGCATACCTCAGGTTCCCGGCGCGCCCCCTTGCTTCCTGACGCAAAGGCTTCTCGGCGCCATGCTTTGGGCCGTGGTGAAGAGCTCTCGGCGCCATGGCCCATTTAGGCCCCTTTCTTATTGCTTTAATTTTTTTTTAATCACTAGGCTTCTGGGGCGCCTAATCTGCCTCTTCATTAGTCCTTCGAATCTGTCGGAATAGATGAAGGTCCTTTTAGTTGATGGGTTGACATAGTCTTATCAACATATTTCTGGAGATTTTCATCAGTCAACAGACATCAATTCTTCATCAGTACTGCCATCTGAGTGATGACAATACCGGACATCGGCTTGGCCGGGAAGGGCTTCGGCTGGTTGGTAGCTTCAGTGACGACTCTTCTGTAGTTCTAGCTTTGCAGAATTCCTGGGATCTTCATGTCTGATTTCATCTTCTCTTCGATTTCATCTTTACCCTTGACTATATTTCAGGTGTCAACAAATGCCCCCCACTTGCAGGTAGCGGGAGTGCAGAATAAATGACACGGTACCTACAGGTGTACATATCATTCAGCATCTGAACCCTTTCTCAACTTGACACTATCTGGCATTTTTTCATTTCTGGCTTGGAATCTTCTTGGCTTGAGCCTCGATCAGTTGGACATCTATTGGCTTGAACCTTGATCAATTGGCACATCTGACATCTGTCAGTTTTAGGCCCCGATCAACGGCATACTTGACTTCTATCGGCTTTAAGCCCCGATTGGCTGAACATCTGGCATCTGTCGGCTTGAAGCTCCGATTGGCTGAACATCTCGTCTCTGTCGGTTTGAAGCCCCCGATAGGCTGTACATCTTGCATCTATCGATTTTGAGCCCCGATCGGCTGTACATCTTGCATCTATCGGTTTTGAGCCCCGATCGGCTGTACATCTTGCATCTATCGATTTTGAGCCCCGATCGGCTGTACATCTTGCATCTATCGGTTTTGAGCCCCGATCGGCTGTACATCTTGCATCTATCGATTTTGAGCCCCGATCGACTGTACATCTTGCATCTATCGATTTTGAGCCCCGATCGGCTGTACATCTTGCATCTATCGGTTTTGAGCCCCGATCGGCTGTATATCTTGCATCTGTCAGTTTTGAGCCCCGATCGGCTGTATATCTTGTATCATGTGCTGTTATTTCCTTCATGTGGAAGAGTAGTGGTCTCAGCAGCCTTTATGCGGATGACCCGTGTTCAGCAGGAGAGTGTCCATCCTCTTAGGGAGAGAATGGGGGATTCGCTCCACCGCGTGTTGGTGCCCGTCGGGACTGCCTTTGCTGGGCCTGTTGGCTAACGGAAGACATGCATTTGGGCCATGGCATCATGCGGGAGTGTAAATGAGAGGTCTATCCCAGTAGGGTTTCATCATTGATCGGGCGAGGTGCCGGTCGATCAACAATTGGTTTCATCATCGATGTTGGGTTTATATCGATGCAAAAAGAGTTTCATGAGTTTCATCAGAATAGACGAAAGGTCTAAACTGGCAGGGTTTCATCATTGATCGGGCGAGGTGCCGGTCGATCAACAGCTGGTTTCATCATCGATATTGGGTTTATATCGACGCAAGGAGGAGTTTAAGTTTCATCAGAATAGACGAAAGGTCCAGACTGGGTAGAGGTTATAGCAGGTGGGACATTAAAGGGTGCGTAGTTTTCATCAGGACAGACGGAAGGTCTATCCTGGTAGGGTTTCATCGTTGATCGGGCGAGGTGCCAATCGATCAATAGTTGGTTTCATCATCGATATTGGGTTTATATCGACGCAAGAAGAGTTTCATAAGTTTCATCAGAATAGACGAAAGATCTAAACTGACAGGGTTTCATCATTGATCGGGCGAGGTGCCGGTCGATCAACAGTTGGTTTCATCATCGATATTGGGTTTATATCGATGCAAGGAGAGTTTCATCAGAATAGACGAAAGGTCTAAACTGCGAGGGTTTCATCATTGATCGGGCAAGGTGCCGGTCGATCAATAGTTGGTTTCATCATCGATATTGGGTTTATATCGACGCAAGAAGATTTCATAAGTTTCATCGGGATAGACGTAAGGTCTACTCCAGACATGTTTCATCATCGATCGGGCAGTGTGCCGATCGATCAATAGCGAGTTTCATCATCGGTATTGGGTTCATACCAATGCAAGGATTTCATAGGTTTCATCGGGATAGACGTAGGGTCTAAACCGGACAAGTTTCATCATTGATCGGGCAATGTGCCAATCGATCAATAGCGGGTTTCATCATCGGTGTTGGGTTCATACCAATGCAAGGATTTCATAGGTTTCATCGGGATAGACGTAAGGACTAGACCGGATAGGTTTCATCATTGATCGGGCGAGGTGCCGATCGACCAATGATAGGTTTCATCATCGGTATTGGGTTTATACCAACGCAAGGATTTCATAAGTTTCATCAGGATAGACGTAAGGTCTAAACTGGGTAGGTTTCATCATTGATCGGGCGAGGTGCCGATCGACCAATGATAGGTTTCATCATCGGTATTGGGTTTATACCAACGCAAGGATTTCATAAGTTTCATCAGGATAGACGTAAGGTCTAAACTGGGTAGGTTTCATCACTGATCGGGCGATGTGCCAATCGATCAATAGCGGGTTTCATCATCGGTATTGGGTTCGTACCAATGCAAGGGTTTCATGGGTTTTATCGGCATAGACGTAAGGTCTAAACCGGACAGGTTTCATTGCTGATCGGGCGAGTGTGCCCATTAATCAGCAGCAGGTTTCATCACGGTGGGACGTAGCGAGACACGCAGCTCTAGTCGGAACAGATGTAAGGTCTAGACCGAACATGTTTCTTCGCTGATCGGGCAGGGTGCCCTGTTGACCAAAGATGGGTTTCATCATCGGTATTGGGTTTATACCAATGCAAGGATATCATGGATTTCATCAGGATAGACGTAAAGTCTAAACTGGAGAGGGTTTTATCATTGATCGGGCGAGGTGCCGATCGACCAATGGTAGCTTTCATCGCGGTGGAACCTAGGACGAGGTATGAGGGCTTTTATCAGGATAGACGTAGGGCCTATACTGAGTGGGTCTAATCGTCGATCGGGCATGGCGCCGATCGATTGACGAGGAATTTTATGGCGGGAGGTGAGGCTTTCTTTGGGATTACCACATTACTGACCCAAGTGCCCTTTCGGGTTTTCACCGGAGCCAGCCCCCTCTTGCTTTTGCCCACGCGCCCTTTCGGGTTTTCACGTGGCGGGGTACCCGATTTTGCCTGCAGTGCCCTTTCGGGTTTTCACTACAGCTGGGTTTTAGCCATTTTTGCTCTTGCTCAGAAAGCCTGAACAAGACCGGCGGGGTATCTCTATTTTTAACCCCATTTTTCTTTTCTCATTTTTTTTTCTTTTAGAGGGTGACAGATTGGAATGCCATTAATCCGTGATAAGGAGTGGCTTGGTTAGGGCGGAGTGCCACTAGACCAAGAAAGGGTAGCTCGGCTGGGGCGAAGTGCCGCTAGACCAAGGATGAGGGTAGTTCGGCTAGGGCGGAATGCCGCTAGACCAAGAATGAGGGTAGCTCGGCTAGGGCGGGGTGCCGCTGGACCAAGAAGAGGGTAGCTTGGCTAGGGCGGAGTGCCGCTAGACCAAGAATGGGGTAGCTCGGCTAGGGCGGAGTGCCGCTAGACCAAGAAAGGGTAGCTCGGCTAGGGCGGAGTGCCGCTAGACCAAGAAAGGGTAGCTCGGCTAGGGCGAAGTGCCGCTAGACCAAGAATGAGGGTAGCTCGGCTAGGGCGGAGTGCCGCTAGACCAAGAAGAGGGTAGCTTGGCTAGGGCGGAGTGCCGCTAGACCAAGAAGAGGGTAGCTTGGCTAGGGCGGAGTGCCACTAGACCAAGAATGAGGGTAGCTTGGCTAGGGCGGAGTGCCACTAGACCAAGAATGGGGGTAGCTTGGCTAGGGCGGAGTGCCACTAGACCGAGAATGAGGGTAGCTTGGCTAGGGCGGAGTGCCACTAGACCGAGAATGAGAGTAGCTCGGCTAGGGCGGAGCGCCACTAGACCAAGAAAGGGTAGCTCGACTAGGGCGGAGGGCCACTAGACCAAGAAAGGGTGTGGATGAGATGATAGCAGACTACGAGGGCCAGAGACAGCAAGCTATAAGAGCCAGGATAGAAAGCTGTAGAAGCCAGGAATAGTAGACTACGAGAGCCAGAGACAGCAGGCTACAAAAGCCAGGACAGTAGACTGTAGAAGCCAAGAGTAGCAGGCTACGAGAACCAGAGATAGCAGGCTACAAAAGCCAGGACAGCAGGCTGTGGAAGCCAGGAGTAGCAGGCTACGAGAACCAGAGATAGCAGGCTATAAAAGCCAGGACAGCAGGCTGTGGAAGCCAGGAATGACAGGCTACGAGAGCCAGAGATAGCAGACTACAAGAGCCAGAATAGTAGGCTGTAGAAGCCAGGAATAGCAGGATATAGGAGCTGGGAATGCAGGTTGTAGGAGCCAGGAATAGCAAGCCACGAGAGCCAGGCTAGCAGGCTATAGAATTCGAGAATAGCAGGCTACGGGAACCAGAGATAGCAGGCTACAAAAGCCAGGATAGCAAACTATAGAAGCGAGGAATAGCAGGCCACGGGAGCTAGAGACAGCAGGCTTTGGCCTAAAGTGGCTAAGCCGAGGGATGAAGCAGTTGGAAGTTGTAATAGCAGCCTTGGCCGGAATGGCTAAGCCGAAAGATAGAATGGTCAAAAATTATGATAGCAGCTTTGGCCGGAATGGCTAAGCTGACAGATAGAGTAGTTTGAAAATCATGATAGCAGCTTCGGCCGAAATGGCGAAGCCGAAAGACTAGATGACTGACAAGTTGTGATGGCAGCTTTGGCCAGAACGGCTAAATCGAAAGTAGAGATAGCCGAAGAATTGTAATAGCGGCTTTGGCCGAGACGGCCGAGCCGAAAAATGAGATACTTGAAATATATGATAGGGCGTTGCGCTCGCAAACAAGGATAGCTGGCTTTGACTGGACGTCAGAGGCCAGAAGATAGGATATCGGATCCTGGTAGGATGTCAGACTTGGAAGCAATCCATAATTGATGTTGCCTCGACGGACTCTCGAAGACAACCCATGCATGCACCTGACCTAGACGGGAGGTCTGGACTGATGTTGGTATGTAGCAGCTCGGGCCTAAAGCCATTTGCCGAAAAGGTGAGCGGGTTTTTGACGGCATGCCAAGGCCGAGAATTTCATGGATAGTGAAAGATAATAGAATAGCAGGTCGCAAGGACCCGGAGATGGCGAGATAGCAGGCTGCGCAAGCCAAGGTAGCAGGTTAATAGACCGTAAAAGTCGGTATAGCAGGGTAGCAAGCCATAAAGGCCGAGGTAACAGGATCCAGGAAAGTGATGATAGCAGGCCGTGGGGGCCAGGGTAGTAGGTTAAATAGGCCAGAGGTAGCAGGCTATAAGAGCCAGGATAGCAGGCTACAGGAGCCAGAGGTAGCAGGCTATAGGGGCCAGGATAGCAGGCTGCGAGAGCCAGGAATGGCGGGCTACGAGAGCCAGAGGTAACAGGCTATAAGAGCCAGGACAGCAGGCTGTAGAAGCCAGAGGTAGCAGGCTACGGGAGCCGGAGGTAGCAGGCTACGGGAGCCGGAGGTAGCAGGCTACGGGAGCCAGAGGTAGCAGGCTATAGGAGCCAGGATAGCAGGCTGCGAGAGCCAGGAATGGCGGGCTACGAGAGCCAGAGGTAACAGGCTATAAGAGCCAGGACAGCAGGCTGTAGAAGCCAGAGGTAGCAGGCTACGGGAGCCGGAGGTAGCAGGCTATAAGAGCCAGAATAGCAAGCTGTAAGAGCCAGAATAGCAGGCTGTAAGAGCCAGGATAGCCGGCTGTGTTGTCCGGCGGGACTATTGATGGATTTGACTATGCTGTTATAGTGTCGGTGGGGCTTGGGATTAACATTTGAGAGCTCGGCCAAGGCGGGGTGCCTTGAGCAAGAGGGAAAAGGTTTATGGGCCTAGCCCGGCGAGGCTTGATGGGCAGAGTCTCGTAGCTCGACGAGGGTGGAGTGCCTCAGGCCAAGATAAGGGATAGCTTGGCTAGGACGGAGTGCCACTAGACCAAGGAAGAGGTAGCTCGGCTAGGGCGGAGGGCCGCTAGACCAAGGAGAAGGGTAGCTTGACTAGGGCGGAGTGCCGCTAGACCAAGGAAAAGGGTAGCTCAGTTAGGGCGGAGTGCCGCTAATCCAAGAAAAAAGGGTAGCTCGGCTAGGGAGGGATGCCACTAATCCAAGGAAAGGGTGTATCTCGGCTAGGGTGGGATGCCACTAAGCCAAGGAAAGGGTGTATCTCGGCTAGGGCGGGATGCCACTAAGCCAAAGAAAGGTAGCTTGGTTAGGGCGGAGTGCCACTAATCCAAGGAAAGGGTGTATCTCGGCTAGGGCTGGATGCCACTAGGCCGAGGAAAGGTGTATCTCGGCTAGGGCTGGATGCCACTAAGCCAAGGACAGGTAGCTTGGTTAGGGCGGAGTGCCACTAGACCAGGGAAGGGTGTAGCTCGGCTAGGGCGGGATGCCACTAAGCCAAGGAAAGGGTGTATCTCGGCTAGGGCGGGATGCCACTAGGCCAAGGAAAGGGTGTATCTCGGCTAGGGCTGGATGCCGCTAGACCAAGGAAAGGGCGTATCTCGGCTAGGGCTGGATGCCACTAAGCCAAGGAGAGGGTGTATCTCAGTTAGGGCTGGATGCCACTAAGCCAAAGAAAGGTAGCTTGGCTAGGGCGAAAGGCCATGACGCCAAGGTAGGATATTTAACGGCTTAGACGTATGGTCGTGACGCCGTACATCTTGGCTTAGGCGGAAGGCCATGACGCCAAGGTATGATATTTAACGGCTTAGACGTATGTTCATGATGCCGTACAGCTTGGCTTAGGCGAAAGGCCATGACGCCAAGGTAGGATATTTAACGGCTTAGACGTGTGGTCATGATGCCGTACATCTTGGCTTAGGCGGAAGGCCATGACGCCAAGGTAGGATATTTAACGGCTTAGACGTATGGTCATGATGCCGTACAGCTTGGCTTAGGCGAAAGGCCATGAAGCCAAGGTATGATATTTAACGACTTAGACGTATGGTCATGATGCCGTACAGCTTGGCTTAGGCGAAAGGCCATGACGCCAAGGTAGGATATTTAACGGGTTAGACGTATGGTCATGATGCCGTACAGCTTGGCTTAGGCGAAAGGCCATGACGCCAAGGTAGGATATTTAACGGCTTAGACGTGTGGTCATGATGCCGTACATCTTGGCTTAGGCGGAAGGCCATGACGCCAAGGTAGGATATTTAACGGCTTAGACGTATGGTCATGATGCCGTACAGCTTGGCTTAGGCGAAAGGCCATGACGCCAAGGTAGGATATTTAACGACTTAGACGTATGGTCATGATGCCGTACAGCTTGGCTTAGGCGAAAGGCCATGACGCCAAGGTAGGATATTTAACGGCTTAGACGTGTGGTCATGATGCCGTACATCTTGGCTTAGGCGGAAGGCCATGACGCCAAGGTAGGATATTTAACGGCTTAGACGTGTGGTCATGATGCCGTACAGCTTGGCTTAGGTGGAAGGCCATGACGCCAAGGTAGGATATTTAACGGCTTAGACGTGTGGTCATGATGCCGTACAGCTTGGCTTAGGCGAAAGGCCATGACGCCAAGGTAGGATATTTAACGGCTTAGACGTGTGGTCATGATGCCGTACATCTTGGCTTAGGCGGAAGGCCATGACGCCAAGGTAGGATATTTAACGGCTTAGACGTGTGGTCATGATGCCGTACATCTTGGGTGCCGATAGCTAGAGTTTTGACTTCTTTTGGTTGGCATGCTGGCGACTCATGCTTGGGAACATCTATCATCTCGAGTGCCGAAGGTTAGACATCTTTGACACTCTGAAGGCTCATCGGGCATCTATCGGCGAGGGTGCCAATGACTGAATGTTTAACATATATCGGCTAAGATGCCAGTGGTTGTTGTCCTGAAAGTCAATGATCGAGCCTTGACATCTGTCGGCTTAAACGCCGATGGGCATACATTTGGCAACCGCGGAATGTGGTTGAACATCGGTTGGCGCGTACACCGATAGTTGACATCTTAGGGCATTGTTGAACTTCTTTGACCATCTTGCAGGCATTGTTGAACATCCATCAGCTTGGGCGCCGATGTATTCCTTCATCTTTGTCTTGGAGCATCTATCGGTCTGATTACCGACGCATCTATCATTCACTGAACGCCGGTGGTTAGGCGAACTTCCATCATTCTTCATTGATTCATCATTCATTGTTCATTGCCATCTGGGATTCCATCATTTGGATAGTCCCCGACATCAGCAGCAGACGTGCAGTGTAAGAGTCTGCGACAAGATGGCCCTTGAAAGGTCAATGTGCCAATTTTATTCATCATTGCCATAAATGATCATTGCCCCTTTAAAAGGGGTGAGCATATCCAGCAACGGCCATGCATGTCGCCATTGGCATTTCATACATTTACCCCTAGAATGGGGAACCACGTGGGTCTTCCATCATTCTCTTGGCATACATTTGTCCCAAGAATGGGATACCATCAATACTTCTCATTGTTTGGCATACATCTGCCCCCGGAATGGGGCACCATCAATATTTCTCATTGTTTGGCATACATCTGTCCCCAGAATGGGGTACCATTTGGAACTTCCATCATCTCATAATCATCATTTTTCTTCCTATTTTTTTCTTCTTTCTTTTTTTTTTCTTCTTTTTTTTTGATATGCATCCCCCTCCTTAAAATGGGGTATCATATGTATCTTCCATCATTTCATCATCTTTCTCATTTCTTTTTTTTTTTTGATGTGCATCACCCCTCGAATGGGAGTACCCTCTATATTTGTTATTTCACCATTTTTTTATCATCATTTTTTTCTTCACACATTCCCCCGGGATGAGGTATCATCATATCTTTCACCATTTCTTTTTTTTGTTAATACATCTGCCCCCAGAACGAGGCACTATCTGCATCCCTCATCATTCATTTTTTTAAAAAAATCTTTTATGTGTACATCTGCCCCTAGGAAGGGGTATCATTGGCATCCTTCCATCATCATCACTTTTTCTTTTCTTTCTTCTCTTCCCCTCTTTTTGGCATACATCTGCACCAGAGCGGGGTGTCATATTCTTGTAGCATCACCGGGCTTCTTTGGGGCCGGGAATGTATCCTTGTTGTAGTGGGTGACCCACTCGAACAGGGCCCGAGTCTTTTCCTTAGGAAAGGAGTAGGGTTTAGTCATTTTGCTTCTTAGGGAATGGCCTAGCTCGCGAGTCTTTGCCGACGAAGAGATAGCTGCCTTCTTTGCTTTCTTCCTTCGTTTCTCGAAAGCTTTGAAAATTGGCAATGTGAATATATTTATGCATCAGTTGTTCACTGGCAGGCTTGTTCTTTTGACTTAGGGAGGTAGCGGCCGGGCAATATTTCGCCGAAAAGGCCTTAATATCAGCCATAATCTCATTCGGGAGATCGAAGGACTTGACTTCGATGCCAATCAATCTTGTTAAGATTTCTGTTTTCAGGTTGCGCTTGCATATCTGGACAGCCCCCTCATGGTACGGCGGGTGCCGACATCTGGCGCAAAGGTCCTTTCATCGGCGGATATAATCCAGAGCAGGTTCACCAGCCCCTTGTTTAGTCTCATACAGTTCTGCCTTAGTAATTTCTTCCTCAGCAGGTTTCATTTCCCTCATCTGTTCTATTTCGGGCCCACCTGTCACCACCAGAATTGGTGGATTTGAGTGCAGACCAGGTGTATGGGAACCCGTTTCATTCAGCTTGCTCTGCAGCAATTCAACTTCTTGCAATTTTTCATATAATTCTGTCATCATGGCAAGGCCAAGAATGTTGCCCCCTATCCTGACCCCAGGAGGGACTGGCGGTGTTTTATTAAAGACGCTAGACACGCCTTGGTTTTCAGAGATTGACATCTTTGCCCTTATGCCTCCATATGGAGGAGGAGTGGGGTAGCATGCTTCTTCTTTTGGTGGCGGGAGGTGCCCATACTTCTCCCTGGCTTTATTATCATGACGGGAGACTAAAGCTTTGGCTTGCCCTGACCTTACCGGTGCGGAGCATATCTCTTCATCATCTTTTCTGAGAGTCTGGCCATTGCCGAGCGAGACTGACAGCATGTTTACAGGAGAAGACTTTGTCCCTCCTCATATTTCTTCGCATCTGCTTTTCCTTTCTTTTGGCAGTCGGCATCTGTACCCCTAAGGGGTCATCTAGCACATCCGGCACTTGTGATTCACTTTTCATTTTCTTCATCAGGCCTGGGGATTTGACATGCTCCCGCAGGACGGGTCCATCGGTGCTTTCTGCACAGGCTTTTGACGTCACTTTAGGCAACTGCCGGTATATGGATATCACATTGGCTGCTCTTTTTAGCTCAGGCAGCTCATGCGGGCGTGGCGGGTCCACTTTGTATTCACCCGACTGTCATTCCCTTTTCTTAATCATTCTTTCAATAACAGCTTTGAATATATATAGCAATTTTCAGTGGGGTGACCCCACGCCTGGTGATATGGGCAGAAGCGGGACTTATCTTTTCTTCTGGCATCATCAGGTCTCTTTGGATCTGGAAGGACAATTCTGTCAAATTGGGCGGCCCATTCAAACAGGAGCCGAGTCTTTTCCTTAGGAAAGGAATAAGGCTTGCTCATCCTGGCTCGTAGAGCGGGGCCATCCTTCTGATCAGCCGGCTTGGTGGGAGGAGGGCGGGCAACCTCCTTTTTTTTTCTTTTATTATTATTATGTTGCTGAAATGTCTTGAAGTCTACTGTATCAACTTCTGTAGGCATGGGCCATTTATCAGCTGATCTAGCTTTGTGGCATACAGCAGTAGCAGTTGAAGAACCACTAGAGAGGAAGGCCTCGACCTCCACTGCGGCGTTGTTCAGTCGGTCGAATGACCGTATCTCCATTCTAATCATTCTTTCGAGAGTTTCCCGCCGAAGATTCTGCTTTAAAATCAGGACGGCGTCCTCTTGATGCGGAGGCTGCCTGCATCTCATGGGGAGATCCCCCCCTCTTTCTATATAATCCAGAGCGGTCTCATCTTGCTTCTGCCTGGTTGCATACAGTTTGGCTACTGTAATTTCTCTTTCTGTAATATGGAATCTGCCCCAGAACTTTCGCTGCATATCGGGCCAGTCAGCCACTGACCCAGCCGGTGGGCCAGAGTACGATTCAAAGGCTTCATCAGACGCCAGGTCGCCCATAATTGTTGTATAGCAGGCTATATGCTCTTTGGGAGAGCCCTGGTCATTGAATCTTTCAAATTTTGGCGGCTTGCTGACGCCTGGTGGTAGTTTCTTAGTAGCATAATGCGCAGGATATGGTACCTTCTAAACATCACAGGTACTGGAATTCTTGGTCCTTTCGGACAACTTCATTTCAATAATTTTTTTTATCATCAGCTTGCCAGCCACATCCGGATGTATGGGCTCCGGGAAGAAGTGTGCCCCTGCCGGCTAGAGGGGGTTGTCATAATTGTTGTATGCAGAGCAGGCATGGCAAGCTGTGTCTGAGACGCAGAAGGCTGAGCTGCCATTTGTTGTAGAGAAGGTTGACTCGGCGCCTTGCCTTTGTCAGTTTGAGCAGGATGGACCGAAGAGGCCACCCCTATTGAGCCAGAAGTCTGTCCAGCTGGTTCAGCATGCTTGGAGACAAGTGTATGCTCGCCTCTTTCATTGAGCTGTCTTTTGAGGGAGTCAATCTTCTGCTGATTTCTCTTGAACATCATTTGGATCATGGGATCCAGGGTTGTCGGGATCTGTATTTCTCCCGATATTTCTTCAGTGGAAACACCCAGAGGGTTGTCTTCTTCTCCTGCAGTCACTACTTTGACTGTCATCATAGTGACTTCTTTGAGCTTCATCGGCAGTCATTATCTTTTCTTTCACTGCTCGGCTTCTTCTTGTGATGACATTTGGCCTGCGTGCCAATTTAATCAGCTCTTCAGGCTGGTCTGGTAGTGTATCATATTTCCTGGTGACACCGGCCATATTGCAGGAAAAAACCTGCATCTTTCCCTTCCGGGTGTGGACTTTCCTTCTGACACGACTCGGATATGTGAGGCGGTCAAAGACTGAAGTCCTTTCTTCTGCTTCTGTTTCTTCCCTCTTGGGGCTGTCTTTTTGACGTCTGACCCTACGGCCATCCTCATAGTTGTTGGAGTCTGAGGATGAGACTCCAAACGCCACATCTTCTGAGGTTTCATCTTTTTGATGTGGGGTGCCCAAGGCACGAGACAATCTTTGCTGCCCTATGGAGGGATTCCCTAGACAGTGGAAGTAGTCTTGAACCACCTGGTTCATTTCTCCTTGGATATGCCTTTGTAGATCTGATCGGGGCAGCAGCCTCTCTTCGATCTTTGGCTGAGAAACCAGCCTTGAAATTTGGGAAGCCAAATGCTTCAACTTGGAATATTTGAAGATATCAGCCCATCTGGTGCAGGCCTTCGGTCTCTTTGGAATAGCAGCACAGGCTGGATCTTCCATTCTTCTTTGTTCTTCCTTTGGGCAGTATATATTGTTCCCCCCTTTGTGGCGGATGGCAATAGTATCTTCTCTCCTTCTGCCCCCAGCCCTGGGGTGAATGACAGTAGCATTTTCTTTTCCTTTGCCCCAGCCCTGGGGTGAATGACAGTAGCATTTTCTTTTCTTTCTTCCCATCTCCTGCCCCCAGTCCTGGGGTGGATGACAGTAGCATTTTCTTCTTTCTTCTCATCTCCTGCCCCCAGTCCTGGGGCGAATGACAGTAGCATCTTCTTTTCCTCTGCCCCCAGTTCCGGGGTGAATGACAGCAACATCTTCTCTTCTTTCTTCCATCTCCTGACTCTGGCTTCAGGGTGGATAGCAGTGGCACCTTGCTCTTGAGCCGGAATCCAGCTCTGTATCTTCTTCGGCCTCCATATATGTCTATATCTTGCTGGCTTGGGAGCTAGCGGCTTCATCTCATCAGTTTCCCAGTTGGCCGTCTTAGTGGCCAAAATTTGGACATTGTTGTCAGTCTGGACGGTCGGGGCAACCCTGTCCGGACGAACGTCTTTGTCAGCAACCTCCAGTAGGTCGATGAAGACGAGGCCCAAGCAGTTGGGCAACCCGACAGTAGGGGGCATAGACCGAACATCGTGGGCACCGCGAAGTAGCCTTCGCGAACATGAGCATCAACGACCAGCCGGCCGCAGCGGAGGGAGGCGAGTCCACTCATCATTTTAATTCCTGGTAATAGGATTAGCGCACAGTTAGAATTTAAGAGGGGCCTCTCGAGACCTCCTATTTTGACGTAGAGATGAAGGGAGACTAAGTCCCACCGGGCGTGCCAGACTTGTGGACGCGCTTTATTATTCTTTTTATTTATTTTGTTTATTTATTGGCGTGCCAGTCACCGGAGTGACGATTTCATTCTGCGCTCGATCTGACTTGGTCAGTCGATTGTGAAGTCCGAGTCGGGACCAGAAGTCCGTCATACCATAAAGGCTATGACGTTAATTACGCCCTTCCAAGGAAGGACAACTCTTGATTAAACGCCAAAATAGGAGGCCTCGAGAGGTAAACATGTATTCATGTGCGCAAAATGGAACTTCATACCAGAGCCAGGAAGGCGGGCAAGATAACAACATCAGCTGTAGAAACAGACGGTATCGTCAAGCCAGCGGCTCAGAGACGATATCATTAAGTCAGTGGTTCAAAGACTGAGCCGTGGCCATGATGGAGGTTTAAAGCATGGATCGATATTTCGACAGCATTTCCCCTTTATCTGGATTATGCCCAGGGGGAAATAGGCTATCACCCACGGAGTGCCGAGATGAAAGCCGAGAGAAAGAGAGAGGCCAAACCTCCCGACGTATATATATCTGCCATAGGGCAGTGTTTGATTTTCCCCTTGTGGAAGTCGGCGGAACTCGTGCAGTGGCAGAGCCCTCCCGAGCTAAAAGGGTTATCCATGGACCCGATGCGGGACGACGGAATGTAAGTGAACGCTCAATGTTGCACCCTCGCACGCGGATCGACCTGCGCGGTCAGGTCGCGGGTCGCGGGGGTCAAGGGGGCAGCGCCCCTTGCGGGGGTTTTCAGGGGCAGCGCCCCCGGAACAAAATTTGGATTGAAGACTCAGTAGTAAAATTTGGTTAGATTATCGGTGCAGTTCCGGCATGCATAGGTTCCCGGGGATAGCTTAATGTAGACTTTCATCATCCTAGGAGAATTTTGGCAGCACCTCCCCTAGACTGAGCATTTGCCAGGGGGAGATATAGGCTGACATCCACGGAATGCCGGGATGAAAACCAGAAAGTGAGAGAGCACTAAGGCTCAGGGACATTGTGTATGTCTCTAGCATCGGTCGCTATTCCCCTTCTCGGAGACCGACGAAACCCTTGTAAAGACAAGGTCCGCCGGACCCGTGGGGTTGCATGTGAATCCGATTCGGGACATAGGAATGTAGGGGAGATCAATCCCCTAATTAATTTATCTTCTGGGGTGCACATGACGACTCAAGGATGTCTCAGGATAGGTGGAGGAAGCGGCCAAAGGGGTGGACAGAGGATTGGCATTGGGTTCTTGGCACAGCCGAGAGATCAAGGGGGTTCCCGGCGCGGAACCCTCTCGGCGCGCTGGTTCCCGGCGTGGCTTTAGCGGGGCTCTCGGCGCGGGTTTTAGTGGCCAAGGGGGGGTCTCGGCCAGGGGTTTAGTCGGCCAAAAGGGGGTCTCGGCGGATGGGTTCTCGACGTGGCTGGGAGGCAAAATGGGGGGGCTCCCGGCCGTGGGGCTTTCGGCGGATGGGTTCTCGGCATGGGTGGAGTTGGCTTATAGGGTGGTCTCGGCGTGGGACTTCCCGGCGCGCCCGTTACCACGCCGGGAAGGTGGCGCCGGGAAGCTAAGGGCTGGGGAGGCTTGCATGAGGGGGCTGAACAGGTTTTGTCTTTTAGCCAAAGGGGAAAGGAGAGGAAGGCCTCTCGGCGGGACAGTTCTCGGCGGTGAATTTTGCACGCCGAGAAGGTGGAGTTGCGGAAAGAATTCAAGGTTTACAGAGCTAAAACGATACTCTATTTTTGGGATTCCTGAGCTTTCTGGCTACGATTGAAGCCGGATTTGAAGTGCAGGAGGGGGATTTCATGGATGCTGAGGTTTGATTAGGCAGGGGTTTAATCTCATCAATGAGGGGTTGAATGGAAGAGGATCGGAAAATCCAATCGCCCGGATGGGCTTTGAGTCGTCATGTGCTGTTGACCCTCATGGGATCGTTTGCTGGCATCTTTGGTCGCCTGGGAGCCAAGAGATGGTCATATCAGGCCCCAGGGACGACCCTGATGGAACTATCCATATTGGAATCGGATTAGAAACTCTCAGTATCAAGCCATCGAGACAGCTTACTTATTCCTGTAGCAAGGGAATCTCGAACAGGAGATCTGAGCTATTGCCAATATCCGTAGCAGACTGTCCCAGAAGCCAAGAGATGGTCTGTCTCTGGCCCTGGGGCAAGCCTGGGAGGCTTTATGCAAACGACTACTAACTGCGAGGGATATCGGTATATTTAGAGCTATATTTATTCTACGGAAGACAACTGATCCCTAAGACCCATAAGAGAATTAGATGCGCTTCAGTTGAGCTAAAGATGAAAACATGTAAAGGAGATATATAACAGCATACGGAGAGATAGCTGGCAGATGTTTCAATCACCCAACGCCCAAACGGGTCATTGAAGCATTTCATATCATTTCAATAGATCACCCCAGAACTCATACCAATCACACGGAGGGAATGAGGGAAAGGGAGATGAATAGACATCGGGACATCCCGGTTACATCCAGAGGAAAATCGAGATAAACTCGGCAGGATTACATGAAGAAGAAAATAAAACCATGGGGGAGGGCAGAGCATTGACTCCTCTCCCTCCCCGGCTGCCCACCTGGAGCTTCTTCTCCTTCTTTCTTTTCTCAGCGGAGGTGGCTCTCTCTCTCTGTTGGTCTCTTCTTTTTTTCAGTGGAGGAGTCTCTCTTGAAGCCCCTCTGTTTCTTTTCTATCGCTTTCTTTTCTCTTTTTGCCCCCCCTCCTTTTTTCTTGCTCTGTTCTATCCTCTCCTCCGATCCCTTCTGGTGCTTCTCTCCCGGCCCCCGTCGATATGGAGGAAATGAGGCTTTTATAGGCATAGCACCCCCCCCCTTCTCGGCAGGGTTGCCTTGGCGCGCCCCCTTGCTTCCTGACGCAAAGGCTTCTCGACGCCATGCTTTGGGCCGTGGTGAAGGGCTCTCGGCGCCATGGCCCATTTAGGCCCCTTTCTTATTGCTTTAATTTTTTTTTAATCACTAAGCTTCTGGGGCGCCTAATCTGCCTCTTCATTAGTCCTTCGAATCTGTCGGAACAGATGAAGGTCCTTTTAGTTGATGGGTTGACATAGTCTTATCAGCATATTTTTGGAGATTTTCATCAGTCAACAGACTGCAATTCTTCATCAGTACTGCCATCTGAGTGATGACAATACCGGACATCGGCTTGGCCGGGAAGGGCTTCGGCTGGGTGGTAGCTTCAGTGACGACTCTTCTGTAGTTCTAGCTTTGTAGGAATTCCTGGGATCTTCATGTCTGATTTCATCTTCTCTTCAATTTCATCTTTACCCTTGACTATATTTCAGGTGTCAACAGGCTTCCAACTACAAATTCCAACATGAAACTAATGAAGATTAATTCCTTGTAGGACTATGGCTGCTGAACGCGCACAATGGCGTGAGATGCAACGAACTGTTCAAGGCTTGACCCAGGCCTTACAACAAGTGGCCCAAGGTGGGGCACACCATGGTGCTGGCGACCTCCATCGGAGCTTTAGAAATCTCAACCCTCCGAGATTCTCAGGTTCATCAAATCCCGAGGATGCGGAGAATTGGATAAAAGAGATCGAGCGAATCTTCCGCGTCATGCAATGTGCGGATGGTGAGAAGGTGCTCTTGGCCACGTTCCAACTAGAACGGGACGCCCGTGCTTGGTGGGAGTCCGTCGAGGCCACCCTGCTTGAAGATCATGTTTCATGGGCCGAATTTGTCGAGCACTTCAATAGCAAATACTTCTCAGACCGTGTTCAGGAGAAAAAGGCCGCAGAATTTGCTGCCTTGAAGCAACGATCCCTGTCGGTAGCTGACTATGAAGCCCAGTTCTCTAGGTTATCAAGATATGCACCACATTTAGTATGCACTGAAAAGATGAAGGCTAGAAGGTTCTTGAATGGGTTACGACCCCAGTACATCACCCAGCTCGCTCCCTTGGATATTCAAGTGTACTCAGAGATAGTGCGGCGTACCCAGCTCTTAGAAGACGCCACGGAATTGTCTGACAAAATCCGTGGTAAGGATAAAAGGGAGAATGTCACAAGCCCCAACACTTTTAAACCGTCTTTCAAAAAGCGGACCAATAATGGAGGCGAACCCTCCAAGGTGAAGAAATTCAAGAAGGGCAACAACAAACCTTTCTCCATCACGGCACCGGCAAAGGAGAATTGTAAATATTGCGATAAGCCGGGTCATCAAGCTGCGGAATGCTGGAGAAGGCTCGGAGCATGCCTTCGTTGTGGGAGTAAAGAACACCGTATTCCTGACTGTCCAATGATGAACGAGCAGAGTGAGCCGGAGACAAAGGAAGAGAAGCGTCCGACAAAGAAGCAAGGACGTTTACAAGCTCTCCAAGAGACGGAACCAACCGAGGGTGGGTTGGTGGAAGGTATTTTGACTGTCTGCTCTAAATCTGCTCAAGTACTGTTTGATACTGGCACCACACATTCTTTTGTTTCAAAGAAATTTACTGCTTCATTCTCTATGGAACCTGAATGGATAGACTTGGTAATTTCTACCCCATTAGGGAATGAGTCTGATGTCACTTTCCATTACCCAAACTGCAAGATTATAGTTAAAGGTCACAACTTACCTGCAGATTTAATATGCCTAGACTTGAAAGAGTACGATGTAATTTTAGGGGTCGATTGGCTATCCACCCATCGGGCAACTGTAGACTGTCGAAATGGAAAAGTAACTTTTGTGGATTTCCCTGAGTTAACTTACATTACTCCCCGGAAGAGATCACCAGTTATCTCCGCTCTTCGAGCCCATAAACTTATCAACAAAGGATGTGAGGCATTCTTAGCATTTGTAATTGCCACAGAGGCTAAGGTAGCTAGACTGGAAGACATTCAAGTGGTTCAGGAGTTTCCCGATATTTTCCCTGAGGACTTACCTGGTCTACCACCAGAGAGAGAAGTCTCATTCACTATAGACCTTGTTCCGGGGGCCGGACCTGTTTCCAAAGCACCCTACAGGATGTCCCCCGCAGAATTGAAGGAGTTGAAGGAGCAGCTTATGGAGCTATTGAAGAAAGGATTTATCAGACCAAGTACTTCCCCATGGGGAGCACCAGTGCTGTTCGTCAAGAAGAAGGATGGATCATTGAGGTTGTGCATCGATTATCGGCAGCTGAACCACCTCACTATCAAAAATAAATACCCACTGCATCGATTTCTGGAGCAAAGTATTTCTCAAAAATTGATCTTCGATCGGGTTATCACCAATTGAGGATCAAGGACAAGGATATTCACAAAACTGCGTTCCGAAGCAGGTACGGGCATTATGAATTTACTGTTATGCCTTTTGGATTAACAAATGCCCCTGCAGCTTTTATGCAGCTTATGAATAGCATCTTTAGACCGCATCTGGACAAATTTATTGTGGTTTTTATCAATGATATCCTGATATATTCAAAGTCTGAAGAGGAGCATGAAGTGCATTTGAGGATAGCATTGCAGATATTGAGGGATAATCAATTATATGCCAAATTTAGCAAATGCGAGTTTTGGCTGGAAGAAGTGTCCTTCTTAGGACACGTAATTTCAAAGGATGGAATCTCAGTGGACCCCGCAAAGGTCGAAGCGGTAAAGAACTGGGAATAACCGACAAATGCAACAGAAATTAGGAGCTTCCTTGGTCTTGCTGATTATTACCGGCGTTTTATTAAAAACTTCTCGAAGATTGCAGTACCACTCACCAGGTTGACCCGCAAGGAAGTGCCATATGAGTGGAATGAGGAATGTGAACGAAGCTTCCAAACATTGAAGGACCATTTGACCACTGCTCCGGTCTTGGCCCTTCCTATTGAAGGAGAGAAGTACGAGGTATATACCGATGCTTCCGGTATTGGCCTCGGTTGTGTATTAATGCAATAGGAAAGAGTTATTGCATACTCTTCTAGGCAGTTGAAGAAGCATGAAGAAAACTACCCGGTGCATGACTTGGAGTTGGCCACGGTAGTATTTGCACTAAAGATCTGGAGACACTATCTCTATGGAGAACAATTCACAATATTCTCCGATCATAAGAGCCTCAAATATCTATTCTCTCAGAAGGAGCTTAATATGAGACAACGTCGATGGCTGGAATATTTAAAAGACTTTGATTTCACTATTCAGTATCACCCCGGTAAAGGGAATTCGGTAGCTGATGCCTTGAGTCGAAAGCCGAGAGCCCTTAAAGCCAGCTGTATGATACAGGAATGGAAACTATTAGAGGAATTCTCTAGATTAAATATAAGCACAGACCAGAAAGACGGGTGCATTACTCTCTCTCACATGAGTGTGCATCCGGACTTGCTATCCAAAATCAAGAAGTTACAAGACGAAGATCCTGGAATGATTGAAATCAGTGAGAAACTAGATCAAAGAACCGGGTTCAAGCTGGCAGTTGATGGAAGACTAATGTTTTAGGAAAGGACATGTGTCCCGGACTGTCCTGAGTTGAAAAGGAAAATTCTAGATGAAGCTTACCGCTCTAGGTATACCATTCATCCTGGAGCAACTAAGATGTAAAAAGATTTAAAAAGAACTTTTTGGTGGCCGAACATGAAGAGGGAGGTAGCGGACTTTGTATCTCGTTGTCTCACGTGCCAACAAGTAAAAGCGGAACACCAAAGACCCACCGGAAAGTTACACCCCCTTGATATTCCCAAATGGAAATGGGAAGGAATTGGTATGGATTTCATCATGGGATTGCCTAAATCTAGAGGCGGACATGATGGCATTTGGGTAATCATCGACCGACTGACCAAGTCGGCGCATTTCTTGCCAATTAAAAGTCGATGGTCGGTTGATATTTTGGCCGCATTGTATATTAAGGAGATCGTGAGATTGCATGGAGTCCCAACATCGATCGTGTCTGACTGAGACCCTCGCTTCACTTCTCATTTCTGGAAGGGTCTACAACACTCTTTGGGGACGAAGCTCAACTTCAGTACTGCTTTCCATCCCCAGACCGATGGTCAGACCGAGAGAACAAACCAAATAGTTGAAGACATGTTACGGGCTTGCATTATTGACTTTGGCAGAGGTTGGCATGATCATTTGCCCCTAGCCGAGTTTGCATACAACAATAGCTATCAAGCCAGTATACAGATGGCTCCATTTGAAGCCTTGTACGGCAGGAGTTGCCGATCTCCTATATGCTGGGATGAAGTTGGCGAGAAGCAACTACTAGGGCCAGATATGGTAAGAAACACAACAGAAAAGGTTGAACTTATCCGAGAAAGACTCAAAGTAGCACAATCCAGACAGAAATCTTATGCAGACAATAGAAGAAGGGAATTAGAATTCCAAGTTGGAGACCATGTTTACCTCAAGGTCTCACCCGGTCGAGGAATAAGAAGGTTCAGAGTTAAAGGCAAGCTTACACTGAGATTCATTGGTCCATTCGAAATATTGGAAAGAGTTGGCGAGGTAGCCTATCGTCTTGCTTTGCCTCCACAACTATCGGAAGTGTACAATGTGTTCCACAATTCCATGTTGAAGAAATATGTGCACGACCCTTTCCACGTCATTGATCATAGTAACTTAGTGATTCAAAAGGACCTCACTTATGAACAGAAGCCAATGAAGATTCTTGATCGAGAGGTCCGAGTCTTAAGAAACAAGACCATTCCCATGGTAAAAGTGCAATGGAACAAATGCTTGGAGCAAGAAGCCACATGGGAAACTGAAGAATCTATGCGAAGGAGATATCCGGAATTATTCTAAACCGTAAGTACTCTATACTCTCCATGTCTCCATTCACGCAATTGAATTTGGGGACCAAATTCTTTTAAGTGGGGGAGGGTGTAGCACCCCTGAAAATTTTAAAAGAATAAGATAGATTTTTAAATAAATAAAATCTATTTGTGCAAATTTGGTGGGGAATTAAATAAAATAAAAATTTGATAAATAGAAAATAACCCAAACTGATAATGGGCTTTGCGTTTAAAAGATATAAATGGGCCAAAATGAAATAACGCCTTTCATTAAGGCGCTAATTTATCTCGAGAAAATTCGGAAGAAAAGGACGCCCTTTACCTGGGCGCTATTTAGAATAGTAACGCCCGTGTATATGGGCGCTAATTCATACCAAGAAAATTAACGGCTAAATATAGAAAAGAAAATAACGCCTTTAGCATGGGCGCTAATTCGTACGAAGGAAATTGGAAATAAAGTGGCAAAATATAAAAAAATTAAGAGACGACCTAGGTTAAGGCGCCACTTAATGAAAAGACGCCCTCTGTTAAGGCGCTACTTAAGGTGAAGACGCCCTTATCTCTGCCGTCATTTTCTTGAGAGTGAAATAAGGAAAACCAGGCTCGGTCATAGCAGGCGGCTGGAAGGGGAGCCGACCATGCATGGTAGGTTCTAAACCCTGCCAATCCCACACGTAAAGCTTTCCAATATCAAGCATTAGAACCCTCCAGAATGTTGCCATCACTAGTTCTATCACCCCGTTAAGGCCTTTCCTCCTCTATAAAAGCACTTCCCGATCGAACATGCCTGGCCTGTTGATGCTGCTGCACTTCGTTGACGACCGTGAAGGGGCGTGAGGCTTCATCTTGTTGCCGTGTTCGTGAAGAACGTGGAAGTTCTTCAACCTCTGCATTCTTCTTCCTGTTGCTGTGGAAGTGGTGGGAGCCATTCATCCACTTCTTCCATCTGCTTCCGTTTTGCAGTTGCATGAAGGGGTTTCCTCCATTCCCTGTTCCTGCCTAAAGAAACAGAGCATCGTATTTATTGGGCTCTTCTTCTTATTCAACATTCAATCTTCAACAAAAGGTAGGTTTTCTCAAGGATTGTAGCCCAAACTAGCATAAGATTCATAATAATATCATTTGTTCATCCATGCATATAGCTTTACTACGTTTCCAAAGCTTTCTGCGAAATTTTGGAAAGAGGCGACCCTCTCTAGGGCGCTAATTCATGTTCTGACGCCCGACCCAAGAGTCGTTAATTTTAAAAAATTGATAAATACTCATGTTTATCCTGGAAAGGAATGAATTAACGATAGCCAGTAGGTCGTCTTTTATGAAAGTGACGCCCCACCCAACGACACTATTTTAAATTAATGGCTTAGGATAAGTCGTTACTTTCCTAAAATTTCTAAAAGTTATTAAATTTTGGAAAATGGTAATTAACGACACCGTGCAAGTCGTTTCTTTGTGAAATAACGCCCCTGCCTAAGGCGCGTTTTCTTGAAATACAGAATTGGGTAAATTGCAGCAATAATAGAAATTACAGATGGGACGACTATTCCAGCAGTCGTCAATTAGTAAAGAAACGGCCCAGAGAAGGTCGTGAATTTATTAAATAGTGACTTGGCGTAACTCGCGAATTTCCTGCATATTTATTTTTCCACGGCTTTCTGTGAACCGAGGGTTATATATATATATATGTGTGTGTGTGTGTGTGTGTGTGTGTGTGTGTGTGTGTGTGTGTGTGTGTGTGTGTGTGTGTGTGTGTGTGTGTGTGTCTGTGTGTATCGGCACTATATTCCATTCCGTGAGTATAGTCCCATGTTTCACGATGATTTGTCGCATTACCCACTAATTCTCGGTGACATACAAGCCCTCCATTGGACATTCTGTTCCTTTGGACTGGCGAGTTAGTCATTGGGACCTCCGTAAGACTCCTCGTAACATTGGATTCCCTCAAGGCCGACTGAGCTGGTTGTACCTTAAACACCTTGTACCTTTTTGATTGCCACGACTTATGGTAAACCGGCCCTCTCATGTCGCCATCTTGGTCCGTGAGAGAAAAATCCTAGCCAGTGGAATGATGATATCCCACTAGGCGATGTCTTGGATTGAGTCACTTATAGATGGGGTCAATCTCTCAGCTCGATTCATGTCCCTTGATTGGTGACAGGTTTAGTCATCCACTCAAGTTATCTCGGCTACCTAGTTAAGGTACCGATTCTACCCAGGTTATCAACATGTCATGGTTCTTGTTGGTTTTATCATTGACTATCTAATGTTCTTCCTTGAATTCCGTGGAACCTATCCACGAATCTACCTTGACATCCTACATGAGTTTGTTCTTGAAATTCCATGGCTATCACTAAAGTGGTTGTCTAGATATTACATGTAACAATGTCCTCGCATATAGGGCCCGATCTGGTCCTGGGAGGAGCACCCGAAAGTACTTGTGCCCATGGGAGTTATATTGATCGCGGTGTGGCATTGCACCGAAGTGCTTGCTTGAATCTACGACACTCCACAATCTCTCTCTCTCTCTCTCTCTCGCGTGCTTGACTTGATTGACTTGACTTGCGTGGCCCGGAATGGGCAAAGTACTTGCTTGTTAATAGCCATTATCTCATGACATGAAAACTTTATTGATATACTCAGTACTTGTTCAAATACTTGAAATCTTGAATACTTGAAATTCCCTATCTTGGATCAACCGCACATGTTATTTCCTCGCGTTATTATGTTCAAACATGTATCGTCCTATTTTACATGTTTTACATGCTAAACTTGCATTTTCATTTGGAAGAAGTAATTACTTAAACCAATTGCTAGTTCTTGAGATATAATTCCTACTGAGCGTTCGCTCATCAAGTTCTTTTCCCCAACTTTTCAGGTAATGCAGACCCTGACTCGGACTCGGATGGGCAGGAGTAAGAGTGACGAGTGTAGAATCTACAAGCGTCATGCTATTACACTCTATCGTGTCATGTCGTCCCTAGTTCATTCTTGGAGTCTTGTTATTGGAACTTATGTCATTGCAAGAATTGTAATAATTAAGGCTTGTGGGCCTATTTAGACTTGTTAAGTCCTGGAGTTGTGACATTGTTTAATGGATTAGGTGGTTATCAATGGTATCAGTATTTGGTTATGTTTTAAGTTCTTGTCTTATTGCGCACTCTATGTTGATGTCGAAATTCTATTTGCTCTGATTGACATGATTGATATAAACTCGTCACGCTCACCCCGGGTTCCTTCCGCGCTCGGGGCGTGACATTCAAAGAGTTCACAAGTTGCTTCTGCAGGTGCTCTGATGGTCTTGTGCAGGCGCGTCAGGCATATCTAACGGTTCATCGGGTGACCGTCACAATCTTGTGACGCACAGGGTCTAGACCGTTACATTCAGTTGATCTGCAAATTTCACTATTTTCTCTCTCCCGTGGGCGGGTGCTTCATCCACCTATTTCCAAGGTATTTTCAAGTCCTTGACTTGTGTTTACTTTGGTGGCGATCACGTTCTTTCCTTAGCATTGGGCATTGATTTCTCTCTCATATCTCTTATTTCCTTTGCTTATTCCACCCACGCGGTGTGTTTTATTTGCTCTTGCTCCACGCCCCGGTGTGTGTTTTTCTTTATTTCTTTAGATTAGTTTGGTTGAGATAGCATGCCCATGCTAGAGCTTGTTCGGATTGCCTAGGTTCATGGTTCACATGTCCTTGGGTTGATTGAGATCATTGATTTTTGCTTATCATCTTTATCATACATAACAAATCCATAAAAAGAAGGAAGCAAATAAATCAACAATGACTCCTTCGGATGAACATCAGAAAACCGTGGAGTTTCATCACTCGGTATTAGCAACATAAGATTCGGCATCTTCACTCGGCAATCGGGCATGAAGCATAACTCCCTTACTAGAAGAGCAGGACAAAACTGAGGGAGAGTAATGCGCGGCGTTGACGTGGCTGATTCACCAATAAATCGAGGAAGATTGCATAAGATGTGCAGAATGTTCTTGGAAAATGCAGAAGATATGGCCAATTGCCCCTTGAATAGGGAATCCATCAAGCTCTTGGCATCCGCATGGGTTAACACAATCTGAGTAGAGAACCCTTCTTGGCCAGTGAACTGAACAGCAATCGAGCGAGGAGTAATAATAACATTAATGGTGAATCCTCCGGTGAGCAATGAGATTGCCACCGGCCTCACTCGAGAAGAAACTAGCACTAGTGCGAGGGAACTCTTCTTAGCAACTGTCTTTGAATATGTAGGCTCATCATCCCCAAAACAGCCAAGGGCTAGGACTCGGATCGGCATGCAGGAAATAACATCCTGGATCTTGAAATGCATGATTGAAACCTGGATTGGCTCATCATCATCATGGGGACCTGACTCAAGAGGCATCGGAGGTAATGCACACCCACTCCATGGGGTGGAAGTGGATGGAGAAGTAGAGGGAATATGTTTGGGTGGCTTAGGCGATGGTTTGGAAGGCATGGGGGCTTCAGTGGGGATGGTGATGGAAAGTGAAAGCGCAAGCAATGTGACGATGATTGGCTCGGGTGGTGGCGAAGGTGAAGGCGTGGCTGAGGGTAAAGGTAAAGGCATGGCTTGCTCAGGCTCGGGCGAAGGTGATGGCGGAGATGGAGGTGAGGGTGGAGATGGAAGTGGTGATGGAAGAACTGGCAGTTGAGATGGAGATGGTGGCGATGGCAATGGAGATGGCGAGGATGGTGATGAAGGCGGAGGGGGTGAAGAGGGAGATTGTGGTGTCCACCGTCGACGTGTCGACACAACGCGTCGAGCCGTGGTAGGGATAGAAGTAGCAGAGGTGGCGGCGGGAGAAGAAGGGTAGGCACTAGCCTGAACAGAGGCTTGGGTTTGTGGCGGCGATGGAGTCAGAGTAGGAGATGGCGATGGTGCTGGGGTAGGTGATGAAATAGGTGAGGGATCGGGTGGTGGAGTGGGTGACGGAGCAGGTGCAATGCCCGATAAAGAATCATGGGGGTGCCCCTGGTCTTGTAGAGATGGCTGCCTGGGCGTCGCTGTTTGTTGTTGCTGCTGCTTGCGGAGATGTAGAACAACCTTATGCATGTCGGCCCAATCAATCCTCTTATCATCTTCTAAGCCATAAACATACTCTCAGAATTCGGTGAAATCCTCAACCAAATGCCCCTGCTGGCGATGGTAATCACAAAATTGAAGCATATCTCCGACCGCGGGTTGGCAAGGCACAATTGGAGGGAGCGGCAACGCGTGAGCGGCCATCAAAGCCCTGAAAATTGCTGAAAAATACTCAGGCAACGGAGGACGATGAGGAGCCTGCTTCGGGCAAGGTGGATGTCGAGGGGTATGGAAAGATAATGGAGATGGAAGTGGAGAAGGAAGTGGGGGTTGCATAGGTAATGGTGCGTGGTTAGGGGAAGGATTTGGTGGAGGCACGTGTGGAGCGAAAAGTGAGGTGGGAGGTATGTGGACGGCATCTACCTGCTCGGGGTGTGATGTTCCCTTGACCGGAGGTGGAGGTTCATGTGGGTATAAAGAGGTGGAAGGCTGACTCGTGGAGGTTTGATATGTGGAGGGATATGTGGGGGTATATGGGTGTGGGGGAGCGGAAGGCTGACTCGTGGAAGGATATGTAGTGGAGGGCTGACTCATGAAAGGCGATGGATAGGAGGCGTATGTGGGCGTAGAAGGTGGAGGAGACTCTGGGTCAAGGGAAACTAGGAGTTGTTGGCGGAAAAAGCGGGCTCGGCTATACAATTGTTGCTAGGAGGTGATATCATTCAAGGCTAAGATAAAGCGGTACTCGGGCATTGCATTAGAAATGATCATTTTGATCTGCTCTCCCTCCGAAATATGTCCCGGGACTTGCGCGGCCAAGTGACGCCAGCGATCAACAAAGGTAGAGAACTCCTCGTCGGGCTTCATCTTCTCATGGGCCAGATCAACCATAGAATACTTGGGCCCAACCTAGTCTTGATACTGTTGAAGAAATCTCTCTTGGACGACTTGAAAATCCACAACTTCCTCTTGCGGAAGAGAAAAGAGCCAATCCCGAGCCGGGCCTTCCAACGATAGACCGAATAAATAGGACACCAAGCGTTGGTCATGTCAAAATTAGGCCGACTCATAAATGAACTCCTTTAAGTGCACATAGGGGTTACCAACTCCACCATAGTGACGATAGGTAGGAATTTGTGAACGCGGTGGAAGCTGAAGACCTTGGAATGCAAACGGGACACTCAAAGAAGATTGGGGATCAATTCGACGTTGAAGTTCATCAAGCTGACGTTGGACTTGAGCAATCATCTCCTCAATGAGGAGAGATCGGGAAGGACGCAAGCCAGCCTGAGCAAGAGATTGTGGATTTGGACCAGGGTTATGATATTGGGCCGGATAAAGAGATTCGGACTGAGAAGAAGGAAAGCCGATTCTAGGAGTGGAAAGATATGTAGGCCTGGAAGGATCATGAATGTGGGAATAAGAACTGATTGGGCCAGCAGCAACATGTGTAGAAGGAGCGGGCCTATTAAGAGAAGCAGGCTCATTAAGGGAATAAGAAGGTCCGCTAAAGGAAGGGGGCCCATTAAAAGAGCGAGGCCCATTGAAGGAATGAGGCCCACTAAGAGATTACGACTCAATAAAGGAAGATGGGCCACTCGAAGAATATGGCCCATTAAAGGAAGGAGGCCCATTAGATGAATGAGGCCCGTTATGAGGATGAAGCCCATTAAGATGATTAGCGGTGAGTTTTTGGGCCTGGACCGGATCCATTTGGCAAACAAGAGGTGATAAGTGGGCCATGAGATTTGCTTGTGAGTCAGAAGGGCCACGAGGAGATGGGCCCGTGTGGAAAGAGGAATCCCCGCGGGAATAGGAAGATGGGGATGAAGAAGGGTAATATACAGGAGAAAATGGTGCTCCATGAAGGCAAATGGAGACTTTATACAGGAAAAATCAAGGGAATACAATGAGGGAAGTAAGAGGGCTCGAGAATCAGAGAGGGGGCTGACTCAATAATGCAAAGGGAAAAAAAAGGACCCAGGACAATGTGACTAGACAAATAGACACACAGAATGGACTAGCCTAAGTGGGCCTAATGACAAAACCTATATGGATAGTGGGGATGCAACACAAAATGACACAAATGGGCTTAGACAAGCCCAAACAACACAAACAATACGCAGGATTTCACCCAAGTCAACCAAGTTAATATGATGGGAAATATTTTATTGTCAAAGTTTTGGTGGGCCTTTAAATATTTTTAAATTAAGATTAATTCCCTCAAGATAGGTATCCTATAGGGAATAAGGTCCAAACTTTGGGTTGACTAGGGTTAACTCCTTCACAACGTATGCAAATGTAAGCCTATGGGGTGGAAAGGTACAACCGGCCCAGCGTCCGTGTGGGAATCCATGGCTCGCGGGGACTTATGGAGGTCCCGGATAAGATCACCTAGTCGAGCCCAAGGAATATGGGAGCGAGAGGATCACTTACCGAGAGAGAATGTAACTACAATATGGCAATATGCATGACCCTATGTGCACCGGAGTGCATGTAATTTCTAGCCTAAATCTAACAAATCAAGATATAATGAACATATGTGAACATAACAATATGGATGCAAACAAAGTGAACAATATGAGCATGAAATGCTATCTAAACATGGACATACACACCAAAATCGCAGCAAAGCATGAGACAAGTGATGGGCACTAGATGTCCCACCGTGATCGCCAAAAAAGGGGTGTAGATGTGGAAAATGTGGATGTGTATATGCGTGCCGATCCCACAAATCACATGAATAAGCATGAATGCATATGTGCACCAATCAAGTGAATAACATGAATATGTGGCTATGTAAACATGGTAGCATGATCATACAATCAAGACAAAGGTGATAAAAGATGTAAAAGAATACTGTGATCGCCACAAAGGAATGACAACGGCAAAAGAATATAAAATACTAAGTGCGTTGTGTACCTTGAAAAAGAGGATGATCGCGCTCAATATCAAGATGCGGGGACTATGTGGATTACCTCTCCTTGCCTTCCAGCCGGCTAGAAGGTAAGGGCCTCACTTTCCATGCTTTCCTACGAAACAAACATAAAATAAGAGGCAAAACCCATTAGAAAATGCTAAGTGTAGAAATCTACCCAAGTGCATAAAGTAGCATGAAAGATTGAGGGAAAACTTACCGGGGGAGGGTTTTTAACCCCTATGGAAGGGTGCAAACAATATGTGTGTTTATTGCGATGAGATGAACATGAAGAAATTGATTTAATATGCCATAATGAACATAGATAAACAAGGTGCAAAAGTGTAAGCCACCAGAAAAACTGTGCAAACAGTGTAAAGTGGGTGCAAAGACTGATGCAAACAGTAGGGTAAACGAAGTCCAAATGGGGAGAAATTTGAGATGACAGAAGACTTGAGTGTTGTAAAGAAGCAGGAACAAGAATCACTCACAAAAGAGGTCGGGACACAAAGTTATGACACCGAAGATTTGGAAAAAATATGGACTGTGCAGAAAATTCAGAACAGTGCACAAAATGAGCTCAAAGAATGATGAATATCTCACAAGATAGAACACCAAAAGAGGAAAGAGTGGATGCTATGGAAAGGTGGGAGTGTTTTGGTGAAACTAGGGTAGAAAGGAGAGTTTAAAACGGGGAAGACAGCAGTGAAAAATGGGGTGGAAAACTCAAGAAAACAGAAGGGTGCAGAACATGGGAGAAAAATGACTGTGTAAAAACAGAATGAAAGTGCAAAACTCATAGACAAAAATATGCATAAAGATGATAAGGTAATGAGCCCAAAACAAAGGAACACAAAGATTATACTTCCCTCTAGAGCCTGGAGTTGAAAGGATGGATCAAGAGTGCCCCACGTCCTCGCACCGGTGACACAAATATGCCTTCGTCGCAAGAAATCTGAGTTTTAGCAAAGTGTAGAACATCGTAGTGAAACCTCAAAAGTAGGGGCTTGGAAGAGAGGGAAAAGATATGAGAAATAAGGCAAACATATAATCAACGTGAAGCTAATACTCCCCTCTTCAAGATGGATTTGAGGGAGGACGAAAAGGATGAAGCATGACTCTGCACCGGCTTGATGAACATGCCCCCGTCGTGGACTTTGTAGCAGAAATCAGCAAAC
Source organism: Amorphophallus konjac (assembly GCA_022559845.1). Taxonomy (NCBI): domain Eukaryota; kingdom Viridiplantae; phylum Streptophyta; class Magnoliopsida; order Alismatales; family Araceae; genus Amorphophallus; species Amorphophallus konjac. Next base: position 325,251,675 of record CM040120.1, on the reverse strand, counting down.
TATGATGATTTGCCAAAAGTAGGGGCGAAGTTGAGAGGGCAAACGTTGATGAAATTGAGCAAACAAGGAACCAAAATGAAGCTTATACTTCCCTCTTTAGGCTAGGGTAGAAGGGTTGAGTCAACAATCCAGCATGGCTTCGCCGTCGCCTGGGAAATGCGCCCCCATCGCACAGGAAATCTGGGCAGGTTTATATAGAAAAAGTGGTGAAACCCCCAACTTTCTCCCACGATTCCAGAAGATAGAGTCCACAACATCTCGAGATCTCTGGCTCATTCTCGAGATAATAGTCAAGATAAGGCGTAGGAACAAACGAGACTCTTTTTGGTTGAAGATTGTGGAAGTTATGGCTCTTGGAAGAAGCCTCTGGAACCTAATCTGCAGGGTTTTTTTGGTTGCACGAAAAGCAGAAAAACCTGATATTGCGGCCACGATTCCAGGAGATATAGCCCATCAAAATTTGTTTTCTATGAACCAAATTAAAGATAATACAAATGGCTAGAAGTAGGAAAAAATGGAGATCAATTTGGATAAGTATTCTAGAAGTTATGGTCGCCGCAAGATAGGCACATCGCGCAGGTTCGTGGAGATAAGAGTCCAGAGCAGGCTGGACTCTTATTGGGTAAACGGTCGGACGACCGACCGTTAAGGGTTAAACGGTCGTCAACCGACCGTTTGTAATAATGAACGGCCATTAGCACGACCGTTTATGGTAGACCTTTGGCGACTTTGGAAATTAGATCATATCTCCCAAACGGTGCACAATTAGCAAAAGTGGTAGAAGACAAAATTATAGATAACTCAAAAATGAACAACTTTTATGAAGAAAGTAAGATGAGAAAATGATCAGAAGAGAGAGAAAATAGGGCTAGAAGAGAGAGAAAGAATATCGGGACATAGGTGAACAGTGTAGTCTGCCAAAAAATTGTAAATAATTTGAAATCGGTGCAGAACTGACCAATGACGTAGAAGAAGAAATTGTAAAGATTTGAAAGATGAACACCTTTGGTGAAGGACACAATTTGAATAGAGGAAAGTAAGGGGATGAAAAAGGACCATTTTCAAGACTATGCAACGAAAGGGGGCTGAATGCTTGAGGGAAGCCGGCCTAAATGGGCCGTAAGGTGACTTTGAAGGCCGGAAGGTGACATGATAGGCTCCAGGGCTCTATGAAATAATGATCTCCAAGGTTCAAAGGGAATGGAATAATAAAATAGGCTCGAAATCCATCCAAGAAAGGCTCTAAAATAATGGGTAATTCGGGGCATCAAAATGATGAATAAGAGAAATGACTCAACTTGCAGGCTAAAAATGGGTGTCAACAGTGTCTTTGCCTTCTTTCCTTTTTGTATGTATACCGGGGAGATGCCCTGCGGAAAGCATGTATTCATCCTCCTGATGCAATGAAATCTTTTAAATTTCTATCTTGCGTATTTAATGGTGAGTCGCAGCTCTTTTCTCCTCTTCCCTCTCCTTACTCGTAGACTTGAGTGAGTGGGTGGTGCTAATCCACTAATTTAGGGGACCTATTCATCGCTAGGGCAGGAGAGCGCTCATGCCTTCAGGGAAGGTACGAGGAGTTCGCTCCATTGCGGCGCAGATTTTATTTTTTGGAGCTTGGAAAGGGTGTTGACTAGACACCGTGGTATATATAAAAAAAGGGTTTGTTTGCTGACAAGGCCGGGGGGGGGGCCGAGTTGATGGTTTATTTAGCGAACTCGTCGATGATGACGAGATTCAAGAGAAGTATATTCATCGATGTTGGATCAAATGCCGAGGCAAAGGAATGTTTAATCATTAACAAGGACGAAAGGCCCAAGTTAATGGAGTATTCATCGATTTCATCAATGATGACAAAAATCAACGGTAGTTTGTTCATCCGTATTGGGTAAATACCGAAGCAAAGAAAGGTTTAATCACCAACAAGGACGAAAGGCCCAAGTTAATGGTGTATTCATCAATTTTGCGGATGATGACGAGAATCGATGGTGGTTTGTTCATCGGTATTGGGTAAATATCGAAGCAAAGAAAGGTTTAATCATTAGCAAGGACGAAAGGTCCAAGTTAACGGTATATTCATCGATTTTGCCGATGATGACGAGAATCGATAGTGGTTTGTTCATCTGTATTAGGTAAATACCGAATGTCACGTCCCGAGATTTATGTACATCAGAAGATAATCTGTAACGTGAACAGTCGGGTAGTACTTCTCAAGCGAGCAATATAATCAGAGCGTAAATCATTCACACATAAGATGAATGGACATAATGATTGATAAAAATCTAACTTTTATTGATAATGGTAGTCAAGTTACAATGATATTTGACTCAATTCACTAGACTCAAATAAAGGGAAAAATATATAGACTCGACTTGACTCAAGACTCTACTAGGCCTTCTCTCGAACTTTAATCACTCCTGGATCCATCACTTGACTAGTCTGAATCCCTACTAGAATTTCCTGAAAAAGATTGGAAAAGTAGGGAATGAGCACACATGTCCAGTAGGTATCTTCGTATCAACATGAAGGTAATCTTTAAGTAATTAACATTTTTGCTCTAGAGTATAAGGTAAAAAGAAATGCGATAAAACACGCGTATAAAATAAAGTATACTACAAGTAGCAGGATGTAGATCATAGATATATGAATATTTATGAAGAGTGATAATATGATCAAGCAAGATAGAATGTGTCCTTTCACGAACAAGAATGTAACTAGAATGCACTTTTCATAACCATAAAGGCTATGCACTAGAAAGTCACTTAACACGCAAGAATATAATTTCACTAGATTGTCTCGTGGATTTCACTCATTTATAAAAGAAAGTACTCCCAGCGCAATGCGACACCAATATTTCATCATATCCCATGGTTTATAGCATGTTTTCGGCAATCAGTCGAGGGGGCTAGTGTCGAGCCCTTGGACACAATCAATGCCCGATCTGCATCTTCACATTTTAAATCCAGCTACTTCCACGAGTATACCAATAAAGTCTGACCAATAATGTAACAATTCAAATAATAAGCTCATGATAACAATGTCAAGGAAAGAATGCTTCAATTTTGAACATGAGAATTCAAAGAATGCATTAAGGACAAGGTCACGCCGCGGAAGAAATCCGGCAGCATAACAGTACATTCATTAATTTCCATAATTCATTAGATAGTTTATTGAATAAAGTGTTAGGTTCTAGATAATCATTAGAACATCTAAGAACATAGGAAAATCAACCCTTGAGTCAAACCTTGGGTTAAGAACATTGAAGACACATGTGGTCATGACTGGACCATTTATAGACCTATGTGGTCACGACTAGACCGTTTAATGACATAATCGATGAAACGAATGAACTGGAACCATGCTGTCAAGGCAGGGTCGCTAGGCATCTTTGGCGGTCAGGTAAATGGCCGCTATCAGACTCTGGCGGTCTCCGTATGGCCGCTAGTGACCAGAACACATAAAACATCAGTAAAGTGCTTTCTAGACAATTAGGTTTTGAGGGTACAACCAGCTCGACATCCTAGTGGGAATCCCAGACTCGTGGAGACTTATGGAGGCTTTGAAACAAGATCACCTAGTCCGGTGGAAGGAATATCCAATGTAGAGGATCACAAGTCAAAGATTGGGTGCTTAAGTGTAAAGTGTATCTAATGGCCACGCACCGGGGTACGCACCATGTACTTATGAAAGACTCAAGGTAAGAGTGAGATCGTGAAAGACATCGATCAAAACATCACTACAAAATCCATGAATCTTATGAAATTATGATCATTAATGCAAGAGTATAGGTTTTGGCATGAAAGTAACATAAGTTTAAAATAAGCATTTAAACAATGTAAGACATGCAATATATTAGGGATAGTGCATAATATAACCAATTTTACAAATATAACGTCAAAATTAGGAATAAGACGTAATTAACTAGGCTTAACATATGTTTACTAGGGTCAATCTGCCATCTATTTGGAGTTAACAAGTTGCAGAGCCTAGCGGTCAGGTGAGGACCGCATGAAGGCGTTTAGCGATCTATCGCATGGCCGCTAAAGACACCTGGTGGTCACAGCAAGACAGTTTCTTCCTGTCTGTATCAACAACAGTAAAAAATTGAAATACCTGCTAATCTAGGGCAGATAGATGTATAGAAAAATGTGCCAACATGTAAATAAAGCATGATAAAATCATTTTAAAACATGGAGAAGCATGGGTTGAGTAAAGTAAGCCAAAATTATCAATTTCCTATTAAGGGCAAAGTTCATGCATGCTATGTTAACCCTATATGCGTAGTCATAATAAAACCTCAAATTCATCTTGTACAATCTATAAAAATAGGAGGAAACATAGGGCTTTTATTCCTAACATGTTAGTTTAGCCTTTTCATGAGATAACCTACCTTTGATTCGATCCCTAGACTTTGGATTTCTGACTGGAAGTAGACCCTAGTTCTTGCACGTCTTGCGCTAAACCAGCAACTTCCCATCCCTCGTTCTCTTCAACCACTTGACCTAACATCGTGAAAGTTGGAGGGTATGTAGAAGATACGAAGGTTAACGTACAAAACGTTCTAAAGGACCAACTTGAACTAACCTCGTTTAGGGCTTCTAATCTCCTGATCTTTACTGGACCAACGCTCTGGTTCCTGTGTAGACTACAGCGAACCAGCAACTTGCAGATGATCTAACTCTCCAACGGCTGGGTCTTCTAGCACAAAAATTGAAGGGAAGTTAGATAAAACTAATGAGATCATAAAGTTCTAAAGAACAAACCTGAGATAGGTTTTCCTTACCTTCGAAATACGCAAGCCAACATTAGGGTTCGCATGAGTCAAAGTTAGGGTCTATTTATAGGGTTTGAGTTAGGGCTGAGGGTTTGATCGAACTTAGAGTCCAAATTAGGTGTAGGACCGATCTCCAAGAGTCCTAGACGTGATGATATGTCTACACACTTCGATCCATGAGGATTTAGATGCCAAAGATCCAAACTTTTAACGTTTCTATAACTCACAGATCTGGGGTTGTTTAGCGGTCATGTCCGGACCGCTAAGGTGCACCTAGCGGTCTCGCGATAGACCGCTAGGTGGTGCTTACTCCGAAAAATTCAGATTATCCTATTTATCCCCTATTTGTCCCTTATTTAATCTATTTATCCCCTTTATCCAATTTAATTTTGTAAATTACTCTAATTACGTTTCTATAATTGGGCTTGGGCCTAAAAGACTTAGATTTTGGTCCATGGGCCCATTTGAGTTGGGCTTAACCCTTTGGTTAATATAGGGCCTTTAAATGGATTAAAATAATCCCTAATTCTTCTTAATAGCTCATTAAGCCTTTTAAATTGCTTAGTAATTATATTTTAATCTAAAAAATTCTTAGAATTTTTTTGAAAAATTCCTAAAAAAATTAGGGGTGTTACACCGAAGCAAAGAAAGGTTTAATCATTAACAAGGACGAAAGGTCCAAGTTCACGGTATATTCATCGATTTCGCCGATGATGACGAGAATCGACGGTGGTTTGTTCATCGGTATTGGGTAAATTTCGAAGCAAAGAAAGGTTTAATCATTAACAAGGACGAAAGGTCCAAGTTAATGGTATATTCATCGATTTTGCAGATGATGACGAGAATCGACGATGGTTTGTTCATCAATATTGGGTAAATACCGAAGAAAAGAAAGGTTTAATCATTAACAAGGATGAAAGGTCCAAGTTAACAGTATATTCATCGATTTTGCCGATGATGATGAGAATTGACAGTGATTTGTTCATCGGTATTGGGTAAATATAGAAGCAAAGAAAGGTTTAATCATTAACAAGGACGAAAGGTCCAAGTTAACGGTATATTCATCGATTTCACTGATGATGATGAAAATCGACAGTGGTTTGTTCATCAGTATTGGGTAAATACTGAAGCAAAGAAGAGTTTATTGCAACATAGGCGTAAGGCTTACGCCGGTAGGACGTAGATGATGCTCTTTTGAGAGCGAGCCAGGAATTCGACCCTGGGAGGGGTCTTTCAAATGAAAGGTGTTGTATAATATATTTTTTGTTACCACATTACCGGTAGAAGTGCCCTTTCAGATTTTCGTCGGGACTGGCCCCCTCTTGCTTTTGCCCACATGTCCTTTCCGATTTTCAAGTGACAGGGTACCCAATTTTGCCCACAGCGCCCTTTCGGGTTTTCGCCACCACCGGGTTATAACCATTTTTGCCCTTATCTAGGACATCTGAACAAGTTTGGCGGGGCACCTCTATTTTAAGCCCCATTTTTTTTAACAAACATGATAGATAAGAGTTTGCTTCACAGGTCGACACATGGTACCCGCTTCCGACTGCTTCAGTTGTTCACGGGGCGATAATGCCCACGCACAAGGAGGAGGTTTATGCTCCAATTTGGACGTAAGGTCCGGAATGGCGATAATGTCTAAAATATCGGCTAAGGCATGAAGCCTTGCGCCGTAAAGGGGTATATTCATTGTCCAGAAAGCAATGCCAATGCAAAGGAAAGGATTTATGCGTCGATTTGGACGTAAGGTCCATAATGGCGATAATGTGTAAATGTCGGTTAGGGCACGAAGGCTTGCGCCGCAAAGGGGTATATTCATTGGCAAGAAAGAAATGCCAATGCAAAGGGAAGGATTTATGCGCCGATTCAGACGTAAGGTCCGGAATGGCGATAATGTGTAAAATACCGGCTAGGGCACGAAGCCTTATGCGGGACAAGGACATTCATTGGCAAGATAATAATGCCAATGCAAAGATAGGGATTTTTGCACCGATTCAGACGTAAGGTCCGGAATGGCGATAATGTGTAAAATACCGGCTAGGGCACGAAGCCTTGCACCGCAAAGGGGTATATTCATTGGCAAGAAAGCAATGCCAATGCAAAGGAAATGATTTATGTGCTGATTCGGACGTAAGGTCCGGGATGGCGATAATGTGTAAAACACCGACTAGGGTACGAAGCCTTGCACCGAAAAGGGTATATTCATTGGCCAGAAAGGAATGCCAAGGCAAAGGAAAGGATTTATGCACCGATTCGGACGTAAGGTCCGTAATGGCGATAATGTGTAAAATGTCGGCTAGGGCAAGAAGCCTTGCGCCGAAATGGGTATATTCATTGGCAAGAAAGGAGTGCCAAGGCAAAGGAAAGGATTTATGCACCGATTCGGACGTAATGTCCGTAATGGCGACAACGTGTAAAATGATGGCTAGGGCACGAAGCCTTGCGCCCGAAGGGGTATATTCATTGGCAAGAAAGTAATGCCAATGCAAAGGAAAGGAATTATGCGTCGATTCGGACGTAAGGTCCATAATGGCGATAATGTGTAAAATGCTGGCTATGACACAAAGCCTTGAGCCGAAAGGGGTATATTCATTGGCAAGAAAGCAATGCCAATGCAAAGGAAATGATTTATGTGTCGATTCGGACGTAAGGTTCCGAATGGCAATAATGTGTAAAATGCTGGCTAGGGCATGAAGCCTTGCGCCGAAAGGGGTATATTCATTGGCAAGAAAGCAATGCCAATGTAAAGGAGAGGATTTATGCGCCGATTCATACGTAAGGTCCGTAATGGCGATAATGTGTAAAATGCTAGCTAGGGCATGAAGCCTTGCGCTGAAAATGGTATATTCATTGGCAAGAAAGCAATGCCAATGCAAAGGGAAGGATTTATGCGCCGATTCGGACGTAAGGACCGTACTGGTGACAATATGTAAAATGCTAACTAGGGCATGAAGCCTTGCGCCGAAAGGGGTATATTCATTGGCAAGAAAGCAATGCCAATGCAAAGGAAAAGATTTATGCGCCATTTCGGATGTAAGGTCCGTAATGGCAATAATGTGTAAAATGATGTCTAGGGCACGAAGCCTTGCGCCGAAAAGGGTATATTCATTGGCAAGAAAGCAATGCTAATGCAAAGGGAAGGATTTATGCGCCGATTCGACATAAGGTCTGTACTGGCGACACTAGGTAAATGTCGGCTAGGGAAAGAAGCCTTTCGCCGAAAGATGTGTATTCGCTGGCGTGGGGATAGCGCCAGTGTAAAGGAAAAGGTTTATGCACGATATGCCCATAGCGCCTATGAACCGTACACCAGGGAGAGTGGTGAACAGCCGATTGGGGTCTTGTAGACTGTATGATATGCCCATAGCGCCTCTTACATTCTCTCTTCCCAGTCCTTCTTACTGGAATTGATGGTCTTTGCTAGCAGGGTGCACATGGTTTTGTTGAATGTCTCTGCCAGTCTGTTGGCCCGAGGATTGTAGGGGGGTGATGTCCTCCAATAAATCTTGTATTTATCGGCTAGCCTGTGCACCTTCTGGTTTTTGAAATGGCTGCCATTGTCAGAAATAATTCGGCTGGGTATACCAAACTGGAATATTATATTCATACGGAAGAACCTGGCGACCAATTCTCTTGTTACTTCACATAGCGCCACAGCCTCTGCCCATCTAGAGAAGTAATATGTGGTTGCTAGGATATATTTGCACCCTGATGACGATGCTGGTAGCGGGCCGACCACGTCCGTGCCCCACTGGGCGAAGGGCCAGCTAGGGATGGTAGGGTGTAGTGGCACCGGTGGACGCCTTGGCACGACGGCGTGCTCTTGGCATTTCTGGCATGACTTGGCAAATTTTCAACGGCCATCAAATATAGTGGGCCAATAATAGCCTAACTTCTTTATTTCAACCTTCATTTTTGGACCCACCTGGTGTGCCCCGGTTGACCCGGCATGAATCTCTTTCATCACCTGCCAGGCTTCTTCAGTAGACAAGCAGCGAAGTAGGATTTTCTTCTGGGCGTCTGCCATTATTCGGAACAAAGTTCTATTTCTCATCTCGTAGGAGTCTTTAATTCTAAGTAGCTTCATTCTTCATTCTTTTTCTTTCGGCAACTAGTGATGTCGGAACCATTGTAGCGAGTGTTTCTCGCCAGTCGGGTCGTTGGATTTCTTCCACAGTCATTATTTCACTTTCCTCCTCATTTCCCAGGACCTTCATCATGTTGGGGACTTGGCGCCTACTGATGACAATTATGTTTAGGCTTTCGTCTGGCGGGACTGCCAAAGAATTGGCCAACTTTGCGAGGGCGTCTGCCTGAGCGTTCTGTCCTCGATTGATATGCTTCACTTCAATGAAGTAGAACTTCGCCATCAGTCGCATCACCAACTGGTGATAAGGAAGAAGCTTCGATTTCCGCACATCAAATTGTCCTTCTACTTGTTTCACGACCTGCATGGAGTCTCCGAACGCCTCAAGCATTTGGATTTCCATGGATAGTGCAATTTTTAGACCAATAATCAAGGCTTCATACTCAGCCTCGTTGTTTGTACAAGGATTGTTTATTGAACTAGAAGTGTATATAACCTCCCCCTCAGGAGACTTTAGGACTATGCCTGCCCCGGCTCGGACTCTGACAGGCCCAGTTGTTGGAGTCTCAGTTCGGGATGCACCATCGAAGTATAACTGCCATATGGTGGGCTACACCTGGTCTGCCTCCAGGGTCTCATCTTCAAGGAGTTCTGTCGCAAGTGGAGAATCTTCAGGCACAGGGTGTGCAGCGAAGAAGTCTGCAATGGCTTTACCCTTGATAGCTTTCTATGGGATATAGGAGATATCAAACTCCATGAGAATCACCGCCTATTTGCCCAAGCGGCCTTTGAGTGCCGACTGGGATAGTATATACTTCAGCGGGTCCGCTTTGGATATTAGCTTTATTTCATGTGACAGCATATAGTGCCGAAGTTTCTTAGCCGCGAAGACTAGGGCTAAGCAGACCTTCTCGACAAAGGTGTATTTTTCCTCAGTCCTGACCAGCCTTCGGCTGAGATAATATACTGCTTGTTCTTTTCCTTCCTCATTATTTTGGGCCAACATTGCCCCCAGGGAGTAATGCATGGCTGCTATGTATAGGACCAGCAGCCACCCCTTCACTGGTGCCCCGAGCACAGGAGGAGTCTTCAGATAATCCTTCAGCCTATCAAAGGCTATTTGGCATTCTTCATCCCAGTAGAGGGGTACATCTTTCATCATCAATTTGTGAAAGGGGTGACATCGACCCGACAAATTGGATATAAACCGCCAGATATAAGCTAGACGGCCTTGCAGTGACCTCAGCTCGGTGAGATTCTTTAGCGGAGGTAATTCCTAGATTGCTTTGATTTTTGCGGGGTCTATTTCAATCCCCCGATATCTGACGATGAAACCTAAGAACTTGCTGTTGGACACTCCGAAGGCACACTTCATAGGGTTCATTTTTAACTCATATTGTCTAAGCATCTGAAATATGACCCGAAGATCCTGCAAATGATCTTCCTTCCTTCTGGTTTTGACTACCAGGTCGTCTATATAGCACTCAACCTTGTGGTAGAGTAGCTTATCAAATATTCTGGTCATTGCCCGCTGGTAGGTCGCGCCAGCATTCTTCAAACCGAACTGCATCCTTTTGTAGTGGTAGATGCCCTTGGTGGTTCGGAAGGCTGTATGGACCCGGTCATGCTCCGTGATTCATATTTGGTTGTAGCCGGACGATCCGTCCATAAATGACAGGGCCTCGTGACCAGTTGTAGCATCAATCATGACTTCCGTTATCGGCACCGGGAAGTCATATTTCGAACACGCCTTGTTTAAATCTCGGAAGTCCACACATATCTGGATCTGCCCATTCTTTTTTTTGACGGGCACAATGTTGGCCAACCAAGTGGTATATTGGTTCTCTTCGACGAAACCCACATCAACGAGTTTGTCTACCTCTTTACATATCTGGGTGATGAGCTCTGGCCTCATGTGCCATGGTGGCTTCTTCACTGGCTCCACTTCAGGATTTATGGCCAGCTCATGTTGTGAAACTACAGGGCTAAGTCCTGGTATCTCCTTGTATCTCTAGGCAAAATAGTCCCTGAACTCCTACAGCAGCTGGATGTATAGCTTCTGTTCTTCTGAGGAAAGTTGGGCACTTAGGAAAGTCAGCCTGGGGTCGTCCTTGCTTCCCAAATTGATTTCTATCAGTTCATCGACCGTAGCTTGGCCTCCGTCTTCGATCTCTAGAGGCGCCAAATGTAGGTCAATGAAATCTTGAATATCATCCTCAAGTTCAAATACCTCCACTTCTTCATTATGTTGCCCCTGGATCTCCTTGGAGACTTCTAATTCAGCCAGCGGTAGAGGCATGAGCTGTTCTACTGGTGGGCTATCTGTTGCTTTGGCTTCAGTTGGTGTGTCAGCGGCTTCGAGAGGCTGACGTGTGTTCATTGCTGGCTCAGAGGGAGGGCAACTCGACTCTACACCATATAGGGATGACCCTGCTGTCATGCTATCTTGGGCTGGGATGTCTTCAGTAGAGGTGGCCTGCTCCTTGTTGGACGGAGTCTCAATGATGGGTGTTGCCCGGTTAATTTCAACAGGAGCTTCTTCAGTCGATCTTGGAGGCATTAGCATCATCGTCGGGGCAGGGTCGCAGCAGAAGCAAGCTTCTCATTCCTGAGCATCTTCGGCTTCACTATTGTTTGCCATGTCAAATTTGGCTTGTAGAGCCGTCTCTTCATAACAAACTAGTTCCCAACACCTGCGGGGGATCGCAGTTTCTGGTTCTTGGCCTTCTGGTTGAGGTGACCTGGCATGCTGGGATTCCAACGAGTACTCATCATAAGTTGCCTCCGATGAACTATCGTCTGTTGAAAAGAAGGCAGAGATGGTATCCACCTCATAGCGCCCACTATCATAATATTCTTCAAGAGTAAATCCCAGAGCCCCAGGTGCTGAGAAATGCGCCTCACCTCCTTGTCTAGGTTGGTAGGATACCAAAGCTTCTGGAATGCTTCCCTTTCTTTGTGAGGCTGGCAGGGGGGAATGTGTTGTTTCCCGAACATCTTAGCCACCCTGTTTGATGTGAATGTTAGCCCCTGAATGGGGACTATTGGATTCTCCAGATCTTCAGGAAGGCGACAGTCACTATCCTTCTATACGGCATGTTCTTCGGCCGCATAAAACAGACTGGTGGGACCTGCAGGCTGGGCCACCTCCAGAATCTTGCGAGGCTCGATAGTGAGATGGTCGAGGCTGGCTATTGGCTTTATGAGGCCCCCGGGGACCTTGATGTGGCCATAGTGCTTGTCAACTTCAGCTTTATTTTCTTCAGGGTAAGTAGCAAGAGGTGCAGTTCTGCATACGTCCCCTATGTTGGCGATGTGTGACACCGTCAGAGGACTTACATAACCCGGTGGTGGTGGTGGAAACCAATCTTCGCCGGAGGTTCTTTTTGTTGTCTTGACATGAATCTTCATCTTGGGGGTCTCTCGTGGCTGTTCCACATATAAGGAGGCATCAAGCAAGTGACACTCAAATACCTCAAATGGATGGAGGTCAACGAATATCCTCTCCTCCTTCCCATCTTGATTATATTTGATACATTGGTGCAATGTAGATGCCACCACTAAATTTTCATGTAGCCAGGGGCATCCGAGCAACACTTTGTACGAGGTACTAGAGTTAATAACATGGAACTGCACCCTTATAGTGAAATCTGCCATGGTGAGGGTGAACTCCACCACTCCCAATGGGACTTCGAACTTCTGATTGAAGCCGATGATATGCATATCCCCGACCTTATGAAGGTGCACATCGAAGTAATATTTATCGTAAACCCTATGGGGAAGAATGTTGACAGTTGCACTAGGGTCAACTAGAATTCTGTTCAGCTATTGCCCATTCAGCTGCCCCCTCATATACAGTGGCCTATTATGGCTGATGGTAGGAAGTAGCATATCCTCCTTAGTGAAGGTCACATTTGCTCCCGGCAGTGTCTCAGCTAGGCAACTTTCATATTGCACAGGCGTCTGTAAGGCAGTAATAATCGCTTACCGGGTATCCTCACTTATTGATGCGGGACGGACAGCGGACTCGACTCCAAGTTGAGATGCGATCCTTGGACTCTAGACAAGCTCGCGATCATCCCTTAGCGAGGAAAGCGTACGGACGTACGCGATTGAGAAACCGGCAGTGAGTCGGGTAGTCGGCTCTCTCTCGTGCCCGGATCAGGTCACGGGACGGTCTCGCTCTCTCTCGCGGTAGTGATTAATATATGATAACGAGCTAGGATCATGACATGCTCTCTAGCAGCGGCATATAGAAGTAAATACGAGTAAAGCAAAATACCGAGAGAGGAATGGACACGATACCTCCATGCTCCGGGCGTAGGGAAGGTGATCCCGGCCAAGTACGGTAACTCCCGGTTAACAATCAATCAATAATTTATAGAAATGATTTCTACTGCCCACTCCACGTAGGGAGGTATCGGGCTACAAGTGGGGCCCGGAAGGACCAATCTTGGGTTGACGGGCAGCACTTGATCCGCTCCGTCGGTGCAGTTCGGATGCCGCAAGCTGCTGGTTGTGGGTCCCACGTGCTGGTCTGTGGGACCGAGTGGGCCCGGAGTGGTACCGCTGTGGCGGGGACGCCTGGAGGGATGCTCCCTGTGAGGCGGCTGCATCGGTTCGCCTTGTGGAAGGCGAGTCGGACCCGATCTTCAAGTGGTGAAGCTACTGTCCACAAATCTGAACTTCTGTTTCAGACCCACGCGACCCGACGAACTCTGCTACTGCGATCAATCCCGAAGTCGGATCGACGCAAAATTTACGCCGTTGCAAAGCTGACTTGAAGTACTTCGATCTATGGCCAGAGAAAAAATCTTGTCTATCCCGGAACTGGCCTTGGTAGAATTTACAAGTTGCTGGTTGACAGAACTAGATCTGACAGGATGGATCTGAGTTTTCGTGAGAACAAGACTTGACCGAAGGAAAAACTTCGGATCTGCAAGTTGACTCCTTGATGAAAGTTGTAGAGGGTGAAGTAAGGAAGATGAGAATATTTTTTGTGGATTTTATGGTGGAGGTTTGGTTGGGGAAATAGATTTTCTAACACTGGTGGGTCGGATCTGGACTTCACAGGACAAAACAGATCTTTGACTGAGTTTTAATTTTCTTGAGGGGAAAAAGAACTCCTAAATTCGTGGAAAAATTTATGGAGAGGGGCTTTGGTGGGAAGAATACTCAGTCCAAATTTGGACTCAATCTAAAATGGGGAAGGGGGTCGAACAAAGGAAACACAGGGTTGCTGTGACACAAAACAGAACACTGGCAGATCTGGAGGGTTGGGAAACACAAAATGGGAAAAATGGAAAACGAAGGCTAGAAAATTGGAGACTTTTTTTGGGAGAGGGTATATGCGTGGGGAACCTACCCTCAAATTTTGGGCTCCAGAAGATCCGTAGATTTAGAGCTAAAAATCAGACATGGAGGCTCTGTCCTGATTTGGGCAGAACTCCGGCGATGGTGGCGACGGCGCGACGGCGGTGCGATGGCGGCAGCGGCAGAATCAGAACTCAGAGGGGCAGAGCAGAAGATAGAAGGGCATCACACCCTAGAATTGACAGAAATCCATCTGCAAAGCGGGGAGGAGAGAGGAGAGAGGGGCGCACCCTTCATTACTCTTGGGCAATTCACAAAATTTCTATCATTAATTCCACTAAAAATGTGAAATACATGGTATTTATAAGAAATGTAAAAAGACTAATACTACCCTCAGATCTAGGATTAGGGAGGGGCAAAAAAGGGATAGAACAAATTAATTCTCCCATGTGTTTCCAACACAATTAAAAAAATCCTATAAGAGGGGGGGCGCCCCCTTGTCTTCCAAGGTAGGAATCTTGGACATTTTTATCCCATTGTCTCCTTGAACGGTCAATCTTCTAGAAGCCCACCTTGGACCTTTGACCAGCCCCACATGGACCCCAAGATGTCACTTGGGCCAACGAGGAAGGAGATGGGGGCTCCTTGCTGGTCCTACTGGACTTTTACACAAAAACTGAAAGATCCTTAAGGAATGACAAATTGGCTTATAAGGCCTTACAATTACAAACATATTTTCCCAAGGATATAAAAGTAAACAAAAGGACATAAATGTGAATAAAAAGTTAGTGCCCGGTGTTGATTCCTATCTATTCTCCCCGGGTGGGAAGAACTCGACCCCGTTGAGTAAGGGGTGCGGCTGCTCGAGTAGTTCCGGCGGATTCATCCCCGAACTTGGAAGCGCAGAGTACGCTCCACTCTAAGTATTCGACACCTGCTCATCCCGTATAGATTCGATATGCTCACGCTGCTGTGGGAATGAGGCTAGAGGTGGATACTCCGGGGTGAGGTCACTCTCAAAGGGAAGGAGGCAGCTCGAAGACTCACTAGGAATCACCGCTGGGTCCCTTTATGTGACTAGATCCGATATGTGAGGTAGAGCTGATCCCAAATTCCTTGCAATTCTCGCACTCGAAAGGGACCGACAACGCGAGCGTACAAAGACCGACTCGACTTGATGTATGCACATGCACTGGACAGACAAACGGGACGAAACAAAGACTCACACATGACCCTAAACAAACCTACGGTTAGTCTGACCCAAACATATGCAAGGTGGGCCAGGACATCCAAATGTGTGCCATGCATGCATGTTATGTAACTGGAGGTTGATGGCATGGGGAACACCTAGACGTCCAAGTATGACCTAGTCATGCATGGTCGTCCCATGGGATTTGGGTGGAGAAGGGCTAGGAGATCCAAAGTTTCCTTCTTCCTTACCCCTATAGGATGACCGTGGAACGGTCCCCGGGTTGGGTGTAGGTGGACTAGCCCGTGGGGAAGGGGTGTGGTAGGGGACTTCCCTGACATGGTAGAAAGGAAGTGGTTGGTCACGAGGTCCACTAGGAAAGGGGTCGAAGGGATCAAAGAAAGTATGACCCCTTGAGGTGGGTTCCCACAAGATACTGTCCCATGTTTGAAATCCGTGAACGTGTAGATGGTCACCTTCATCCATGAAAGGAGATGGGACGGTGGCCTCATAAAGAAGATATGGTTCCTCCCTCGGGGTAAAGGGGATGAAGTTTTGCTCGGCCGGCATGGGGAGGAACAAAAGAACCTCCATGGTGACATGACCCACTGTGCACACGGAGGTAATGAACCCTAAGGCCGGATGGGTGAAGCTACGACTTGTGGGCTAGTCGAAGCCTCGGGACAATAAGTGCGTCAACTTCCATTGCCAGTCTAAACCCATAATAAGGTCATCCAATGTATCAACATGGTGACTAGACCGGAATGTAGTGTGGTAGGAGTTGACGGGCACTAATGGTAGTGTAGGGCCCATGAGTGGGTAGAACGGTGTCCTAGGGATCAAGCCGATCTTGAGCCAACTAAGTAGTGGCTCGGCAATGAAAAGCATACCCGTTAGAAACACGGGTGGCTCGGGCTGAGGTGGCTCCAAATAAGATGGCTCCGGATGAGGATCGAAAGTAGAGGGTGGTAATGGAGCACTCATGGGTGGTGAAGAGAAAGGACTTGTGGACTCCGTAGATGGGGCCGGGTTAAGACTACCGGCTATGACCTCCTTGGGCTCGGGTAGGAGTCCACCCATATGAGCACGTGTCCTATCCATCCTTTCTAACCGGTCTGAAAACATTTTCAAGAGATCGGCAAAGGTGTGGGTTGGAGTAGGGGCATCGTGGTGGACTCGCTCATTGTCTCTCAGCCTGGGTGTGGACCTAGACTCGGCTATAATCGGGGCTTCTTGCCTCTGACTTTGACCCACTTGGTTGGAGGTGCTTGGGTGGGATTGGATGGAGGTGCCAAGGTGAGGTTGGTTGGAGGCGACTGGGCGGGCCACCTGATTGAAGGTGATTTGGTGGGGTCGGCTGGTGGTATAACCCCCGTGGTTGGAGGTAGATGGGTGGGGAAGGTAGACCCTCCTAAGCGCTCTCTTCATGTCCCACCATGACTCGATGGGCCTTTGCCACCTATCCTCCCTCAAGTATTCTATGTCCCTCCATATTTCGGCGGCTTCGTAGAAAAGTCGCCTTGAGGCAAAGTCGACTTCCATGGGATCGGACATAATGTAAACCTCAAAGTATTGGTCCATAACAGCTTCCCACTCTAGGTAGTCACACGGGTCTTCGGAGCCATAGAAATCCCGGGCTACGGGCCTACGGGGGTGGTCGGGTTGGTTTTCCCATCTTTGGGCATATCACCACCATGCATAGGATGCGGGCCCGTGGTAATCCATGGGACACGGGGAAGCTAGTGGATGGCTATGCCGACACGTGGAGACAAGACACTAGACACGATCCTAAACACTAATGCAAGGTTGGAGTGCAGACTCGACTACCAACCTAGATACAACCAAGATCCGGTACCTGGCGGAGTCCGGGGATCCGAAGATCCTCTCACGCGAGTAAATCACCTCTCCGATAGGCGTAACCTAACGGTCAGGCGACACCTTTTTATATACCGAATAATGGTATGCAAATGTGACACATAGACTTAGACACTTTTTTTTGTTTTAAACAAATACTACCCTAGACTCAACTTGCTCTGATACCAATTTGATGCGGGACGGACAGCGGACTCGACTCCAAGTTGATATGCGATCCTTGGACTCTAGACAAGCTCACGATCGTCCCTTAGCGAGGGAAGCGTACGGACGTGCATAGTTGAGAAATCGGCAATGACTCGGGTAGTCGGCTCTCTCTCGTGCCCGGATTGGGTCACGGGATGGTCTCGCTCTCTCTCGCAGTAGTGATTAATATATGATAACTGTTGAGTAGTGGACAACGGATCTAGAGGGGAGGGGTGAATAGATCTGCCCCTCTTTTCGCAATGTAACCCTCTATATAGCTAGATAAAATAAATTGCAGCGGACTGTAACTAGCTTATCGAAGAACACTATGATTCACTTGGCAAGATGAGCAACTAATATATCGATTTGAACCTAAGCATGCATCTAGAATGAAGCAATCACACAAGCAAATCACAACGCAAGGGATTTTAAGGTGGTTCGGACTGCATCCCAAGTCCTACGTCCACCCCTCACCAAATCCGGTGAGGCTCCACTAGTGCCACGCACTGAACCATAAATCGGAAAGACCTCCGATTGCCTTCCTACTAACCACTGGTAGGGACGTCAACACCGCAGATCGGATAACTTCCGATTGCCTTCCTACTAACCACCGGTAGGGACGATCTTCAGTTTCAAATGTTTGAATGAAATGGAAAAAGAACAAATATGAAATCACTCAAACAAGATATAGAATATGTTCAAAGTAAAAAGATCTTGTCTGAGTTGCAGGAGCTTGAATCTGATGCTTCGATGGTGTCTTCTTCTTTGAGAGATGATCTTCCTTGAGTTGATGAAGAAGACTATGGATGTAGCTTTGATCTTCCTTTTGATCTCCTTGAGTTGATGAAGAGTTTGATGCAGTTTAGATCACCCTTGAGATGATGAAGAAGATGAAGGATGCAGCTTTATCTTCTCTTGGCTTGGGCTTGATCTCCTCTTGAAGAAGCTTGAATCACTTGAGGATGAAGAAGCTTCTTCCTGTAGTACTGTTCACAGCTACAGTACTCGAACTCCTCTCCTTTGAACACACCCTTGTAGCCTCCCTTGAATCCCCTTGAAGCATTAGGGTTTCTAACCCTCCTTGTGTTGGTTTTATAGACTTTGAATGGTCCTTGGACATCATTCAGACCAGATCTATAATCCATGGGAGATTGGGTGACTTTGGGGTTAAACAAATACAAGGAAAGGGGCTCTTCTCGAAGTGGAAAACAAAGTCAACATTGAAGGCTCGGGGCTGGCGGTCGACCTGCAGAAGCTGGCGGTCGACCGCTACTGAGAAACACTGTAGACGGATGGTCCCTAGAATTTTCGGTCGACCTCTACTGGGTTGGCAGTCGACCGCCACTGAGACTCGTGCAGACTGGGAGCTGCTGGCTGGGGCGGTCGACCGCCCCTGTGCTGGCGGTCGACCGCCTGCTGGGCAGACCTCGGGTTTTCCCGGGTCGGTCCATTAACCTCTTTAGCTCCGTCGCTTGAGTCATTTAGCAGTCCGTTCTCATCTGTGGCATCAACCTTGATTGTCTTGAAGTTTTATTACTGAGTCTTCAATCAAAATTTTGTTCCAGGGGCGCACAGGTCGATCCGCGTGCGAGGGCGCAATCATTGAGCTTTCACTATTGCCATCTCCACTCCATTCCTTGGCATATCTGTCATGATAGAACATCAATGACTTATAGTGTTTAGCCATTATCAAAACCAAGAATATCAAATAACTCAAATGACCACAGGATGATGTCGAATGACCCAAGTGACCACAAGATGACTCAAATGACTATAGGGACACAACATTCTCCACCTTTTTGATGATGACAACACTGTGAGTCATTATGTGACAGTAATATCCAAGATGGAAAAGTTTATGACATATGCGACATATGCAGCTCAAGATCCATGATAGTGAAAGCATGTGAATGCGGATATGTATGCATGGATGATCAAAGCATGTGAATGCTATCCACAAACCCCTATCACATATGCAGACTCAAAGCTCACAAGGTTCTCTCCCCCGTGGACTCTCTCCGTCCACAATTCACTCTCCCCCTTGGACAACTTACAAAGGCGCACAAAGGACGGACAAAAGTATTATCTCATAAAGCAAAGGTATTAGCTCAGGTTCTCTCCCCGCGACCTGACCGCGAAGGTCGATCCGCGTGCGAGGGTGCAATCATTGAGCTTTCACTTTTGTCATCTCTACTTAATTCCTTGTCCATTCATTGGCATATCTGTCATGAACAAAACATCACGTATGTTAGTCATATGAGAGTAGAAAATAATAATGACTTATAGTGTTTAGCCATTATCAAAACCATGAATATCAAATAACTCAAATGACCACAGGGGCACAACAATAAGACGCTAGGATCCTGACATGCTCTCTAGCAGCGGCATATAGGAGTAAATACGAGTAAAGCAAAATGCCGAGAGAGGAATGGACACGATACCTCCACGCTCCGGGCGTGTGGAAGGTGATCCCGGCCAAGTACGGTAACTCCCGGTTAACAATCAATCAATAATTTACAGAAATGATTTCTACTGCCCACTCCACGCAGGGAGGTATCGGGCTACACATGGGGCCCGGGAGGACCGATCTTGGGTTGACGGGCAGCACTTGATCCGCTCCGTCGGTGCAGTTCGGATGCCGCAAGCTGCTGGTTGTGGGGCCCACGTGCTGGTCTGTGGGGCCGAGTGGGCCCGGAGTGGTACCGCTGTGACGGGGACGCCTGGAGGGACGCTCTCTGTGAGGCGGCTGCACCGGTTCACCTTGTGGAAGGCGAGTCGGACCCGATCTTCAAGTGGTGAAGCTATTGTCAACGGATCTGAACTTCTGTTTCAGACACGCGTGACCCGATGAACTCTGCTGCTGCGATCAATCCCGACGTCGGATCGACACGAAATTTGCACCGTTGGAAAGCTGACTTGAAGTACTTTGATCTATAGCCAGAGAAAGAATTTTGTCTATCCTGGAACTGGCCTTGGTAGAATTTACAAGTTGCTGGTTGACAGAACCAGATTTGACAGGATGGATCTAAGTTTTCCTTAGAACAAGAGTTGACCGAAGAAAAAACTTTGGATCTGGAAGTTGACTCCCCGATGAAAGTTGTAGAGGGTGAAGTAAGGAAGACGTGGATATTTTTTGTGGATTTTATGGTGGAGGTTTGGTTGGGGAAACAGATTTTCTAACACTGGTGGGTCGGATCTGGACTGCACAGGACAGAACGGATCTTTGACTGAGTTTTAATTTTCTTGAGGGGAAAAAGAACTCCTAAATTCGTGGAAAAATTTATGGAGAGGGGCTTTGGTGGGCAGAATACCCAGTCCAAATTTGGACTCAATCCAAAATGGGGAAGGGGGTCGAATAAAGGAAACACAGGGTTGCTGTGACACAAAATAGAACATTGGCAGATCTGAAGGGTTGGGAAACACGAAATGGGAAAAATGGAAAACGAAGGCTAGAAACTTGGAGACTTTTTTTTGGGAGAGGGTTTATGCGTGGGGAACCTACCCTCAAAATTTGGGCTCCAGAAGATCCGTAGATTTGGAGCTAAAAATCGAACATGGAGGCTCTGTCCTGATTTGGGCAGAACTCCGGCGATGGTGGCGGCGGCACGACGGCGGTGCGATGGCGGCGGCGGCAGAATCAGAACTCGGAGGGGCAGAGGAGAAGATAGAAGGGCATCACATCCTAGAATTGACAGAAATCCATCTGCAAAGGGGGGAGGAGAGAGGAGAGAGGGGTGCACCCTTCTTTGCTCTTGGGCAATTCACAAAATTTCTATCATTGATTTCACTAAAAATGTGAAATACATGGTATTTATAAGAAA
Organism: Amorphophallus konjac; assembly: GCA_022559845.1. NCBI lineage: Eukaryota > Viridiplantae > Streptophyta > Magnoliopsida > Alismatales > Araceae > Amorphophallus > Amorphophallus konjac. The sequence goes on along the minus strand of CM040120.1, from coordinate 325,230,430 downwards.
TGTAAAAAGACTAATACTACTCTCAGATCTAAGATTAGGGAGGGGCAAACAAGGGATAGAACAAATCAATTCTCCCATGTGTTTCCAACACAATTAAAAAAATCCTATAAGAGGGGGGTGCCCCCTTGACTTCCAAGGTAGGAATCTTGGACATTTTTATCCCATTGTCTCCTTGAATGGTCAATCTTCTAGAAGCCCATCTTGGACCTTTGACCAGCCCCACATGGACCCCAAGATGCCACTTGGACCAATGAGGAAGGAGATGGGGCCCCTTGCCGGTCCTACTGAAAACCCAAAGATCCTTAAGGAATGACAAATTGGCTTATAAAGTCTTACAATTACAAACATGTTTGCCCAAGGATATAAAAGTAAACAAAAGGACATAAATATAAATAAAAAGTTAGTGCCCGGTGTTGATTCCCATCACTTAGAGAGAGGATCTCACAAGTGGCGAACCTTGCCGGGAGCTTCTTCAGTAGCTTCACTACCCGACTTCCGGCCCGAACATTTGATAGCTTCATTTCTTCAGCCCACCTTGGCTTGGAAGAATCTTGCGCTGCCGTTGCCGATGGACCTGCTTCATCGGGCTCACGGTTTGAACCTTGTTGTTGCATGGTGTCACCCTACTGCTCCTTGGTGCCTGTTATCGGGCTGGCCTTACCTTCATTTGGTAGACCAGAAGGTTGATGAGGCTGTGGGAGAGTTCCCCCGGTTGCAGAGCTGGTCTCTTGTAGGGCTGCTTGCCCTTAGCCATCTTCAGGAATTCAGTGAAAAAATGTACACCATCATTGCCCTTACTTTGATTATACAGCCCCGATGGAGGAGGGACTTGAATTCCCCTAACTTCCGGAGAGGGTATCTTGTAGGGTTGCTCCCCTCTGAAGATAATATTATGATTGGTGGGCGGCGGGCGCAAGATGTGGAGTGGTCAGAGATGTCCCTATCACGAGAAACACATATCAAAGGGCAATGATGGCCATCTTCAACGATATGATGCACATTCACATGGATGTATGCGTGGATGATATCTTGGTTAAATCTAAAACTAGGAGTGGCCATGTTGAGATCCTCCGTGCAGTTCTCCAAAGGTCTCGGGAGGACCAACTCAAAATGAACCCCAAGAAGTGCGTATTTAGGGTCTCTTCAGGTAAGCTCTTAGGGTTTATAGTCAGCAAGAGAGGGATCGAGATTGACCCTAACAAGGCCAAGGGGATTGTCGAAATGCCTCCTCCCAAGGATATCAAAGAAGTCTGAGGTCTGATCGGGCGTTTGCAATTCATTAGGAGATTCATATCTCACCACTCTCAACGATGCAAGCCCTTTTATGACATGCTCAAAGGTGAGGCTAAATTCGCATGGAATGACAAATGTCAAAAGGCCTTCGAAGACCTGAAGAGCTACCTTCAGAATCCTCCCGTCCTAGCACCCCCGGTCCCAGGTCGACCTCTACTTCTCTATGTGTCCACCACGGAAGAATCTGTCAGAGTAGTCTTGGCCCAATACGACGACCCGAAGAAGGAACGAGTAGTCTACTACCTATCAAAACTTTTCAATGAGGCTGAGAAGTACACTACCACGGAAAGGATGTGCGCGGCCGTTGTCTGGGTCGCCCAAAAGCTGAATCACTATTTCTTAGCACATGAAGTAAAGCTCTTGGCTCGAATGGACCGAATCAAGTACTTACTGGAAAAGCCTGTACTGACTGATCGCTTGGTGAGATGTCAAAGCTTTCTTAATCAATTTGATATCACCTATGTCAGTCAAGAGGTAGTCAAGGGGCATGCCATTGCCGAGCACCTTGCCCATCATCCGCTTCCCTCATATTCTCCCGTTGATGAAGATTTCCCGGACGAAGAGTTAGGAGCCATCATCGATGGTAAACTTTCGTGGATTCTTTACTTTGGCGGCGCACTTAACTCTAAGGCTTGTGGAATCGGAGCTGTCCTCCAGTCACCGAAAGGTGTGATTATTCCACGTGCTTGTCAGTTGTCCTTCCCTGCCATGAACAATGTGGCCGAATATGAGGCACTCCTCACGGGCCTGAAGATGGCATTGGCCCTAGGAGTCAATGTGTTGGATATGGAATGGCTGATCTAGAAGGGGGGGTTGAATAGATCTGCCCCCTTTTTCTATCAAACAAGATGAATAACTAGGAAACAGATTGAATAAGACTATGACTCTTGAAATATGATGAGTTGACAAATCGGTCCTAAACAATCATCTAACGCTAGAGAACTCAAGATGAAAGAATGAGCAACAAACCACAAGATGAGACGTAAATTTTAGGTGGTTCGGTCCTCAATCCAGAGGCCTATGTCCACCCCTCACTCAATTGAGTGAGGCTTCACTATGTGCTACACACGCACCAGGGGACTCTTCCCCAACTCCGCTGATTACATAGCTTGAACAGAAGAGAACCTCTCTCCACACTCTGCTGACAAACAGCTTGTAGGCACAAATGGCCCAAACCACAGATCTGAGATCACCCTCTCAGTTTGTCTTCCTACTCACACTAGCAGGGACGAAAGTTATCACTATAACAAGATCAAAGAACAAAAGATAAAAAGCAGAACAATCTAATAGAAAATCTCAGACTGAGATAAGGAGATGAGTTCGGTCTAAAATCTGGTGAGCTTCCATGTTCATCTAGATGAGTGATCTCCTGACGATGCAGCAGCATGAACGCAGATGCTAGATGTTGCTCCTTTGCTCGTGGATCTCTTCTCCTTCGTGAATTCCTTCTCTTCTCCATGAGCTCTCCGGAACCTGCTGTTTCGATCTCAGAGATGACTCTTCTCCTGCCTCTACACACACTACTTCGCGCTCGAGTGGGGACTCCTTCACGTATTTTGTGTGCTCACCACACGCACAATGATTGACATTTTGTTTTTCTCGTGAATATTTTCCATGAGGGCCCACACACTGATTTTTTGGTCAACGGGAATAATATTCTCGTAGCACAGACCTTTCTAGAACCTGGGTTCCTCGTACACACGAGTCCTAATGATTGGGCCTCGGATCTTGATCCAGGATGGGACCCGATTTCAATCTGCCAAGTTGTTCCACCCATGAGAGTCGACGCGTGCAAGCTGCTGCATCAACCCATGTGCTGAATTGGTCTGCTTCACTTCTGAGTAGACTGATAGCGTCGACTCCATCAGGACGCTGCGTCTACTCAATCAACTAAAGCTGGCTTGAAAAGTGTGGTGCATGAAACCTGCGTCAACTCCATCAAGTGTCTGCATCGACGCAAGACACTTCACAGCCCCATGTTCTTTTCCTTGTCGCTTGATGCGTCGACTCTTATATTGCCCTGCTATGACGCATGGTAGCTTACAGGACCAATCTTTGTTCTGCACTTGATCTCCTCCGTAGACGCTACAGAATTCCTGTGTCGACGTAATGAACTGCTTCTTCTTACCTGTGATGTACCTGTCACACCTGTTCAACATTGACAAGGACTAGTGTTCATAAGATATTTTTCTTGTGATATTATACTCATACACTCATCATGAGTCATAGTGTGTCATCATCAAAATCAGGGATCCAACAATCTCTCCCTTTTTGATGATGGCAACTATGAGTCATTTTAAAATTTTGCACAAGCAGAACAGAGAACACAATATTCATGCATTTCATACTTCAGTATTTGTACAATCCAACTGGGCACTCTACAAAAACATGATGAAATGCAACACAATGCAACACACGAGTATGCACATATGCAGAACCTCATGACACGTGACTCATGACTCCCTATTCCATCAACATCTAACTCATATTCCATTAACATCAATTAATGACTCATGACTCCTCTCCCCCTTTGTCATCAGCAAAACATGGCTGATCTTCCGTCTGGGTGGCAGCGTCTGTCAATGGAGGTCTATCAGAGATTTCTACAATTTTGTGAAGTTCAGCTCTTAACTTCTCTACATTCGAGTGAATTCTCTGAGCTACTAATGTGATCTTGTCATTTGTGTCCCAATGGCGCTCAAGAAGAGAATCTTGATACAAATCTATCTTTGCTGAGAGAGTTGTTGTGAAAGTCCGTAGCATGTCTGCAATATGTGTAAGCTGAGCATCTTGTTGAGAAGCATGAACTTGGACATGTGAAGAAGAGGTAGGATCAGCAATAGGGTACCATCCATCAGATGCATCCTCTGGTGTTGGTTGTGGGCAATGGTCTTTTAGAACATTCACTATGTAGATAATGTCATCACCCATTATCTATAATTTATCTATGATTCTAGCATAGTATCTGTTTAATCTCTCATGTTCTGATTGGGTTTCCCTGAAGTGTTCGACAGTAGTGCTGAGTTTTTCATCATGGCTGTTCAATCTGTCACTAAGCCTCCCGATTTGATTGCTAGCTAGGGCAAGAACTCCCTGAATATCTTTGACCAATCTATGAAAGTTGGTATCAGACAAATGTTTGTCCCTTTGCAGTTCAGCATATATGTTGTCAACCTTCAATTCAAGTTGGGTAATTCTCTACTCGATATTATTGGACATCTCTTTCATAGCTGAGGTCAAGAGACCAAACTGAGCTGATAAGTATTGGTATAGAAGTGAGGAGATGGTAGCAGATGAAGTGGAAGCTTGTGACGTGTGAGGATGAGGCTGAGAATGTGCTGCTAACTTAGGGGCTTCATGGGAATCTTCATGAGGAGAGTGAGGTGAAGTAGAAGGAGTAGAAGCCCTTCCTAATGGTAGCAGTGCTCCATGGAGAATTTCTTGTGAAGCATCTGCCTCTGCTGGATGTGATGGGGCTGTAGGAGCTGCGGGAGGTGGCTCTTCCTGCTGGCCCATCTGCTGGTCTACTGGCTGCTCTATCTGCTCTTGTTGCATATGTGGTTCCACCGACGGCTGTACTTAAATACCGTGCAACTCTATCTGAATTCTGCCTTCAATAACTTTGAATTTCATGAATTTTTTGATAACTGTAAACGTTGGCAATAGGTATATCTCTGCTTTTCTCATTCTCTAAAGGCACTTTTTCCTTTGAAATATAATAGTCAGGTGGGCTGCATATGGTAAATTTCTTCCAACGTCTCTGCAATGCCCAATGATTTGAACCATAACATCAGGTAGACACACCCTGATGTTGTTGAACAAGCAATAAAATAGGAATCGTTGAGTTTCTGTTACACGGTTCCTTCCCCCACCTTAAGGAGTGATAATTGTCGTGAAGATATGATGTACCAACCATTTCAATGGTGGGAATCGGTTTGTATTGAAGCAAGTGAGATGTGTCTGCATTACATCATCAGGATTGTTGGGCTGCTCTATCATGACGGTGTTGGCTGCATGCTGATCATAATCAAAATCAGATTGTTCTACTCCATCTTCTGGTATTCTTAGAGCTTTGTGCAACAGAGATTTGGTCAGTTCAATTTCAATCTCTTTGACAGATGTCCAGAGCTTAGGTATCCTGGGGTCATATCTCAAATTCTTATAAAATTGTTTGACCAATTTAGGACAATAGACTCTGTACTTACTCATAAATTTTATCCAGCCTTGAAAATTAATCATCTGCATCAATTCAGGAAATACATCGAGCAACTCTCGGTCATGAATGTCAATATACCTTGGGAAGAGAATTTTTAAGGAATCACTTTGTTCTTCTTCCTGAGTTGAAGGATCGTGAGCTTGCTCTTCCCTAGCCAAACTTTGCCTTCGCTTTTGCCTTTGCTCTGTTTGAGATACCCGTCTCTTTTTAGTCGGCAGTTCCGGCTCTCTGTCCTTCCCCCATTTTGAAGCACTCGGTTGCGGCTGTGAAGGACGACTTACGGAGGCTTCCATGCCATGCAAAAATTTTGATCGACGTTCAACAGTGGTGACTACAGCAACTGGTGGCCATTTCTCAGGTGCTGACCGCTTTCCTTTGCTTCGAGTTGTTGGAGGATACATGGCTGCTCGAACTGACCAAGGGAGAGTACTAGGAAAATAGGGTTTCTGGCAAAGAAAGATAGATAGTGAAAGTGAATGAAGAGCGTAGGGCTTTGGATGGAACCGGCGTCGGAGTAGATGAGAGCAGCTCTCCGGTGCATCGAGGGAAGAAAGGGATGCGACGACTCATGAGTTCGGGAATGGACGGAGAAGGAAGGTTCCGCTGATTGGATATAAAAGGGTCAGTTTTGGAAAGATTAAATCTATCGTATTTACATATTTCCAGGGTTTTATTTAAAATAACAAAAACTACCCTTCCTTTTTGAGATTTCTTTATAAACCCTTATACGGTGTTTGGTTATATTTTTTCTCTTTTTTCTCTCTTAATTTTAAAAATAGGAATATAGAACCCACTAACCACGTTTGGTAGTTACTTCCCTAATTTTTAGGGAAGAATCTAACTAAACTGAACTCTCTTTCCAAATAAAAACAACTCGAGAGTAATTTTTTTTTAAGAACGCTCGTCGCGACGCATCCCTCACGCACCTCATCTTGCTGCATCCTCCTAACCTCATCCCTCACCCGGCGGTGTCTTCGCGTCTCCCTCACTCGGCGACATCGTCCTCCCAGGATCAAGGTATGCAAACCCGTAACCCCACCGCATAGCGACGACGTCCTTGCACCCCTCCATGCCACACAGCCCCGCCGGCCCTTTCCCCTGCATGTGCGACCTCCCCGCATGCACCCCTCCGCTGCATGTGCGACCTCCCTCTCCTCTGCTGTGGCAGCCCTACACCGCGTTCCCTCTCCTCTGCCGACGGCCCTGCACTGCCCTACGCGTTCCACCTCCTCTGCCGTGGCAGTGCTGCACCGCCCTCCCTCTCCTCTACCGGCGGCCCTGCACCGCCCTACACATTCCCTCTCCTCTGCCGTGCCAGCGTAGCACTGCCCTCCCTCTCCTCTGCCGGCGGCCCTGCACCACCCTCGCCGCTGTTGGTCTCTCTCTCTTGCTGTAACACCCCTAATTTTAATTTTCTAGAAATTATTTAGGAATTTTTTTGGATTAAATATAATTATTAAGTATTAAAAAGGCTTAATGGGCTATTAAAAGAATTATGGGATAATTAAATTAATTTAAAGGCCCTATATTAACCAAAGGGTTAAGCCCAACTCAAATAGGCCCAAAGACCCAATTCCAAGACCTTTAGGCCCAAGCCCCCCTTTAGAGGCGTAATTAGGGTAATTTACGAAATTGAATTAGATAAATAGGTTGATAAAAAGGATAAATGGAAGATAATTAGAAAATATAAATTTTTTTGATTTTACCGCCAAAACGTGGTCTATCGCGAGACCGCCTTCTCACAATAGCGGTCGCGCAATGACCGCTACTATGTTCCGTGGATGGGTGAAGAAGAAGCGTGGAAAACTTAGATTTTTCCCATCCCAATCTCTATGATTCGAAGCTACCTGGCATGGAAATATAGTCTAGGACTCTTGGGGATCGATCCTACACCAATTTATAACTCTTAGATTGATCTAATCCTCAGCCCTAGGCAAAACCCTATAAATAGGTCTCAGGTTCGACCTGCGCGAACCCTTATTTTGGAGCGCGTAGTTCGACGGTAAGGAGACATTATTTCAGGTTGGTTATTTATAACATTATGTTCCTTTTAGTATTAACTAACATCCCTCAAAATTTCATGATAGGAGGTCAAACGTCCAGAGAGTTAGAAGCCCCCGAAGTTACTATTCCTCTGCACAATGCTCAGGAACGAACGTGCTGGCCCAAGGAAGATCTAGGGATTGGAAGCCCTAATCGAGATATTTAGAAGTTCATCCTTTAGAACAATTTGTTAACCTTTATATCTTCTACCTACCCTCTAAATTTTATGGATTTAGGTCAAGTGGTTAAGGAGAATGAGGGACGGGAAGTTACTGGTTTAGCACAGGATGTGTAGAAACTAGGGCGTCCTTCTAGTCTAAAATTTGAAGTTTAAAGCCTGTAACACAGGTAGGTTATCTCATGGATGGTTAAATTAACATGTTAGGAATAAAAGCCCTCTGTTCCCATGCGATTTCATGCATTGTACATGTCGTAGTTGATGTTTTATCATCACTGCGCATCTAGGGTATTTCTACATGCATGATTCCTACCCTTAATGGTAAAGATGATAATCTTGGTTTAATTCATGAAAACCCATGCCTCTCTATGACTTTATGTTGTTGTAACATGTTTATCTTATTGTCTAGCATGTTTACATGCATTTGTTTCTTTAAGTTAGACCTTGCATGACCTAATGACCCCCTTCCTGTTACAAGACTAGAAACGGTCTCACCGAGACTTCTACTGTCGAATAGTGGTCCCAGACCGACCGCGCAAGCATAGTAGTGATTCTAGATAGACCACTTTTATATTTATGTTTTCTGTACACCGTTCACTCTAAACAAATTATAGATTAGCCCTATTAAACTTAGGTTAAGCCTAGTTAATAAGGTTCTATTCCTAATTATGACTTTACCTTTATGAACTTGGTTAGATTGTTCATCCATAATGATAGATTTCATGTCCTTAATATGTTTTAAACTTATTTTAAACTTATGCTATTTTCATGCCAAAACTCTTATAGTTTGTATTAAAGTTAATTCTACATGGTTCATGGACTTGTCTTATTGTTGTTTTGATCGCTGTTTTATCACGATCCACTCTCATCTTTGAGTCTTTCATAAGTACATAGTGCGTACTCCGGTGCGTAGCTATTAGTTACACTTTGTACTTGATAGGAACACAGTCTTGGACTTGTGATCCTCTCCGCTAGATATTCATTCTATTGGACTAGGTGATCTTGTTTCAAGGCCTCCGTAAGTCTCTGCGAGCCTGGGATTCCCACTAGGACACTGAGTTGGTAGTACCCTCAAAGCCCACTTGTGTAGAAAGCACTTTACTGACGTTTTCTGTGTCCTGGATAGTCATGGCCATCAGGCGATCGCCACTATCAAGTAGCAATCATCCCATGATGGCGTTAATCTAGAGTCCCACTGCGTCGACTCTTTCTTGTTTTGGCATCGACTCTGTCCAGAAACGGTCCTGACTTGACTGCGTCTATATAGAAGTAGTCCAAAAACGACCGCGTTCATATTGAGTTCTGTCTAACCCAAGGTTTGACCCACGGGCTGATTTTCTGAAGTTCCTAGATGGTATATTGATTATCTAGAACTCAACACCTTGTTCAAAAAGCTATCTAATGAATTATGAAAAGTAAAGAATGAATCGTTATGCTGCCGGATTCCTCCCGTAGTATGACCTTGTCATTAAATCATTCTTGATCTCATGATCTCAATTTGGTACGTTCTTACCTTGATATTTGTTATCATGAAACTATAGTTTGAACTTTATATTATTGGCCTACTTTATTGTTATATCTCGTGGAAGTAGCTTGATTTATAACGTGAAGATGCAGATCGGGCACTGATTGTGTCCAAGGGCTCGAGACTAGCCCCCTCCGCTGATTGTCGGAAACATACTGAAAACCATGGGGTATGATGAACACTGACGTCACATTGCGCCGAGAGTACTTTTTTTGTAGACGAGTGAAACCCACAAGACAATCTAGTGAAATTACATTCTTGCGTGTTAAGTGACTTTCTAGTGCATGGCCTTTATGGTTATGAAAAGTGCATTCTCGTTACATTCTTGTTCATGAAAGGCCATATTTACATTCATGCTATATTCTTGCGTGATCATATTCCCAATCTACATGAATTCTCATATCTCATCTTGATCATATCTTGTTACTTGTGTTACTTTGGTTCATAATGCATGTTTTATCGTATATCATTTTTCTTATTTTCTAGAGCTAAAAGGCTAATTACCTAAACATTGCATTCATGTTGATACAAAGATACCTACTGGGCAAGTGTGCTCATTATCCTAATTTTCCAATCTTTTCAGGATATTCTAGCGTGTCGGATTCAGACTATTCAAGTGATGGATCCGAGAGCGATTGATGGTTCGAGAGAAGCCGTAACTAGTATAGTCAAGAGTCAATTATGTAATTTTCACTTTATTGAGTCTAGTTAGTCAAAAAATCTTTGTAAACTTTTCATTAAGATTTAATAAAGTTAAGGTTTTTGGAATATACCCTCTTATGTTCACTTTTATATGTGAATGATTAGCACTCTGATTGTTATTATCACTTGAGGCTTCTCTTGCCGGCTGTTCACGTTCCCACTTAGTTTCTGCTGCATAAACTCGGGGTGTGACAGTTAAAGTGGTATCAGAGCCTAGGGATAATTAAGTCCTAGGAGAATGTCATGTCATAGTATAAGTCTAAGGATTAAGGACGCACACCTATGAACTAGGAAAGAAATTTCTGAACCCATGAGAGATCGGGTAGAGCCCGGGATGAGATAGATTAATTAGACATTACCTTTAAGTAAACCTACATAAATTCCATAGGAAATAACTAATCGCTTATTTCTTTCAGGCGCTTCTCTCTTACAATGGCCGCTGAACGTGCCGCAAATCGTGCTAATTGGGAAGCAATGCAACAAACAGTTGCTGGTCTTACCCAGGCCCTACAAACTGTGGCCCAAGCTGGCGCATGCGTACGGGCCGGCGCGGGTAATCTACACAGGAATTTTCGGAGTATGAATCCTCCATGATTCTCTGGATCTTCTAACCCCAATGAGGTAGAGAATTGGATCGATGAGATGAACAGAATATTCGATGTCATGCAATGCACCGATCAAGAGAAAGTCTGTCTCGCCACGTTCCAATTGAACAAAGACGCCCGTACTTGGTGGAAGGCAAAACCTCAAAATGATCAACTTACCTAGGAGGAATTTCTTACACTCTTCCGTGCAAAGTACTTCTCCGAGCACGTCAAATAAAGAAAGGCCGCTGAATTCGCCTCTCTTTGCCAAGGCATGATGTCCGTGGAAGAATATGAACTTCAATTCTCTCGGCTGGCACCATATGATCCTCATTTGGTTAGCACGGATCTCTTAAAAGCTAACCGATTCATGGATGATTTAAGGCCCGACTTTATTCAACAACTTGGGCCTCAAAATTTCCGCACATATACGGAAATGGTCCAACGGGCACATTTATGTGATAGGACCCTGGAGAAGGTAGAGAAGTTCTTGGGGAAAGAAAAAAAGTCGAGCCGAAAATATGATAGGCGAGAGGAAAAAGAAGAAAGGTTTAGCATCACGGAGGATGACGAACCCCATCATAACAAGAGGTCCCGCAATGGGAACAGTAATGGTAAAAGAAATAGTAATGGAAAAAGGAATGAAAATGGCAATGGCAATGGCAATGGAAAGAGTAAAATAGCCAATGAGGAGGAAGAAAAGCAGGTCATGGCGGCTTGGTCATTCTTTGAGAAGTTCGGGCACATGGCCGAAGAATGTTCGAAGCGTCTCGGCGCTTGTCTCAAATGTGGAAGTTGGGAACATCGCTTGCCCATGTGTCCTCTCATAACAGAACAATCTTCAAGGGATAACAATGGACGCGGGCGACGAGGCCGACTAAATGCCATCTTGGACGGGGAAGGTAAGGCGATTGAAGGTATCACCTTGACTTATTTATATATTAGCATTGCCTTAATTATCAGTCTGACTAATTAAAGCATACTCTCCATAAAACTCATGCAATGAATTTGGGGACCAAATTCTTTTTAAGTGGGTGAGGGTGTAACACCCCTAATTTTTTAGAAATTATTTAGGAATTTTCTGGGATTAAATATAATTATTAAGCATTAGAAAGGCTTAATGGGCTATTAAAAGAATTATGAGATAATTAAATTAATTTAAAGGCCCTATATTAACCAAAGGGTTAAGCCTAACTCAAATAGGTCTAAAGACCCAATTCCAAGACCTTTAGGCCCAAGCCCACCTCTAGAGGCCTAATTAGGGTAGTTTACGGAATTAAATTGGATAAATAGGTTGATAAAAAGGATAAATGGGAGATAATTAGAAAATCCAAAATTTTCAGATTGTACCACCAGAACGCAGTCTATCGCGAGACTACCATCTCACAATAGCGGTCGCGCAATTGCCGCTACTATGTTCCGTGGACGGGTGAAGAAGAAGCGTGGAAAACTTGGATTTTTCCCACCCCAATCTCTAGGATTCGAAGCTACCTGGCATGGAAACCTAGTCTAAGACTCTTGGGGATCGATCCTACACCAATTTAGGACTCCTAGGTCTATCTAATCCTCAGCCCTAGGCAAAACCCTATAAATATGTCTCAGGTTCGACCTACGCGAACCCTTATTTTGGAGCACGTATTTTGACGGTAAGGAGACATTATTTCAGGTTGATTATTTATAACATTATGTTCCTTTTAGTATTAACTAACATCCCTCCAAATTTCATGATAGGAGGTCAAGCGTCCAGAGAGTTAGAAGCCCCCGAAGTTGCTATTCCTCTACACGGCGCTCAGCAACCAGCATGCCGGTCCAAGGATGATCTAGGGATTGGAAGCCCTAATCGAGGTATTTAGAAGTTTATCCTTTAGAATAATTTGTTAACCTTTATATATTCTACCTACCCTCCAAATTTTATGGATTTAGGTCAAGTGGTTAAGGAGAACGAGGGACAGGAAGTCTTTGGTTTAGCACATGACGTGCAAAAATTAGGGCATCCTTCCAGTCCAAAATTTGAAGTTTAAAGCCTGTAACAAAGGTAGGTTATCTCATGGATGGCTAAATTAACATGTTAGAAATAAAAGCCCTCTTTTCCCATGCGATTTCATGCATTGTACACGTCGTATTTGATGTTTTATCATCACTGCACATCTAGGTTATTTCTGCATGCATGATTCCTACCCTTAATAGTAAAGATGATAATCTTGGTTTAATTCATGAAACACCATGCCTCTCCATGACTTCATGTTGTTGTAGCATGTTTATCTTCCTGTCTAACACATTTACATGCATTTGTTTCTTTAAGTTAGGCCTTGCATGACCTAATGACCCCCTTCTTGTTACAAGACTAGAAACGGTCTCACCGAGACCGCTACTGTCGAATAGCGGTCCCAGATCGACCGCGTAAGCATAGTAGCGGTTCTGGATAGACCGCATTTATATTTCTATTTTTTGCACTCCGTTCACTCTAAATAGATTGTAGATTAGCCCTATTAAACTTGGGTTAAGCCTAGTTAATAAGGTTCTATTCCTAGTTATGACTTTACCTTTATGAACTTGGTTAGATTGTTCATCCATCATGATAGATTTCTTGTCCTTAATGTGTTTTAAACTTATGCTATTAAAGTTAATTCTACATGGTTCATGGACTTGCCTTATTGTTGTTTTGATCGCTATTTTATGGCTATTTTATCACGATCCACTCTCATCTTTGAGTCTTTCATAAGTACATAGTGCGTACTCCGGTGCGTAGCTATTAGTTACACTTTGCACTTGATAGGAACACAATCGTGGATTTGTGATTCTCTCCGTTGGATATTCCTTCCACCGGACTAGGTGATCTTGTTTTAAGGCCTCCGTAAGTCTCCATGAGCCTGGAATTCCCACAAGGACGTCGAGCTGGTTGTACCCTCAAAGCCCACTTGTGTAGAAAGTACTTTACCAGCATTTTCTATGTCCTGGATAGTCGCGGCCATCAAGCGACCGCCACTGTCAAGTAGAGGTCATCCCGTGACCGCGTTAATCCAGAGTCCCAATGCATCGACTCTTTCTTGTTTTGGCATCGACTCTGTTCAGATACGGTCCTAACTTGACCGCATTTGTATAGAAGCGGTCCAAAAATGACCGCATTCATACTGATGAAGTCCCGCGATCAATGACACCCAAGAGGGGGGGAGGTGCATTGGGTGAAAACAAATTTTCAGAAAGCTTTAACCAATTTGAATTTTATATGATGAAATAGCAACTATCAAATTAGATCTGATACAAAGGAGAATAGATCTATCAAGATCAACCACTATAATAGCTCTTTGGTACTAGGTGGAGCTACAGAATCCGAAGATTCTCTCACGCAAGGTGTTATCTTCCCGACAAGACTAACTTTGTCAGTTCGAACCCATCTTTTGATATACCATAGATCTATTAGAGAGTGATCAATTAATCTAGAAGTAAACGAAGAAAACAGCAGATGCAAATAATTAAACTACGTGAACATGCACAGAATGGAGATAGGAGAAAGGGATCAAACCACATAAGAGACAACAATTTTTATGTGGTTTGGATGCTACGATGGCAACCTACGTCCACCTCTCACGATCTGTGAGGATTCACACACTATCTTGTAAAGGGATATGAGATCAAAACACACACACACACACACACACACACGTGTGAGTTTGAAACTCCCACGACGGTGCACAAGCACCAAACCACACTGAATCTAATAGAAAACAACACACACACACGGATCTAGAGAGATCCACACACACACACACACATATTTGGAGATTTCAAATAATAACACTCGAAGCTTAAATAGAAGTGGAAGGAGAAACACTAAAAGAAAAACTTCAAACTAAAGCTCCCCCTTAGTGGATGAAAATTATTTTGGATGAAGCTTGCTCCTCAACTTGATCTTCACTTGAATGGCTTGCTGTGGACGCCAAAAAATGTCGATGAGGATCATACGGCATGCACGTCTCGACACTCGAGAGCAAGCCGAAGATGAAAATGTCGAACAAATCTCATGCCTCACCCGATCAGGATGAGAACCCGCTTGGTGGTCCGCTACCCGCTCAGGAAGCCCCCTAAGCAGAAGATACAGCTACAACGCTCCGACCGGCCGTGTCGAGAGCTGAATCAGAGAAAAGTCGGGAACTTCGGCACAGTCTCGGCATGCACCGAAAGTCACGCAGAATCTGAGACCGAGTCCCTGAGGCTACAAACGGAATATTGCGGAGGCCATGCATTGCAACCAGAATGTTCTGGGAATGTCGACATTCATATAAACGGCCGCGACTTCGAAAAGAATCAATTTGAGGCTTAAAACGGCACGGAAGGGACTTAAACCGGCGCGCTCTAAACCGGAGCCCCCCCCCCCTCAACATCTTAATCCGGCGCCCCCATAAACCGGCGCGCCCCCATTTCCCATTTGCCCTTGAGGTTGCCTTAATACGGCGCGCTACTATTCCCTTGGCTTTAAGCCTTTCCCCTCATCCTGATGCTAATCCGGAGCGCTCACCCCCCCCCCCCCCCCCGCGCCGGTTTAACCCCATCCTGTCCCGTCGGCATGCCGATGCTCTGTTTTGCATCATTATGGCATGCAGAGGACATTCAATGCCCATAACTCTGCTTCTACCTTCGTTCGACAGCACACAAGCAGTAGCAGCAAGGCAAGCTCCGGCAGATCTCTGAGCGTCCCATCCTCTGACGAGCAGCAGTGTACGGGACAAATGAACAGCGTCCAGCATAGCCGGTCAACTCCCGACTTCGTTGCGGACGAGGTGGAAATGGCAGGAAGGCTCCCAGGCTGGCTGATGTATATAAGGGGCAGCATTGTGAAGCCGAAAAAAAAAAGAAGGTCAATAGAAGGGAACAGAAAAAAAGAGAAGAGGAAGGTTGAAGAAGGAGAGGAGAGAGGTCTTCTCGAGAGCTCTCCAGCCTCCGAAGAGAAGAAGCTACAGCCATCCGTTCACGCCTGCAAGGTGAAGAAAGAGAGGGAGAGGGTGAGAGCAAGAGAGGGGAGAGAGGGGGGGAGAGCTTGTGCTCTGTTCCTTCTTCTCCCCCGCCGATGTATCTTCTTCCCCCACCTCAACATTTAGCTTTTCTTTTATCTTCTCCGTTGTATTCTTCCTTCCCTTTCCCTTGAGGATGAATAAAAGAATGACTTTGTGAGCATGCGCAGTATTCTATGGCTCTGATCCTTTCCCCCCTTTTTCTTCCGTTTTATTTCTCTGGTTCTCTGAATCACCTGGGGTCCTCGGGATCTTTCCCTTCTATGGCATGAACTCTGAGGGAACCCGTTCGAAGGGTGAACAGTCATGGCCACCTGCGGCCTACATCTGTCCCGTTCCACGAAGTCATCGCCCGTGAGTTGTGAGAGCTCTTGAAGGCTAGTCCTCGAGCTCTCCAGCACTCACATCTGGGTTATTGGATCGCCATGAGGTCTAGATTCGAGGTGCACCCCGGAGTTATCCGTTTGGTGTTCCTTATTATTCTCTGGCAACCCCCAGTCCAGGGGAGGTGCTGCCCAAATCTCACCAGGATGAGAACACTCAAGAACAGACGAACAGGATGAGTTCTCTGAGCATAAGAACAGCTGAACAAGCTAAGGCCCCTGGGAGTAAGAACAGCATATGTCTGAAGCCGTCTCAGAATCAAACTGAACAAGTTCCTGCATAATCCCTCTTAATAAGATATTCAATCCGCATGCTCGTTCGTCTTAACAAACGATCAGAAAGCTTTAACCACCTTCTCTATCAACTTAATCTATCAACTAAGTGAATAAACCAACCAAAATATCAATCTGTAAGTTGAAGAAACAAGAACAGAGCAAAAAGAATCAAAACAGAGCAAAATAAAACCTCGTAGAAGCTTAACCCGGCGCGCCCTAATCCGGCGTGGGCTAACCCGGCGCGGTACCCCCCCGCGCCGGTTTAGCCTTACACTCAAAACCCCTTTCATTTTCTTTACCACTAACCGGCGCGCCCCTTGCATAGCCGCCTTAAACCGGCGCGCTATACTATTCCTCACCCTATTCCGGCGCGCCCCAACTTGCCACCTTAGCCGGCGCGCTCCCCCCTTGTGCTCCCTTATCCGGCGCCCTCCTTCGAAGCTCTTATCCGGCGTGCCTCCCCTCTTGCCCACTTCAAGCTCGGCGTGCCTCCTTTATATGAAAAAAGGGGGGGGGATAATAAAAAAATAAAAGGAGAGAAATGCTCAAATAAAAAGAAGAATGCAAAGATCAATAACAAAAAAATGAAAGGAACTCTATTACAACCTGACCGCGCAGGTCGATCCGCGTGTGAGGGCGCACGTTATTGAGCTCGGGCTACGCATTTAACAATTCACTCCCTCAGACTGGGTGCAAAGAGAAAATCAACGACGCCTTATGGTATCGGACGTGGTTTACGGAACTTCCGACATGGCCATAATCCGAAATCATCTCCGGCCAACAGTCTATCAACTTGACCCATCCCTACCGGGATCCAATCCCGCATTCTCATTAAACTTGCCTTGTTCATGGCAAACATTCGCGCAGTTTTGCTACCGTCTTTTATACTACAAACACGGACCTTCATCCGAACATGAAGTGGCCCATGAGTGGCCGACATAGTCTTAGCGTTCACGTCCCGATACGGGTTTCTAGCATAGTTCATCTTTCACTATCCTCCTGCATTATTAATATTCTCTGTAGGCCGTAGGGCCCTTATTCCCGGCAATCAATCAAGGGTGTTCCCCCGTATGGGGGATGTAAATAACGTCGTGGCCATTACGGCACGGCGGGTTTCGGTCCCGACACGAACTACACAATCGTCTGATTAGTCAGATCGAGCGCACCATGGGCTTCCATGAAGCCCGAATAAATCGTCACTTTGTGACTGGCACGCCCTCGCACTAAATAGAAGAATTAACCCCGACCAACAAACGAACGGATCCCCCCTCCGAATTTTAGTGCGTCCACACTTGCAAATGATCTTGAAAATCTTACTCTTGGATGAAGAACTTCTGGACGCAGCACTATTCACGGAGCTACAGTGGTAGCACTCTTTCTCCCCTTGATAGCCTCTTTTATCTTCCTTTAAGTGATTAGGGTTTTTGACCCCAATGTGATGTTTTTATAGATCTTGGATGGTCAAGAGACAAGCCAAGAACCGGATCTAAAAATCATGACACGTCTGGTGGCTTTGGGATTAAACAAACCCAAGGAAAGGGGCTTCCCACGTTGAAGAACACAAAGTCAACAATTGCTACCTCGAAGTTGGCGGTCGACCGGACGACATGGGGCGGTCGACCAAAATTTTACAGGAATAAGGCTTTCAACGCTGGGAAAACCGATCGACCGGCGCCTGACCGGCGGTCGACCGCGCATTGGAAAAACCTACAATTTCAATAGAGTTAGCCAATAAATCATAATCCGTGAACAAATTATCTTATGACCATATCTTGTTCCAATCACTATGAATTGCTTGAACTTATCTTGGGCATGTCTTGAAACATGGTAGGTTTAGGCATTTGCTTGATTAAGGAAGGCTTTAAAAGTGGTTTAAGCAAGTTATTGCTTAGGTTGTAATACAGGGGTTCTGTTATCATCAAAAATATCTGGAGAGACTCAACAATCTCCCCATTTTTGATGATGAAAAAACTCTAGATTACAAGAATAACGGCATGCTTTGAAAACCACATTGCGTACGGGTAGTGCATCAAACCAAAGATTCTTCATCGTACAAGGCAGCGCAAACCATTCAATATATGCAAGCCATTCAACATTTTATTTGCCAAGATAGATGGGAAATGAGAAATAAGAGCCAACCACTTTATATCAAAAATCAAGTGCATTCATTTCATCATTTCATTACAAGGTACATTGATGCTTAAGAGAATGAATGCAAGACTCTAGACACATGCGACAAAATAGATGTAGAACAATGCAGAGCTGACATAATGATCCTCACCATGATCATGCATACAAACATACGAACATACCGACATATATATATAAGACCTGCACTACTACTTCTTCCCCTTTAGCATCATCAAAAGGGGATAGGATAGACGAAAGGTGAACCCAAAAGACACATGACCGAAGTACAACAGTATAGAGGGAGGAAGCAAAAGAAAAATCCTCATGGGTCATCTGCAGGAGGCTGATCCTCTGGAGGAGGAGGCTGATATCCAAGGCGGCGGTGGATGTCATCAAGAGAATGATCTTGAACCTGAAGACGATCCTAAATATGGCCAATGAAGACATCACGGGCTGCATCACGGCGCTGCATTCCAAGAAGTGTTAAGTTCATGATGTGGAAGGCCTGGCTAGAATCAGCAACGCTGTCTGTGAGGGTAGTCATATGGGTGGGGAGTGTGGTCATCTAAGTGGAGAGAGTGTCCAAGACGGTGGAGTTGAATCTATGCGACCTGACATAGTGTAAGTCACATTACCCATAGTGTCTATGCGATCCCCAAAGGTAGAAAGTCAATCCACAAAGGATACTCGACTTTTCAGTCCAGTAAAATGACTGTCAAAAGTCTCATAATCTACCCAAGAGTGCTGTGCAGCCCCCTGAGTAGAAAACTCTCCATGATAGAACTATGGTGGAGGAGGCATCTCGGGATCCATGTGATGAGGGGAAGGTGGAGGAGGCTGCTCCTCAGCCTGAACTGGAGGGGGGACATCCCCTTGACCTTGTTGCTACTCTTGTTCTTGCTCATCCTCACTGTCAGCTTCTTCCCCATAAACTAGTATATCTTGGCATAACTCCCCATCGGGACCATAGTAATTACCGAAATCTATAAAGATCTTATGCCTATTATATATATCATCTTGTCGAACATAAATAAACTGTTCATTTGCCAAATTGATCCCAGCATATATGAAGACACTTGTCAACTGTGAAGCATATGGCAAAGATCGCCAGAGATAGGTACGGCAAGTCCCAATCAGATCTGTCATGAGCTGACCCATGTTGATTTCAATCCCATTCATGACATTATAGAACAGCAACTTGTGAACCTCTGTCACTTCATTTCGACTGCCAACTTTGGGTTAAATGAGTGAAGTGAACATATGGTGCAAAATCTTTTGTAGTGGTGGAAAATAATTTGCATTCAATGTGATTAAATCACTCACACCACACACATAATCACAGTTCATCTTGGCAATGAAGGTAGCCTCAACTTCACCATGACCAAAGGTCCGGTCAGCATGGCTGACACTCCTAAAGCTCGCCGAAAAAGATCCGGAGTGATGTGAATCTCAACACCTTGAATAGCAGTATATAATTCTTCATTCCTTTCAACTAGATTTCCATAAAATTTCTACACTAGATTGGGATAGTATATGGTAAATCTAGTGACAAAATCTGTCCAACCTTCTTGAATCTCAAAAAGAGCACATAAATCAGGCAGAAGCTCATTTACCTCATTAAAATTGACCAATCGAGAGTCGATAATAGGACGTGGAGGCAACCGAGGTGCACGATGAGGTGCAGGTGCTCGCAGTGGTGGAGGAGCCGGGGCCACTCGTCTCTGACCACTAGCTTCTCCTTGGGCAGAACGCCGAGAGCTCCATCTAGGCGACATCCCGAACTAGAAGACCAGGTGGAAACCCTTGAAGAGAAGACTCTCGTCCTGGGGGATGAAGATAGACCAAAAGACACTCCAAGGGTTTGCAATAGCCTTCTCCACAACCTGGAACCTAGGAAGTAGCTCCACGAATGCACGAACGGCCGAATGGAGTTCATCCCAAAACCGTGACGAACACGCCTGTAGCAACCCTGAAAAAATAAGACTTTTTTAAATCAAATTAAAATAAAAGATAAATAATTAGATGATGAAAGCCTAAACGCATAAAAATAAGACAGAATGGAAATAACGCCTTTGGTCAAGGCGCTACTTCATTAAGAAACGCCTCTAGAGAAGGCGCTAATTAAAAAGGGACGCCCATATAACAAGGCGTCAATTATCAAACGGCCAAAAGGGGAAGTAAGTGTAACGCCCTCTACCTGGGCGCATTTTATACAAGAAACAACGCTTGACAAGGCGTCAATTTAAATTAACGCCCTCACTTAGGACGTTAATTCAGTTCGAGTTTCGTTCGACCCAAGAGACCATCCAGGGCAAGTTCTGGATAACTACGACAAAGATGGAAGATGGTAAGGACTCTATCATGGAAGTATTACTTCCAATACAACTCTAACCCTATTAGGATCCCCAAAATCCTATAAGTAACCCTCTCTGTCGAACCCTAACGAGCTGTTGGCCGAAGGAAGCTCTGCTACTGCTGTGCGTGAAGAACAGGTTTATGTTCTTCTTCCTTCCATTGTTTTTGCCTCTGGTTGTTTGAGGAAGGAACGTTAATATTCTTTTCTTCTTCTCCCTCATCTTCCTTTGCAGGTAGCATACAAACAACTCGTTGAAGAACGTGGTTCTTCATCAACATCGTTCTTCCTCTTTTTCTTTTACCTTAGGTTATATGATTAATGATCTTCATTATTTCTTCTGTAGGAAGTCTGCAGTAACTCCCTGTCGAAGTGAAGAACGTGAGGTTCTTCATCCTCTTCTTCTTCTTCTTCTGCCGGTGATCAGAAGACTCTGTTGCAAAACAGAGTATCGTTTCTTCACATATCTTCACTCAGATAGTCATCAGGTAGGTTTTCTCAAGAACGTAGCCCAAACTAGCTTAATATCTTTAATAATATCATCGATCCTCCAAGCATATAGTTTTATTGTGGTTTCAACTGTTTCTATGCAATTTTCCAAAAAAGCAACGCCCTTGACCAGGGCGCTAATATAAAGAAGCGACCCACACTAGGGCGCAAATTCTTGTTTTGACGCCCTACCTAGGAGTCGTCAATTTCATATAAATTGATAATTACCCATGTTAAAAATTCTATATCTATGAAACCATGAACCTAATCTAATGCATGTTCATCCTGATTGAATCCTGCTATTTTTCTGGTCCTGACCATGTACCTGTTTTCCTGAAATTTATTGTCCAAAATTTGGAAAATTGTTGAATTAACGACCTACACAAGGTCGTCTCTTATTGAACTGACGCCCCAGACCAGGGCGCTAATTGACAAGTAACGCCCCTGTCCAGGGCGCGTTTTTATTAAAATTCCAGAATATTGATTTTCTGCAGAATAGAAATATTGAAGGGACTACTAATGTATAAGTCATCAAATTGTGAATAAATGCCCCTGAGTAAGGCGTTAATTGGATAATTAATGACTTAGCTTAAGTCGCTATTTTCTGTATTACTGTTTTACACTGATTACTATCACCGAAGGGTTTTTTATTTATATATATATATATATATATATATATATATATATATATATATATATATATCGGCACTATATTCCAGTCCGTGAATATAGTCCCATGTTTCATGATGTTTTTATCGCACTACCCTCAATTCTCATTGACATACAAGCTCTTCATTGGACATTCTGTTCCTTTGGACTAGCAAGTTAGTCATAGAGACCTCCGTAAGACTCCTCGAGCTTTGGATTCCCTCAAGGCCGACTGAGCTGGTTGTACCATAAAAACCCATTACATTATTTGATTGCCATGTCACTCTAAAGAAACATGGTATACCGGCCCTCATGTTATGCAAAGTGTGTATCATGAGAATTTTCTTAATGGGATGAGGTTATCATGCCAATTGATGCTGTTCTTGTAAACCCCAATTCTATATTCAACATGATGTTCTTGTGGACCTTAATTCTATATTAAGAATGAGGACGTCTTGCCATTGATGTGCTGTTCGTGTGGACCTCAATTCTATATAAAGAGTGTCCATACTTGCTTGTCATGGTACCCAAGTTAGGAAACCAATTCCACCCAGTTTTATCGATAATCATGATTGTACCGTTATTATCGCCATTCTATGTCAAGTGTCATATTTTTGGACTCTATTCTATCCAAGTTATTCTACGTATCTACAAGCTTTATTCTTGAAATTTCATATTGGCTATACACAAAAGTGGATGTTAAAATACATGATTAATGCCTGTGCATATAGGGCCCGATCTGGTCTTGGGAGGAGCACCCGAAAGTACTTGTGCCCATGGGAGTTGATTGATCACAGTATTGGCATTATACCGAAGTGCATGACTAGCTTGATTGAACATTCCACAAATCTTGTACTTGTACTTGACTTGATATTACATGACTTGCGTGGCCCGAAAAAGGGTAATTTCATACTTGCGTGCTTGAAACGTGATAGCCAAATTTCCACATGACATGATGAATACACTTGCTTGAATATCTTGATATCTTTTGATATAAGTTCTTGAAAGTTCATGACTAGTTCTTCTTGCTATCGTATTGTTATACACTCTCTCTATCTTGTCGTTTTATGCGAGCATGCATAGCCATAGTGCATTCATGAAAGATGCAATCACTTAAATCCCTTGCTAGTTCTTGAGATATAATTTCCTACTGAGCGTTCGCTCACTTAGTGTTTCCCTACTTTTTAGGTAAGTCCGACGATGAGGGAACTCAAACGGATGGGGAAAATCAAGAGTGAAAGAGATAGAGCTTCTTCCGTGTTATCTAGTCTTTTTTCATATTTTCTTGAGTCAACCTTGTATTTTTCCTTTATTTTAGTTAGTACTTCAAGGTTTGTAATAGACATATTCTTATGAAGGAATAAAGGACTAGGTTATCTTTACTTTTGCGCATCTCTGATTTTGGTGTCGAATACACTAATACTCTGATTGACATGATTGATATAAACTCGTCACGCGTCTCCGGGTATCTTCCGCTCTCGGGGCGTGACACGCCGGATCTTGTGCGGGTAGAGGAATGATGAGGTTTAGGGGCTTGGGAGGTGGAGATATGTGATTCTAGGGTTAGGGAAAGGTGTTGGAGGAAGAGTGGAGGTGATAGAATGAGAGAATGGGGTGTTAGGACCCCGTATAAGATCGTTCGGTTGAGGTTCGGCCGGGCAGGTTCACCGCCACCGGTCGACCAGTGCGGGAGCGGCGGTCGATCGCTAGCCCCAAAAATCCCCATTTTTATATTTTTTTGTTTCTTTTTCTTTTCTTTTCTTTTTTTTATATGGGGACTATCATCCGACCTTTTGATTGGAACCAACATCATGAAGTGGAGAGAACGAGAAGAGATGGAGATTTGAGGAAAGTTCTCTAACTCCCCCTCAGAAGGTGCCTTAGGTCTGGCATCACTGGGTTCACATTTATTTAACCAAGGAATATCTGGTTTTAGAAATATTTTTCAAGGAGGTCTATATGTATAAATACATTCAAGAATGCAGGAGTGTATATGAACACACAAGGTATTAAAAGAAACTACATACAATATGCATGTTAATCTACCCTTTATGCATATGCGTTTCTACAAGTGCAATTCTTATCCTAAGTGCAGACCTATGTATGCATGCTCTCACCCTTGCACATCCTAAGTTCTCTTCTTCTCTTGCTAAATTGATCTTGGTTTAGGGGTTTTGTGAAAATATCAGCTAGTTGATTATGTGTGTCAATGAAATTCAATTCAAAGACCTATTTTCCTACATGATCTCTCAGAAAATGATGTCGAATGTCAATGTGCTTTGTCCTAGAATGTTGAACAAGATTTTTTGACAAGCTGATTGCACTCACACAAGATTGGCACACATTTCATTTCAACATCCAAATCAAGAAATTGATTTTTGATCCAAAGTACTTGGGCTCCGCAACTTCCGACAGCTACATATTCAGCCTCGGCTGTTGAGAGAGCTATTGAATGTTGTTTCTTAGAGGCCCATGAGACTAGGCACCCACCAAGAAAGTGACAGTACCCACTAGTACTTTTGTGATCTACAATGCATCCGGCATAATCCGCATCGGTGTATGCAATCAAATCAAATGAAGTACTGGCGGGAACCACGAGCCAAAATCTATTGTGCCAATTAAGTATCGAAAAATTCGTTTATCAGTCAATAAATGAGACTCTTTAGGACATGACTGAAAATAAGCACATAGACATACGCTGTATTAAGTGTCTGGACGGCAGGCTGTTAAGTACAGTAGTGATCCGATCATACCTCAAAATAGTGTAGGATATACTATTTTACCCTTTTTATCTTTGTCTAACTTCGTGGTTATGGCCATCGGAGTTGACATTGGCTTTGCTTCTTTCATGCCATATTCCTTTAGGAACTCAACTGCGTATTTGGCTTAGTTTATGAGCATTTCATGGAACGTTTGCTTAAGCTGCAAGCCAAAGAAGGAAACTGTCAATTCACCAATTAAGCTTATTTCAACTTTACCCTGCGTGATTTATGTAGATTCATCACAAAAGGAAGAATGGGGGACTTTAGGACTGCGTCCAGAAGTTTGAGGGAAGGCTAACAACCGACTCTCTGACTTGAGCCAACGTCATGAAGTGAAAGGGAAGGAAATATATGCAAGTTTGAGGAAAGTTTCTAACTCCCCCTCAGAAGTTACCTTAGGCCCGACATCACTGAGTCCACAATTATTTATCCAAGTGATATCTGGCCTTAGAAAAAATTTTCAAGGAGGGCTATACATATAATTACATTCAAGCTTGCAGGAAAGTATGTGAACACACAAGGTATTAGTAGTAAAGATAGAATGCATGTTTTTCTACCCTTGATGCATATGAGTTTATACAAATGCAGAACTTAACCTACGTTCAGGCCTAGGCATGCATGCTCTCACCCTTGCACATCCCAAGTTCTCTTCTTATCTTGTTAAATTGATCCTGGTTGAGAGGTTTGGTGAAAATGTCAGCTAGTTGATTGTGTGTGTCAATGAAGTTCAATTCAAAGACCCCTTTACCTACATGATCTCTCAGGAAGTGATGACGAATATCAATATACTTGGTTCTAAAGTGTTGAACAGGGTTTTTAGATAAACTGATTGCACTGGTATTATCACACAAAATTGGCACACATTTCATCTCAATATCTAAATCAAGCAATTAATTTTTGATCCAAAGTACTTGGGCTCCACAACTTCCGGCGGCTACATATTCAGCCTCGGCCATTGAGAGAGCTATTGAATGTTGTTTCTTGGAGGCCCATGAGACTAGGCACCCACCAAGAAACTGACAGTACCCACTAGTACTTTTACGATCTACAATACATCCAGCATAATCCGCATCGGTGTATGAAATCAAATCAAAAGAACTACCGATGGGAAATCACAAGCCAAAGTCTATGGTGCCAATTGAATATAAAAAATGCATTTAACAGCCATTAGACGAGATTCTTTAGGACATGACTGAAAGTGAGCACATAGACATACACTGAATTTAATGTCAGGGCGACATGCTGTGAGATACAGTAGTGATCCGATCATACCTCGAAATAGTGTAGGATCTACTGTTTTACCATTTTCATCTTTGTCTAACTTCGAGGTTGTGGCCATTGGAGTTGATAAGGGTTTTGCTTTAGCCATCTCAAATTTCTTTAACAGCTCCAGTGTGTACTTAGCTTGATTGATGAAAATGCCCTCGGGTGTTTGCTTCACCTGCAATCCAAGAAAGAAGTTCAGTTCACCTATTAAGCTCATCTTAAATTCTCCTTGCATGATTTCTGCAAATTTTTCACATAAGACATTGTTAGTAGCTCCAAAAATAATGTCATCCACATATACTTAAACTACTAATATGTCTTTACTTGATTTCCTCGTGAAGAGTGTTTGGTCAACCTTACCTCTTTTGAAGCCATTTTCCATGAGGAATGAAGTAAGCCTCTCATACCATGCCCTTGGTGCTTGCTTTAACCCGTGCAAGGCCTTCTGCAACTTGTACACATGCTTTGGATGCTTTGAATCTTCAAAACCTGGAGATTACTCTACAAAAATATCCTCCTTGATGTAACCGTTAAGAAATGCAGATTTAACATCCATTTGAAATAGTTTGAAGTTCAATGAGCAAGCATAGGACAATAAAATCCAGATTACCTCTAGTCTAGCAACCGGTGCAAAAGACTCATCAAAATCAATATCCATCTCTTGGCTATACCCTTTGGCTATAAGTCGGGCCTTGTTCCTAACAACCAATCCTATATCATTTAGCTTGTTTCTAAAAATCTAACGGGTTCCAATTCTGGGATGATTCTTAGGATGCGGCACGAGAGTCCACACTTTGTTCCTTTTGAACTGGTGTAGCTCTTCATGCATAGCCTGAATCCAAGATTCATTTTGAAGAGCTTCATGAATATCCTTAGGCTCTTCTTGTGAAATTAAGGCTATCAAATCCTCTTCTTCTACTAGCCTTAGTGAAGACTTAGTTCTTACCCCATTTTGAGGATTATCGATTATATTTTCAGCTGGATGATCCTTTAAGAACGTAAAAGAGCTGGACAGGTCGTGATGTTGCACTTGTTGCTCTTGAAGTGTTTCAATTGACGGATCTTCATCCTCTTTACTCTTGCTGGGGATCCCTTCAGTTGGTTCATCCTTGGACTTAGCATCATTTGAACGTTTGGGATCATCATCTGCATCCATAATTGGAATAGATTGGTTGGTTAATTTTAACTCAGAATCATCATAAATCACATGAGGACTTTCTTCAACAACCAAAGTCCTCTTATTAAATAATCGATAAGCTCTAGAATTAAGTGCATAACCTAGGAAAATCCCTTTGTCACTTTTCTCATCAAATTTACCTAGGTTGGACTTACCATTGTTTAGAATGAAGCATGGACATCCAAAGGGTAAGATGGGAAATATTTGGTTTCTTACCCTTATAGAGTTCATAAGCAGTTTTCTTCAGAATGGGTCTTACCATCACCCTGTTGATGATGTAACATGTTGTACTTACTACCTCAGCCCAAAAATATTTTGGTAGAGAGTTTTCACTTAACATGATCCGTGCCATGTCTATTAAGGTTCTATTTTTCCTCTCCACCACTCCATTCTGTTGAGGCGTCCCTGGTGATGAGAAATTGTGTGTGTATCCCTGCTCTTCACAAAAATTGCTGAAGTCATGTTTTCCAAACTCACCACCATGATCACTCTGGATGGTAGTGATAAGATAACCTCTATCATTTTGGATTTTCCTGCAAAACACTTGAAACTCCATCAATGCATCATTTTTATTGGATAGAAATAACACCCATGTAAATCTGGAGTAATCATCAACAATCACAAATCCATAGAATTTCCCTCTTAGGCTCGATGTCCTAGTTGGGCCAAACAAATCAAGATACAACAATTCCAAAGGCCGGGAGGTAAAGACAAGATTCTTATTTTTGAAGGAGATGCACGTTTGCTTGCCTTTTGTACAAGCTTCACAGATTTTATCACTTTTAAACTTTAATTTTGGCAATCAATTCACTAAATCATGTCTAGAAAATTTGGAGATTACTCCAAAACTAGTATGACCTAATCTTCGGTGCCATAGCCATGCATTTTCATGATTGTTTGCTACCAAGCACACATCATCACAAGAGACATCATCAATATCAACAGTATAGACATTGTTATTTCTTTTTCTAATGAATTTGATCTCATTTGTATTCTTGTTCATGACAATACAATGGGTTTCATCAAAAATAATTTTAAAACCCTTATCACACAATTGACTTATGCTCAACAGATTATGATTTAAACCTTTCACAAAAAGTACATCTTCAATAATAATTTCAGAATTTTTACCTATGTTCTCAATTCCAATAATCTTACCTTTGTCCTTTCCACCAAAGGCAACCAGACCTCCATCCTTGCCTTGCAAAATAGAGAACACTTTCTTGTCCCCTATCATATGCCTTGAACAGTCGCTATCCAAGTACCATTTGCTCCCCCTGGCTTCAAGGCATATCTGTAAGAAACAATATTCTCATGCAATTATTTTTGGTACCCAAACGAATTTGGGTCCATAAGAGTTAGTCCAATTTTGCACATATGATTTTTTTGTCCAAGCAGCATGATTTCTGTGTGAGTTTTGTCTAAACTAACAATGAGCAATAACATGACCAAAACGACCACAATGAAAGTAATTAACATTTGAGGACCTTCTTGAGAATTGGCTTGGTTTTGGTTGGACATGTATTGGCTTAGAGTGTGAACATGAAGCACAATCATTTCCTTTTTCATGCACGTAAGATGCAGTAATCTTATACTTAAAAGATTTCTTGTTCTGGGATATGTGCCCCAATCCTTCTTTCCGAAAGTTAGCTTTAACTCCCAACACATTGTCTAGGTTTTATTTTCCTTTAACAAATCTAGAGAGAGTGAACTGCAAGTCAGTCACCTCTTTATTCAAGCTCACATTTTTATTTTCAATTTCTGAAATGGAGGATGTCAGAATTTCTTTTTCATTCTTGAGCTTTTCACAGACTTTTTCAGTTTCAGACATTTTACATGATAGCTCCTCTTTGACTTTTTCAAGATCTGAAATCGTTTGAAGCAAGGTTTCTTTTTCTTCTGTTAACTCAAACCATTCTTGTTCCTATTTCTCAAATTTAACAAAAATATTCTCATGTGATAAATCATCAATTTATTTTGAGAGTTTTATTTTCAGATCTAATTTTTCTATATTTTGTATACAACTTTTCATATTCTGACTCCCATTATTCATTGGAAATAAAATCAGAATTAGAATTTACCTCTGTTGCATCATCTTCGTGTGCCATAAGGCACAGGCTTTCCATGAGCTCTCCGAGCTCTTCTTCAGACAACTCTTCCTCTTCATCGCTCCATGTAGCGACCGTTACTTTTGGCTTCCTGAATTTTTCCTTCTTGAACTTCTTCTTCAGATCTGGACGCTCTCCTCTCATGTGTCCAGGCTTCTTGCTGTTGGGCTTGCTTGGCTCGCCCTTGGTTTGAACGGGCTTTCTTTGCCCTTTTCTGAAGTTTCCATGGAAGTTATTCTTTCTTCTCAAAAATTTCTTCACTTGACGGGTCAGCATGGCGAGGTCTTCTTCTTCATTGCTCCCTTCGCTGGATTCCTCTTCTTGGGAATCATCATCATATTGGTGGGCTCTCAGTGCCACCGTTTTCTTCTTCTTGGTTTCCTCCTCAGCAGTTCCTTTGATGTTTATCTCATAGGTCATGAGCGACCCTATGACCTCGTACAGAGAGAGTGTGGATAGATTCTTTGAATCTTCAATGATAGTAGCTTTGGTGTGCCACGCGGATGGGAGATATCTCAACACTTTCCTCACGAGCTCAGAGTTGGTGCATTCTTTTCTGAGACTCTTGAGACCATTGGTAATCTCAGTTAACCTTGCGAACATCTCATAGATGGATTCTTCAGGTTTCATCTTGAATAGCTCGTAGTCTCTGACGAGTAGGTTGGCCTAGGTCTCCTTGACCTCGGAGGTTCCTTCATAGATAAGCCGTAATTTGTCCCACATCTCCTTTGTTGAACTACACATAGATACACGAGAAAATTCATTAGGATGTATAGCACATTGCATAATGTTCATAGCATTAAAAGTTATAGTGGATTTCTTAATATCCCCACGGGACCATTCATCTTCATTTTTGGAAAGTTCATATGGTCCCTTGTCCACCACCCTCCATATCTCATACTCCTGGGCTCTCAGAAAAATGTGCATTCTATTTTTCCAATAGGAGTAATTCGAGCCATCAAAGTATGGAGGACGATGGATGGAATGACCCTCAGGCATCATACCCTTGTTTGCCATTGATCTGGATCTTACACTAGATCATTAGATCTAAAGGAAATAGAGCCTTAGCTCTGATACCAATTGAAGTACCGCGATCAAAGACACCCAAGAGGGGGGTGAATTGGGTGAAATTTTTTTTCAGAAAGCTTTAACCAATTTGAATTTTATATGATGAAATAGAAACTATCAAATTAGATCTGATACAAAGGAGAATAGATCTATCAAGATCAACCACTATAATAGCTCTTTGGTACTAGGCGGATCTACGGAATCCGAAGATTCTCTCACGCAAGGTGTTATCTTCCCGACAAGACTAACTTTGTCAGTTCGAACCCAGCTTTTGATATACCAGAGATCTCTTAGAGAGTGATCAATTAATCTTGATCTAAATGAAGAAAACAACATATGCAAATAATTAAACTATGCGAACATGCACAGAATGGAGATAGGAGAAAGGGATCAAACCACACAAGAGACAACAATTTTTATGTGGTTCGGATGCAATGACGGCAACCTACGTCCACCCCTCACGATCTATGAGGATTCACACACTATCTTGTAAAGGGATACAAGATCAAAACACACACACACACACACACACATGTGAGTTCGGAACTCCCACGACGGTGCATAAGCACCAAACAACACTGACTCTAACAGAAAACAACACACACACACATAGATCTAGAGAGATCCATACACACGAATATTTGGAGATTACAAATAACAACACTCGAAGCTCAAATAGAAGTGGAAGGAGAAACACTAAAAGAAAAACTTCAAACTAAAGCTCCCCCTTAGTGGATGAAGATTATTTTGGATGAAGCTTGCTCCTCAGCTTGATCTTCACTTGAATGGCTTGCAGATGATCTTGAAAACCTTGCTCTTGGATGAAGAACTTCTGGACATAGCACTGTTCACGGAGCTACAGTGGCAGCACTCTTTCTCCTCTTGATAGCCTCTTTTATCTTCCTTTAAGTGATTAAGGTTTTTGACCCCAATGTGATGTTTTTATAGATCTTAGATGGTCAAGAGACAAGCTAGGAACCAAATCCACAAATCATGACATGTCTGGCGGCTTTAGGATTAAACAAACCCAAGGAAAGGGGCTTCCCACGTTGAAGAACACAAAGTCAACAATTGCTGCCTCGAAGCTGGTGGTCGACCGACATAGGGCGGTCGACCAAAATTTTATAGGAATAAGGCTTTCAACGCTGGGAAAATTGGTAGACCGGCGCCTAACCGATGGTCGATCGCGCGCTGGAAAAACATGCAATTTCAATAGAGTTAGCCATAAATCATAATCCATGAACAAATTATCTTATGACCATATCCTGTTCCAATCACTATGAATTGCTTGAACTTATCGTGGACATTTCTTGAATCATGGTAGGTTTAGGCATTTGCTTGATTAATGAAGGCTTTGAAATTTGTTTAAGCAAGTTATTGCTTAGGTTGTAATACAGGGGTTTTGTTATCATCAAAAACATCTGGAGAGACTCAACAACTGAGTTCAGTCTAACCCAAGGTTTGACCCACGGGTTGATTTTCCTAAGTTCCTAGATGGTCTGTTGATTATCTAGAACCCAACACCTTGTTCAAAAAGCTATCTAATGAATTATGGAAAGTAAAGAATGTACCGTTATACTGCCGGATTCCTCCCGTAGCATGACCATGTCATTAAATCATTCTTGATTTCATGATCTCAATTTGGTATGTTCTTACCTTGATATTTGTTATGATGAAACTAAAGTTTGAACTTTATATTATTGGCCTACTTTATTGTTATATCTCGTGGAAGTAGCTTGATTTATAATGTGAAAATGTAGATCGAGCGCTGATTGTGTCCAAGGGCTCGACACTAGCCCCCTCGGCTAATTTCCGGAAACATACTGAAAACTAAGGGGTTTGATGAACACTGGCGTCACATTGTGCCAGGAGTACTTTTTTTATAGACGAGTGAAAACCACGAGGCAATCTAGTGAAATTACATTCTTGTGTGTTAAGTGACTTTCTAGTGCATGGCCTTTATGGTTATTAAAAGTGCATTCTCATTACATTCTTGTTCATGAAAGGCCATATTTACATTCATGCTATATTCTTGCGTGATCATATTCCCAATCAACATGAATTCTCATATCTCATCTTGATCATATCTTGTTACTTGTGTTACTTTGGTTCATACCGCATGTTTTATCGTATATCCTTTTTCTTATTTTCTAGAGTTAAAATGCTAATTACTTAAACATTGCATTCATGTTGATACAAAGATACCTATTGGGTAAGTGTGCTCATTATCCTAATTTCCCAATCTTTCCAGGATATTCTAGCATGTCCGATTCAGACTATTAAAGTGATGGATCCGAGAGTGATTGATGGTTCAAGAGAAGCTGTAGCTAGTCTAGTCAAGAGTAAATTATGTAATTTACACTTTATTGAGTCTAGTTAGTCAAAAAGTCTTTGTAAATGTTTCATTATGATTTAATAAAGTCAAGGTTTTTGGAATATACCCTCTTATGTTCACTTTTATATGTGAATGATTAGCACTCTGATTGTTATTATCACTTGAGGATTCTCTTGCCAGCTGTTCACGATCCCGATTAGTTTCCGCAGCATAATCTCGGGGCGTGATACTCGCCGTCTCCCTCTGCGCACCCACCACCCTCCGCCATGCTCCTCACCTCGCTAGCATCTCTCTCGTCCTCTCCCTCTCTCTCATGCACATGCACACACACCGGCCAAGAGCCCCCTCTCTTCCTGTTTCCTCTCCCTCTCTCCCTCTTCGGCATACACGCACTCCTTCACAACTCTCCCTCTCTCGTCACCCTCTCCCTTCTCACCTCTGCTCTCTCCCTACGCACCTGCACGCACCGGCGGCCCCCTCTCTCCGTTGCCTCTCTCTTGCTCTTTCTAACTCACACACGCACACACACGTTAACACTGTCACACACGCACTCCCCTCCCTCCCCGTTCCCTCTCCCTCTCGCCCTCGCCACTACACACTCACGTCCCTACTCCCCCACCGCAGATGTATCCTCCCTCTTTCTTCTCTAGTCCTCTCTCCCTGCACACACACACACATGCACACACACTTGCCCTCTGCCCTCCCTCTCCTATGCATATATGAGTACAAACTTTGTTATTTAAATTTTTTTGTTATCTAAATTGAGTTTATTTTATGTGGAGAACAGAGGCATATGAAATTTATTCAGGCATGTTTTGTTATCTTTGATAATTAAGTTGTAATATTTGTTTATTTTATGATTGTGAATGGTGGATTAGATTCTCTGAATGAGTGAACAAATTCATATAAGTTTCTATAATGTAGTAAAAAAATGAGTCATACAAGTTCACGAATGATAGAGATTGTTATCTGATTTTTATGACCCTAAGAAAAATTCATGACAAAAGTCAACTGGTTATATATTTTGTTGAATTATTATTTTATTATTATTTATTGCAACACATGATAGATATGGTGTCTGAAACACAAGTATCTTCAACAAATGCTCTTAATAAAAGGTTGAGGTGGGATGAAACTCGTTCAGCTTATCTAACTAAAATGTTAGTAGAATATCATCGAGCTGGAAAAAGGGCATCAACTAGTTGGAAGCCCAAAGCATGGGAAGCAATGCGATCAGAATTTAACAATAGGTTTGGACTGAATGCTACTATAAAACAATTGAAAGCTCGAGTCCAGGTGATGAAGAATGATTATGTTGTAATAAAGAATATATTCAATACAAGTGGCTTTCGTTTCAACCCGGTATTGAATACATTTGTTGCTACTGATGAAGTTCGGGATGCTTATATTCAGGTAATAAATTAATTCTATGATAAACTATTTTATTTTATGCATAAGTTGAGAGAGATTTAATAATTATTTTGGTATATTTCAGAAACATCCTGAAGTAAGGGTATGGAGACGAGTCACTATACCACTATATAATGAGTGGTATGAAATATTTGATGGTATTATTTCTCTCCCTTTTATTTATTAAATATAAATATTTAAATTTTATTTATTTATTTATTTATTTAATTTATAGGTACTAAAGCAGATGGAAGTAGGCAGCAAAATACACTTCCACGTAAGAAACATCTGAAGCTGCCGATCCATACATGACACCTCCTCATGAAACACGTGTTGATTTGACAAAAGATGAAGATAGTTCAACATCAAGTCCTGATTTTAAGCTTGTGAGGAGTACTGAAAAACGTAGTCTGGGTAAAGAATCTGTAGCACACCCGATAAAGCAATAGAGAAATTCAACTTCTTCCTAAAGAATCCTACATGAAGGCCTTATATAAAGAACCATACCTTATGAGGACTACTATATAAATGTACAAGCCCAACATCACTTTATGCCAACACATGGGCAGTACGTAGTGGGGTTTCCCATTTTCCAACACCAAGGGAATGGGCGCCCCTTACCAGGGCGCCATTTACCAAATGAAGACCCTTTGCCAGGGCGCCATTCAAAAAAAGGGGGCACCATCCCATTAATAATTAATGTATATGCACCCATACACGTGAAGGTTGCTAAATCCATAAAGAATGGACGCCCTCATGCAGAAGCGTCATTTACATGAATAGGATCACCCAATTGATGAGCGCCCCTATACCTGGGTGCTATTTATAATGCTTCTAGAAAGGGTTGGAATAATAACAACCTACGTTTGCTGGCAATGGACCCATGAGGGAACATTCACAACAAGGTTTTCGGATCTGATTTCCAATGGACCCTTGCTATTTCCCTATAAGCAACTCTCTCTATCGAACGTAGATGACCCTTACCATCATCCTGCCACTAAAGAGAAGGTTGTCCTACCATTTCCCTATCTCTACCTGCAGAAGAGAAATCTAATGTTTCTCTTCATGTGCAGGAGACGTATCCCCATCTTACGTGCTACAAGTCCTGCTACAGAAGCTTACTTGGAGCTTTGCTGAGCGTGGAGGGCTTGACGTAGCTTGGATTTCTTCTTCTTTCTACTTCCTATACCACGTGTATCACTCCAAAAAGGTAGGTGTTCTCAAGATCTGGCCTAACCGTAGCTAACAGGGTAGCATGTCATGCATGGTTAATATAATCCATTCTGTACAACCTATTTTACATGCCTTATGTCATATATATATAACCTATTTTACATGACCAGTTTAGCATGCCACCATGTTTTACGGATACCAAATATATATATGGCATGTTATATATGTTTTACGTCGCAGATCTTATATATATGTATATAGCATGTTACACGGGTTTTAAGTAGACCATACTTTATAGCATGTTATATGGGTTTTACGTAGAACATCTATAGTCTGTTACACTGGTTTTCACATAGTCTATTATACTGACTTTACTGGATTTGAAGATATCCTATTACACTAGTTTTTACAGCCTTAAATTATCATGTTTAGCCCTAGTATATACCCTGTTTTACAAGAGATACATATATGTTTTAAAAACCCAGAAAGTCCAGCCCACAGGTGAAGGCCGCCCCTGACCAGGGCGCCATTTCCTGATAGGGCGCCCCAAGCCAGGGCGCCATTTAAATGGTGACACTTCACAGTGTCGTCATTTCATTTTCCAATAATTTTTTTGTAATTGATAATCAACGCATTCAAAAATCTATATCTATTGAACTAAACCATAAAATTCTTGCATGAATATGTTTCTGTGATCCTGACATTTTTCTCTACCTGTCCATATCCTTATTTCTTGATTCCGAGAACTTTAGAATTCATGAATAGTGACTTGTGTCTCAAAATGTACCTGCCCAGTGCGTATAAGAGCACAAAGAAAAGGGCGCCCCTGTTTGGGGCACCATTTCCAGAATTGAGCGCCATTTCCTAAAAAGCCAGTAAATTGATCCATGATCAAAAATTAAAATCTATGAAACTAGAACCCAACAATTCTGAATGAACGTAATTTTGAACTCCCGATAATTTTCTCTGTATATCCATACCCCTGGTTCCTAATTTCGTGAAACTTATATATTATGAATAGTGTTATGAGTCTTAAACGTACCTGCCTGGTGTAAATAAGGGCCAAATGAATTGGCGCCCTAGCCAGGGGCGCCAATTTGCTGAATGGTGACTCTCCAGAGAGTCGTCCTTTAAATGGAGACTCTCTAGAGGGGCGCCATTTTCCATATATATATATATAATTTCTAAAAAATTGGGTTACCCCCAGGCACCATTTGATTGAAAAACCCCTGTCCCCAAGGCGCCAATTTCATAAAAGATAGCCTGACCCCCAGGCGCCAATTCCTTGAAAGGGTACCTGACCCCCAGGCGCCAATTGATTGAAAGGGTACTGACCCCCAGGCGCCATTTGATTGAAAGACTGGCTGTCCCCCAGGCGCCATTTGATTGAAAGACTGGCTGTCCCCCAGGCGCCATTTGATTGAAAGACTGGCTGTCCCCCAGGCGCCAATTCAATGACACAGGCATTCGTTCTGATTTTTGGATTAGTCTATTGATTATACCGATATAATCCTAGTTCATTTCCTGCATAATATGAATCCTTGAACTCCATTCATGGAATCTACCTTATGTTCTTACAATGGTCAACCCTTGATTTTTTTTTTTGATCAGTAAAGAGCTATGTATTAATTAAGAGCAAAATTGTACATCAGAAGTCTGAAAATCAGAACTAGCATGCTCAGGGCCACACAGGTTGTGGTCGCAGAGCTAATTAGGAAAAATAATGAATCTTTTAAAGATATTTTTTTCTCTCACAGTTAGTGATTTATGGCTCTGAACTTCTATAACTCTTCTTGCATCCTCAAGAATATCTATTAAGATGTTAGCTTCCATAGAATGGGTGCCTTCAAAAATTCTTCCACATCGTTCCTTCCAAATCTTCCAAATAGTGATTCGAAGGAGAAGTCTGGCTAAGATGACCAATTGCCCTGATTTTGGAAATTCATTTTGTAGCTGCATCAGTTCCTGTGCTACTCCAATCTTCGGTTGTCTTGAAAGGTCAAACCGAATGAGTACTTGTTTCCAAACCCATCCTGAAAATGCACATTCAAAGAAGATATGGTCTTGATAGTCTATTCCTTTTTTGCATAAAACACACATGCTTGGCATATTGTAACCTTTCTTTTGCAGATTCTTAGCTGTGGGTAATTTGTTAAGTGCAGCTTGCCAAATGCAATGAGATGCATTTTGAATGGTTGGATTTTTCCAAACCCATTCATAGGGATGAAAAGCAGATCCTTTTTGTCGAATCTCTTGCCAGATTGTTTTAGTCTTGAGGTCCTCCACATGGTTATGCCATCTTAATATATCCAAGCCATTGTTGTGAATTGGTATTGCTTCAATAATTTGCCAAAGCTCTTCCATTTCTGCAGACATGGCAGTGGGCAGATTCCATTGCCCTTCTGAAATCAGCAGGCTCACTTTAGCTCCTTTGTCAATCATCAAATCCTACCTTATATGATCTCCATACATTTGATTAATGCTATAACCATTTATCCAAGGGTCTGTCCATAGGTTTATATGCTATGAAATTTCATATTGGCTATAAATGAGAGTGGATGTGAAAAGAAATACATGAAAATGCTGTGCATATAGGGCCCGATCTGGTCCTGGGAGGAGCGCCCAAAAGTATTTGTTCCCATGGGAGTTGATTGACCATGATGTTTAAGCATTGCACTGAAGTACTTGCTTGACTTGCTTTGTAGCATCCCGTATAAAAAAATGATTAAAAAAAATTTATTAATAATAT
This sequence comes from Amorphophallus konjac, assembly GCA_022559845.1. Taxonomy (NCBI): domain Eukaryota; kingdom Viridiplantae; phylum Streptophyta; class Magnoliopsida; order Alismatales; family Araceae; genus Amorphophallus; species Amorphophallus konjac. Next base: position 325,192,553 of record CM040120.1, on the reverse strand, counting down.
TTCCCAAATAAGAAAAAAAATATTAGATAAACTCTATAGGAAGCTTAAGTAAGAAGTTGGAACGCGGATCTATCATATGTAAAGATTATTCACTTAACAAGGTGACTTTCTAGTGTAGTTCGTTAAGTAACTTGCCTTTCAACCCAATGACTAGGGTTCAAATCCTAGCACCCACCATTTGCCCCTTTTGCCAAATAATTTACTATTTCTATTAATATGTTTCATTAGATATAAAAATTTCTAGATGAGATAAACAATGTAACATTGTTAAAATTATCATCTCACGTGGCCACTATTATTCCCTAGACATGTCTTATCCCTAACAGCCTGTACATGCTGTCATCCCACTCAGATCGGATCTTGTCTCCCATCTTGTAGATCCTAATGTTATAAAATACTCCCTATACTGAGACTCTCTTCATTCTTCCGAAGACGTGAGATGCAGAGAAGGGGGAACCTCTAACGTTGCAGAAGAAAGCTGCCCTTTCTCTTCCATCTATACCTAGCTGTGGTCTCGTCTCAGAGAGGTAGGTTTTCTCAATTTTTGGCTAAACCGTAGTTAATCTAGGTAATTATATAGCATGCTTAGTAGGTGTTCTCAATTTTTAACTAAACTAGTAGCTAATCTAGGATGATTAGTCTAGGCAATTAGTCTTAGGCTCATCTCCATGCGATATTTCATGTTTATACATCATGTGTTAGCCTCATAGTTAGCATGTATTAGCTTTAATCTAAGAAAAGCCTCATAGTTAGCATGTATTAGAAAGGTAGTAAAATTAGTAAAGTATTAGTTTCATTAACTAATCTATTAGCATACCTAATCTATTAGCACACCTAATTAACCTGTTAATCTACCAAATCTATACCCTCGTGTCTATATATATAGTTAAGTGTCTACACAGGTGTCGACACTTCGTGTCTAATCTGTAACTACACTGTACAACAGAGACTAAAAAGGAACAGTAAATGTCGAAATTTGGTGTCGACATATGCAGAAACAGGTTGAAAAACAACAGAAATAAAATGTGAACAATTTATACCTTATTTATATAACACCTACACTTCCATACCTAAATATATAACATCAATATATATAGATTTATAGTCAAATGTTCGACACCATATGCAAGTGTCGACACCTGCATATGCAAGTGTCGACACCTTGCATGACACTTACATAGAAAGTGTCAACACCTCCTAATGGAAGTGTCGACACTTCCATATATGTAAATATATAAATGTCTATATATGTATATAAATTCATATATATACTCCATTAATTGTATATACAAAACATATAGAGAACAGTATAATATAAAATGGAGTCCTTCATTCTTACAGAGTATATATATATATTTGTAGAATGAAATTATTTTTTTTTATGTAAAAATCTAATTTTCACAACATTAGTTTATACATACTAAAAATTATCTCCAACATGTTAAAACTATTTCCATCATGTTAAAGTGACTTCCAATATGATAGAATTATTTTATACATACTGAGATATAAAATTTATTTTCAGCATGTTAAAATCTATTTAAAGCTATTTTTGTGTATATAAAACTTACTTTCCTATTAAATAAATTAGTAAATTGATGCATGAAAATTACTTCCAGCATGATAATATTTCTTCCAGCACTGTAAAATTATTCCAGCATGTTATATCTATTTTTGGCATGTTATAATTATTTTCAGTGTATTAAAACTATTTTTCAGCATGATAATTCTATTTTCCTATCAAATAATTAGCAAATAAATGTAGAAAAATAATTTTTAGCATGATAGCATTTCTTCCAGCATGGTAAAATTATTCCAACATGTTATAACTATTTTTGGCATGTTATAAGTATTTTCAGTGTATTAAAACTATTTTTCAGCATGATTATTCTATTTCCCTATCAAATAATTAGCAAATAAATGTAGAAAAATAATTTTTAGCATGATAAAAATTATGTTGTTATCAGAAAATTTCTGTAATCAGCATGGCAACCTTATCTTATCATCCTATCAGTAAGATAATTATTTTAGCATGTTAAGCATTAATTTTAGCATGTTAATAATTAATTTTCAACAAGTAAAAATTAAATCAAGCATGAAAAATTTATTTTTATCATCTTACCAGTAAAGTAACATATGAAACTCATTCTGAGCATGTTAATATTATTTTTAGCAAATTATAACTATTTTCAACAAAAAAAACTTATTTTCATAATCAAATTCTGATTATGATAATAAATTACCATTTTGGCTAACTCATATATATATATATATATATATATATATATATATATATATATATCGGACAGAAGATATACATATCTATAACCTCCATTATATGTATATATTGGACAGAATTTTATAATTGGATATATATATATATACTTATTTGATAAATAAATATATATAAATATATATATATATATATATATATAACTAATATCGACATTTGTGTCAACACCAGCAAGTTTAGTCTCATACCCCGTAATAATCAGCATGTATTAACTTCAATCCAGGGTAATACTTAACCTGTTAGTTGATATACTCATCAATTAGCATACCTAATTAACTTGTTAGTCTACATAATCTATACACCAGATTTGGTATAGATAGAGTTATGCCTATCTAGAAACTATGTCTCCGTTAAGTTTCCTGTAAAATGTAAACTAGTATGATACGAAATGTTACAAATTTGATATGTAAAGCATGAAACGAATGCATGTAAACCGCACAAATTTCCTTATCTGTCCATGTCCTCAATTTTACATAAATCAGCTTTAATTGAAGTGTGCCCATGACCCGGACACTATAACAATGACTATACAACAGACACTTGTTCTAAACATAAAATGGGCAAAAACTGCCACCCGTAAACCCTGATTATAATCATGAGTTTTTCACAAATTCTTGAATTCGATTCCCTACATGGTCAAACCTTGAAGCTCTTAAACTACCATTTGGGAGTGTAGGAACTAAGTGCCATGCAGGGCAAAGTGCTACGTTGTGGGAGCCACCTCTTGAGGCCGTACGGCGCAAAGTGCTACATGACGGGAGCCACCTCTTGAGCCTGTAGGGGCCACCTCTAGAATCCTCCATAACCAAGTGACTAGTTAATCTCGTCTGTAATACTACATTTCTAGATTCTTGAAATTCTATATTGGCTATAAATGAAAGTGGATGTCAAAGGTATCACATGAAATGCTGTGCATATAGGGCCCGGTCTGGTCCTGGGGGGAGCACCCGAAGGTACTTGTGCCCATGGGAGTTCATTGACCACGGTGTTTGGCATTGCACCGGAGTACTTGCTTGCTAGACTTTAGGCATTCCACTCATTCTCGTGATATTACTTGATTGATTTGACTTGAGACCCGCAGAAGGGTAAAGTTTTGCTTGAATGAAATTAATAAATAGCCAATTCCAGTTTTACATGCTTGAATTTATATTACTTTCTATTACTTGCTTGACATGAGTTCTTACTCTCTTGGAAAGATTTTGTTAATTCCAGTCATTACTTGCTTGAATCTCCTGCTATTGCTGTATTGAAGTTGAAATCCTTATACTCTCACTCGTTATTCCTTCACTACTCTTGTCGATTTTTTTACAATCCTTGATATCTACTCATCTACATGCATAGCTTTAATGACATTAATAGAACTTGTAAACCACTTAAAGCATGTTAAATCTTGAGATGTAATTCCTACTGAGCTTTATGCTCATTCAGTGTCAATTAATATTTTTCAGGTTGTCTCGAGGATAGCTATCAAGCATGGGCAAGAGTGTTGGAGTGTACCAAGATGTCATAGTAGACCCTGTTTCTTAGTATAGAATTGAGAGTTATTTTATTATAAAAGTATTCTTGTAATTTGCTTGAGAGTTAGTGTTGTCCTTGAAATTTTGGAAGAGTTGTAAAAATTGAAATTTTATAGTGGAGATTTTTATATCAAGTGATGTAATTAGAATTTCTAGTCTTGATTGAGTGAGGGGTTTTCTCCCCTGTCGTGCCTCGATATTCCGCGTCGGGGCATGACATGCTTGACTTGAGACATTCCACACTGACTCTCTCTACTTGTTTGACTTGACTTGCGTGGCCCAGAATGGACAATACTTGACTTGCTTGGCCCAAGAAAGGGCATGGTACTTGCTTGATTGAAATAGTCAATTCTATTGACACGTACTTTATATTACTTGCTAGAACACGAATTTTACTTGCTTGAACATGATTCTTACTTGCTTGTACATGAGTTCTTGCTTGTCCGAAAAGTGGCATCAACATCTATAAGTTCTTGATATCCTGCTTGACAAACTCTTGAAATCATGCGATACTCTCTTTGTACAGTTCTTGATCTCTTACTTGTTCATCATGCATAGATATACCTATATACCTGATTTTCTTACTTGAACATCATGCATAGCTATACCGGCATTACATGTAACATGTAAATCACTTAAAGATTGCTCAAACTTGAGATGTATTTTTTACTGAGCGATTCGCTCATCCAGTTACTTCCTAACATTTTCAGGTAATTCGGATAGCGACATCCACATGAATGGGAATGAGACCGAGTGAAGAGTGCTAGAGTCACAGGTCGTCTACCACCAACTAGTCGTGTCCTTTGTGTTTTAAGTCCTACCTTGTATTTCTAGTTATGATTGGTCTAGTCGATTAAAAATTTGTTAAGGCTTGAAGACTAGTAATTGGATTTGAATAATGTATGATCATCATCAGTTCGTTAATGGTAAGAATTATCACCTTGGATATTGGTATTATTTGGGAATTTAATCTTAGTTACGATTTAGATAAATTGCGCACTCTGTCTTTTGTCAAAATAAAAAAATGTATACTGCTCTGATTGAATGGTTCTATATAAGCTGGCCACGACCTCGGGTATCTTCCGCACCCGCAGTGTGACAGACTTCTTGGTATCAGAGCCTAGGATTTCAATTTCCTAGGGAATAAGAGGGTAGGAAAAGTAGAAGTCATGATCAAAATTTAGGAAAAACACAAGTCCAAGGATAGGTTTATACCTTATACCCGGTGAGATGGGTAGAGCCATGTGTTAAGTTCTATAATGACATTGGTCGTATAATAAAACACTATACCTCATTATACTTGAAGAGGCGAAATCTCGCGCTTTGTCCTGAGCGGGCTGTGGATCACCAGAAGATGAACTACAAGACAGGGAAACGTATCAGAGGGCCCAGGGGGTTTCCCTGGGGAAAAACCCTCTGATGATTAAGTCAGTAGAGCTGTAGTGAAAGCAATAATGGGGAGGAGAAAAACTGGTGCGCGAGATTCCTCTCCACCAGAGGGGTGAAGTGGATTGTTCAGGAGTTTTTGAGTGTGAGTGCCTTAATGGCTCTTTTTCTTCCTCTTTTTCTTCTTACCTTCCACCAGAGGGTATCCCTGGTTTAAATAGTACGCCGCCTTCAGGAGTCCTGCAAGCTGAGGGGTTTTCGGCTGGAGTTACGTCCTCAGCGTGGGCTTTCATGGCCTTATCGTGGGAACGTTATCGCCTCGAAGTTCGGCGGTTTCTGGATTCCCCTTTCTGCTGGGGACTCTTAACAGCAGCACGAACGGATAATATCCGGTCTGGCCGAGCTTCCGAAATGCCAGCCCTATCCGGGCGATGAGCATAGCTTGGCGGAGGAGGGGTTGGATAGGTCAGCGAATGCCTGTCTCTCCCGGGCAGGGAAATGGCTCGGGCCGGACCCTCCTTGTGACCTGACCATCACTCGGGCCCTCCGAGCCTAGGGGCCGCCGCGGAGAGTTGGTTCCTCGAGTGTTTGTTCGTTGGGCTTTTTCTTTCCTAAGTGGGCCCTGTGGGCTGTCACTCAGGTGAGCTTGCCTCGTGGGATCCTGTTGGGTCTTGTTGGGCTGCTCTTTGAATGGGCTGCAGAAATCCCCCTCTCCACTTGTCCCCCTCCTACTCCCGAGCCATGGAGGCTCGGTTGAGTAGTTTTCGAGGCTTTGGACCGGCGTGGCTCAGGTGGGTGGAATTCTGTTGGCGTTATGGAGCCACGTGTAGTGGTCGCTTGGGCCCGTAATGATGATCCTGACGGATTTGCAATGAAGGGGCCCCCCTTTTCTCAGAGCACGGAACGACGCGCCGCCTTCCTCCAGGGTTTTATAGGTGTTGGGCGCTGTTCATCGTTCTAGGCTTCCCAGGGTTTTAGGCTTTCCTTAGTTTCTTTGCTTCCAGGGCTCCTTGATGCGCCGTGAGAGCACAGCGGAGACGCAAGGTCTTGCGGCGGCATTTGAGGAGTTGGCGAGGATAACCGCGGAGGCGGTCCGGCAACTTCCTTCCCCCCCGGAGTCTTCGAGCTCGTGCGAGGGATCATCTTCCGGCTCGATGGCTGATCTGCCTCTGGAAGTCGAGCAGGTGAGGCGGGAGCCCATCCCCAATTGCAGCGAGTTGGGGGAAGCTGAGGTGAGGAAGCTGGAGCATCGTTTTCGCTTGCCTCTCAGGTACAGCTTTGCTGCCGCCGCCCCGTATGAGACGAGTCTGGACAGCCGCACGGGGCATATTTGCACTTTCTTCCTGGCTTGGAAGAGTGGGTTCCGCCTTCCCTTCGAGCCTCTTGTACTAAAGCTTCTCGAGTTTTTCCGGTTGGCGCCTATTCAGTCGGTGGCCAACTCGTATCTCCTTCTCTCCGCCTTTCGGATTCTCTGTCGTCAGCACGACATTTTTCCTTCCTTGGACCTCTTTCACTATTTTTTCGAGTTGAAAGCGCACCCGTCGGCGGGAAAAGGCTTCTACTTTATCCAGGCGAGGAGGAACAGGAGTTGCATCTCGCTCGCAGCGAAGGACTCCTCGCACAAGGGGTGGAAGACCCAATTCTTCTGGGTGAAGGCGGAGGCGACGGACGAGTCTTGGAGATGTTTGGTTTCGCCCAATTTTCATCCGAATCTTCCCCCTCACCAGGAGGAGTTCCCTCCCCACGTGGAGCGGCAGGCCGCTCGTCTGCTGGATAACTGCCAGTCGACCGAGGAGCTGGTGACGCCGGAGAACATCGAACGGTGTTTTCTCACGCGGTTGACGTCGATAGGTATCACTCTCGAGGTTCTTCTCCTGGGGTGGTAGTCACTTTCTTTCTCCTAACCGGGTCTTCTTCCTTTGTTGCAGACGTGAGGCGGGAACCTCTGGAGGAAGCTGCCGAGGTCATTGATCTGGGAGATGACTCGGCGGCCGACGAGCCAGGTGCTTCTGCGGGTTGCGCCCAAGCCTGAGATAAGGGCAAGGGGGTGGCCCCCGAGGGATCTTCACGACCAGCTGGTACGAAGCGCAAGGATCCCACGGCGGGAAAGTTGCGGGAGGCCGCGAAGGCCAGAAAATGGGCCAAGAAGGCAGGTCTTCCTTCTACCGCCGGGGGCGACTCCGGCTCGGCGGCGCTCCCCTCTCGGGGGCAAGATGGGGCCGACCCCTCGGGGCTAGCTCCCCCACCTGCCAGGCGAGAGGGGGCCGAGGAGACCGGGGGCCCTTCAGAGGGCGACGATAGGTCGGCTCTCCCCCCCACGGGGGTAGAGGGGGCCGATGTCGAGGTAGTTGACGCCGAGACAGGGGGATCGGTCGGAGGCGGTGATGTCTCGGTCGGCGAGGTGCGGGCCGAGACAGGCAGGGCTGGGGGTTCGCCCGCGAGGGCGTTGCAGCCCCAGGTGCTTGAAGCTCCCGGTGCGGTCAGTCCCGCGGCGCCGGTCGAGGTTGGGGGTTCGCCCGGGGAGGCATCGCAACCCCAACCGACCGTGGCGCGCGAGGCGGTCGGCTCCGTCGCTCGAGCAGAGTCTTCTGGCGGGGTGCCCTGGGCGGAGCGGTCCCCTCTGCCGGAGCCCTTGGAAAGGCTCGGTATTACGGGCGACCTGTATCGGGTCTGCCAATCGATCGCCGCGAGGACGAAGGGGGGAGAAAGGCGCAATACCCCCCCCCCCCCCCCCCCGGGATCCTCGATGTTCTGATGGAGGGCGGCCTGGTCATAGCTCGGTCAGCGGCTTTGATGTCAGAGGCGCACGCTCGGACGGAGGCGAAGCGGTCGAAACTCGCCTGGACCCTTGGAGGATGTGAAAGGAAACTGGCCCGACTCAAGGGGGAGCATGAGGGGCTCTGGCAGGAGTTTTCCACGTTCCGGGAGGTGGCGCAGGCGAGTCGACTGGAAGCTGGCGTGCTGACCGAACAGCTCGCCAAGACCCGAGAGTCTCTTGAGAGGACGAGCCGATCCTTGGAGGAGGAGCGTCTGCGTCGCCTCGAGCTAGACAATCGCTGGGAGCTCGAATGCGCCGAGCTGCTAGATCGGGCGGAGGTGGCGGAGCGCCTCCGAGCTGAGGCTGAGGTGGACCGGGCCCGGGTGGAGGAGCATGCGAGCGAAGCCGAGCGGAGGATGGTCGAGGTAGAGGAGCGTGTGGCCAAGGCGGAGCGGGCTCGGGTTGAGCTCGTCGGAAGGGCGGGGCAGATCGAGGCGGAGGCGATCGAGCGCTATAGGAGCTCGGATGCTTACTCGGCCGACCTGGTGGAAGCCGCCCTACCCTATTACGAGGTAGCACTTCGCCGGGGCGCTCGAAAGGGGTTCAAGCAGGGCTATCGCCGGGCGGTAGACTACGCCGATGAGCAAAACTCCGCGATCGAGTTCCCCTTTGGCCAGCGTTATGACTCGGATGAGTCGGTTTCTAGCTCCTCATCGTCGGTCGGGGAAGATTCGGAGGGGTCGCCTCCATCGGGGTCACCGGCTCCGGACGTTTCGGGAGGGCTCACGACCGAGACAGTTCTCGCACAGGCGAGGTCAGTGTCCGAGCCGGCCGTCACCGAAGGTGCTGGGGATGACGCTTCCCCTTCCGCCGTTCTCGAGCGTCAAAGTGGGCCCGAGGCCTGATGTATTTTGCCTTGTTTCGCCTCTTTCCCTTTTTGTCTCTCTTTCCTCTTTTTAGAGAGTTTCCTTTTGGTGTGATAATAAATGACTTGCTCTGTTTGAGTACCACCTTTGCCGTGATTTAGTTGGCGTATCTGGAGTAGTTGGGAGGTGCCGATATGTTCTGCGCAGTTTTCGCATGCTGATTCGGTAGACTTCAGACGGGGCGTCCTTTCGTTCCTTCACGCTTTGAATGCCAGGCCGCTTCGTGAATCCCGCTAGGGCGGGGATCGAGGAGTTGGAGGTGACCATTCAGGGGGATCCCTTGGCGTGTTTTAAAGGGGGGAGTCATTTAAGGCGCGCGGCCTCCCTTGGCCTATAAGAGAGACCGAAGAGCGCTCCTTCCTCCTTAACGCTAAGGATCCCCGCCGTCGATCTGTCCTTACTCCTTCTTCTTCACTCTGCGTTGCGCCGCTGCAATCTAAGCATGGAGGGTCCCGCGGAGGGTGACGCTGCCGACGACGGGGAGGAGCGGGCTCCCGCTGTCCTGGAATGTTGAACGGATCCCACGGTCGCCGCGCGTGCACGGGACGGGTCCGACGGTCGCCGCGCGGATCTGGGGGGGGCTTCGGCGTGTGGAAGCACGCCGTTTGCCTCTTCTTAGCTCCGACGAGGCTTCCAGGTAGATGCCGAGGCGGGGGACGGATGGGGGCATCAGGGAAGCCTTCCTCCGTCCGCAGCCTCTGTCTCCCTCTTCTGCTCTTCCTTTCTTTCACTCTTCGGGGGCTGCTTGCTCTCTCCTTCCTTCCAAGGAGTTAGCAGATTGGAAGAGGGGAGGCCTTCACGGCGCTCCTTTTTCCTGGTTGTTGCCAACTTGGGAGGTAGCTTTCCTCAACGTTTAAAGGTGGCCTCCCTTCTGCAGTCCCTCTGTCACCCTTGTCACGGGCCACTCGAGCCAACTGGCTCGACCACCTTTTGTCCGAGCCAGTTTCCACACGAGGCAGAGTCAGTGGCTGGACGCGAGGAGATCAAGACCGAGTCAGTCGAGCGATGACCCCTTGAAGCGCTGTTAGACGGATTTTTGCTTTTTGCTATGTGATGTACTGGCATTTGCCTATCTGATGTACCAATGGTTTGGAATGAAAAGAAAGGGGATTTATTCCGTCCATCTTGCTGTACAATTTTAAAAATAGAATTTGCGTAGTGCGGCTGCGTTCCATGTCCGAGGAATGGGTTCCCCTTCCATTGTTGCTAACTTGTACGCACCTTTTCCGAGCGTCTCGACCACTCGGTAGGGGCCTTCCCAGTTAGGGGACAGCTTGCCCGCCGCCTCTAGTGGTCGAGAGGCTTCGGCCTTCCTGAGGACGAAGTCCCCCGGTTGGAAACGTCTGTCTCAGACCTTGGCGTTGTAGTATCGAGTGAGGTGGCGCTGGTACTCCGTTGCTCGGACGTTCGCGATCTCTCGGAGTTCGTCTGCCAGGTCGAGGTTCTCGAGCAACTTTTGCCCATTTGCCTCGAGTGAGAAGCTGATCACTCGGAGAGACGGATTGCCGATCTCCAATGGAACGACGGCTTCGGTGCCATATACCAACTGAAAAGGGCTTTCACCGGTTGCCATCCTGGGGGTCGTTCGGTGCGACCATAGTACGCTGGGCAATTCCTCGAGCCAGCTACCCTTAGCCTTGCCGAGTCTGGTTTTTATGCCTTTCAAGATAGTCTTGTTGGCATTTTCAACCAGCCCGTTGGCCTGAGGGTGGGCGACCGAAGTGAAGTGGTTGCAGATATTTAGGTCGGCGCATCTATCTCGGAAATACCGAGAGTCGAATTGCCAACCGTTATCGCTTACTATCACGCGGGGGATGCCAAAGCGACAAATGATCGATTTCCAAACAAAGCCCCAAACGACTGTCTCGGTGATCCTTGCCGTCGCCTCGGCCTCGATCCACTTGGTGAAGTAGTCGATGGCGACGATGATGAACTTCTTCTGGGACTGGGCCGTCGGGAATGGTCCAAGGATATCGATTCCTCACCGAGCGAAAGGGTAAGGCTCGGTTAGGGTGATAAGTTCCATAGCCGGCTAATGGACCAAATGGTCGAACCGCTGGCAACGGTCGCACTGCCGTGCGTGAGCCATGCAGTCGCGCTGCAGGGTGGGCCACCAGTACCCTTGCCGTAGTAGGATCCTGGCTAGCGGCTGACCTCCTGCATGCGCCCCGCACAGGCCTTGGTGAACTTCTTGGATGGATCGGCTTGCTTCGTCGGGCCCGAGGCACTTCAGGAGGGGACCGGAGAACGATCTTCGGTAGAGAGTGTTGTCGAGGATGACGAAGCGCCGAGCTTGATACTTCATTCGGCGGGCTTCCCGAGGGTCGGAGGGCTCTTGGGAGTCCTGTAGCCAGGACAGGTAGGGGGAGCGCCAGTCACTTGGAGTGGCCGAGTCAACAGCGAGGAGCTCCGTGTCTATGCTCGGGCGCTTTAACTCTTCTAGGAGGACCGATCGTGTACCTTCCGGGTCTAGGGAGGAGGCCAATCGAGAGAGGGCGTCCGCCCGAGAGTTTTGCTCCCGAGCTATCCGGACTACCCCAAATTCCTCGAACTGTTGGGCCAGGCTCCGGACCAACTGAAGGTATTTGATCATGGGTGCCTCCCGAGCTTCATACTCACCGTTGACCTGACCTGCGACTAGTTGAGAGTCTGTGTGGATCCTGACTCACTCGACCCCCAGCCGTCGGGCCATGCGTGCTCCCGAGATAAGGGCCTCGTACTCGGAAGCATTGTTGGATGCCTGAAAGTTGAATTTCATGGCGTACTGTAGCTCTATCCCTTCGGGGGACCTCAGGAGGATCCCCGCACCACTGCCTGCCGAATTGGACGATCCATCGACGAACAGTTCCCAGGTTGGCCCGGTCGTGGTCGGAGGCCTGTCTTCGGCAGGGATGGTGCTTTCGGCAATGAAGTCGGCGAGCACTTGGCCTTTGATTGCTGATCGCGGCCGGTACGAGATGTCGTAGGCCCCGAGCATAATGGCCCATTTGACGAGTCACCCTGAGGCCTCGGGGTGGGCCAGAATCTTCTTCAACGGCTCGCCGGTTAGCACGGTGATGGGGTGCCCCTGGAAGTAGGGTCGGAGGCGCCTTGCGGAGGTGACCAACGCTAGCACGATTTTCTCGATTGCAGGGTACCTCCGTTCGGCCTCATTGAGCACCTTGCTGGTGCAGTAGACCGGTCTTTCGATCCCCGAGTCATTCCTGACTAGGACCGAGCTGACCGTGGACGGGCTTGGAGAGCACCGGTGGCTAAGCCAGGAACTTCTTAAGCTCGGCGAATGCTGTCTGGCACTCCTCATCCCTTGCGAACGTAGCAAATGCTAGCTTGGGTCCCCTCATCAGTTTGAAGAAGGGCAAGCATCGTTCGACCGCACGGGATAGGAAACGGCTGAGAGCGGCGACACGCCCTGTCAGACGCTGGACGTCTTTAACGTACGTGGGCGGGCGCACGTCCAGGATGGTCTGGACTTTGTCGGGGTTGGCTTCGATCCCGCGCTGAGTGACCAGGAAACCCAGGAACTTCCCGGATTTTACTCCAAAGGTGCACTTGGCGGGGTTGAGCTTCATGTTGTACTTCAGGAGGGTGCCGAAGGTCTCGGCAAGGTCGGTGAAATGGTCTTGGGCCTTGGGGGTCTTGACGAGCATGTCATCGATGTAAGCCTTGACGTTCCGACCTAGCTGTCCCTCGAACATGTGATTTACCAGTCGCTGATATGTGGCTCCAGCATTCTTCAACCCGAAGGGCATCCGGGTATAGCAGTACACGCCGCAGTCGGTGATGAAGGCGGTCTTCTCGATGTCTTATGGATGCATTCTGATCTGGTGATAACCCGAATAGGCATCTAGGAAGCTAAGTATCTCGTTGCCCGAGGTTGAATCAACCAATTGGTCGATGCTCGGTAGCGGATAGTAGTCCTTGGGGGTAGCCTTATTCAGATCGGTGAAGTTCACGCACATCCGCCATTTGCCTGTGGTTTTTGGCACCAGGACGACGTTGGCTAGCCACGTTGGGTACCGGACTGGTCTGAAGAGGCTAGTCCCTTGTCCCTCGGTGACCTGCGCCTTGATGATCACCTACTTCTCGGGCGCATGCTTCCTTCTCCGTTGCTGTATGGGCCGCACTGTGGGGTCGAGGTTGAGCTTGTGCATCACGGTCTTCTCTGGTATGCCAGGGAGTTGATCATCGGACCAAGCAAAGACCCGAACGTACTCAGAAAGAAATTTCTTGTATTGTTGCTGTTCCTTGGGTGGCAGGTCGGCTCCGATCCTTACTCCGAGGGCCGGGTCATCGTTTAGGAATACCGTTAGCAAATCGCCACCGGGCTCGGTGGTTACGGTCTTTCCTTCGATTCCCTTGGGGCCCTTATCCTCCCCGTCCGGCCTTGAGGCTTCCACCGAGATGTTGTAGCACCTTCTAGCCGTGGCCTGGTTACCTCGAACTTCCCCCAACCCATTTTTGGTGGGAAACTTCATTTTCTGGTGATAGGTAGACGGTACGGCCTTTATTCGGCTGAGGATTCTCCGGCCGAAAATGGCGTTGTACGCTATCATACCCTTGATCACTATGAAGTCCACCATGACCGTAACGGTTTTGGGTGGGGTGCCGATGGTGACCGGCAGGCTTAGGGCTCCCTCGGGGTAGGTGGCCAGGCCGTTAAACCCGCAAAGGGGTGTTCGGATCGGGCGGAGCTTGGATGGGTCTTCCCCCATCTTGAGGAAACAGTCATAAGATAATACATCGGGGGCGCTCCCATTGTCAACCAGAATTCTATCTACGTTACAATGGTTTATTGTGGCCGAGATAACGAGGGCATCATCATGCGGGGTGTTCAGCCCTTCCAAGTCTTGGTGGGAGAAGACTATGACCTGGGGCTCCCTCGGCGGGCCCCCTGAGGGCTCTAAGACCCGGCTGGCCTGCTCGGCATGACGCTTCCTTCCTCGACTGGTGTCGCCGCCCGATGCCGTTCCTCCGGAGATGACGCTGATGTGGACCCCTCGGGGGGCATTGTCGATCTCCTCGGTGGCGTCTCGATTTTTTTTGCGCCCGGCTGTAAACCGGGCCAGGTGCCCCAGACCGATGAGACGCTCGATCTCATCTTGGAGCTGGTGACAGTCGCCGGTGTGGTGCCCGTGGTCGCCGTGGAATAGGCAATGCCTGTCGCGCTTGAGGTTCTTCGATCTCATTGGTTCGGGCTGGCGGAGGAGTCCCGAGTCTTTGATGTCTTCATAGATCTCGTAGACTGGCGCGATCAGCGGGGTGTATCGCTCATACTTCCTTTTGCGCTCTCCTTCCCGATCGCGCTTCTTGCCCGAGCCAGGATTTGGCTCGGAGGCCCGCTTCTTGTCCCCCTCCCGACCCGAGCCGGTTGTGTCTCGGCAAGCGCTGAGTACTTCTTCGCACTCGGCGTGGCGTAGTGCCAGAGTCACTAGCTTGGCAAGGGTCGAGGGAGGGTGGAAGACCAGTTCGCGGCGGAGATTCTCGTCCCGGGTGCCCCCGGTCAGAGCGGTCGTGGCCGAGGCCACATCCAGGCGGGGAATTCTGAGGGCTTCCGATTTAAATCGGTGGACATAAGCCCGGAGCCTTTCCCCTTGTGCCTGTTTGAGGGCCAGGTGCCCTGCTACTAACCTTGGGGGGGCGCTTCCGGTGAAGCTCTCCTTGAAGACTCGCCCGAATTACCTGAAGTCCCGAATGGACCTAGGGGAGAGGGCCCGGAACCATGCCTGGGCGCCTTGGAACAGGGTGGCCACAAAGGCTCGACATTTGATAGGATCCGGCGTTCCATGCAGAGTTACCAGGGCGTCGAAGCTGTCGTAGTGGTCGGCTGGGTCGCCCTGGCCATCATAGAGCTTGAATGTCGGAATGGAGGTTCTGGGAGACACCTCTGCCTTCAAGATGTATTAGGAGAAAGGGGATTTCTCCTCGTCCTCCGGGAAAGAGATTTTCTGCAGGGCGCGGAGGGCGCGCTCTTGCTCTGCAAAACGTCTTTCGAAATCCCTCAATCGGAGGGATAGTTCCGGCTGCGGTCGTGCCGTGGGACTGGGGGGAGCGTCGTGGCGATCCTCAGGAACGTCAGCACCCGGGCACGGAGGCCTCGCCCCCTGTTTCCCTTTTCTGGGTGTGGAGGAAGCCTCTTGCTCCGGGGGCGGAGCTTGCGAGGGTCCTCCCACGTTGTTGCGGATGAGCTGTTGACCGCGGAGGGTGAAGCGGCCCCCAGCGGTATGCTGGATGCACTTCGACGGGGGGGCTCCCGGACGGAGTGCGGGACCTGGCATCCCTTGCCGCCTGGGCCCTCATGAGCTCCACGAGGACGTCGAGCTACTTATTGAGGGCCTGGAAGACCTCGTCGCCACCGTTGGGGGGTGCCCCTGTCGCCGGCGGAGGGGGCGGCGGCCTGTTGGTGGGGACGCTGGCGTTGGAGGGAGGGTTCTGTGAGGCCCTAGAGGGGCCATCTCCTACCGTCACCACGGCCTTACCCTTCTCGCCGGCGGACCTCCTCCCTTAGCTTCTTCTCACCATCTTGGCTCTTCGTGCGTTTCCCACAGACGGCGCCAGATGAAGAGGCGAAATCTCGCACTTTGTCCTGAGCGGGCTGTGGATCACCAGAAGATGAACTGCAAGACAGGGAAACATATCAGAGGGCCCAGGGGGTTTCCCTGGGGAAAAACCCTCCGATGATTAAGTCAGTAGAGCTGTGGTGGAAGCAATAATGGGGAGGAGAAAAACTGGTGCGCGAGATTCCTCTCCACCAGAGGGGTGAAGTGGATTGCTCAGGAGTTTTTGAGTATGAGTGCCTTAATGGCTCTTTTTCTTCCTCTTTTTCTTCTTACCTTCCACCAGAGGGTATCCCTGGTTTAAATAGTACGCCGCCTTCAGGAGTCCTGCAAGCTGAGGGGTTTTCGGCGGGAGTTACGTCCTCAACGTGGGCTTTCATGGCCTTATCGTGGGAACGTTATCGCCTCGAAGTCCGGCGGTTTCTGGATTCCCCTTTTCGCTGGGGACTCTTAACAGCAGCACGAACGGATAATATCCGGCCTGGCCGAGCTTCCGAAATGCCAGCTCTGTCCGAGCGATGAGCATAGCTCGGCGGAGGAGGGGTTGGATAGGTCGGCGAATGCCTGTCTCTCCCGGGTGGGGAAATGGCTCGGGCCGGACCCTCCTTGTTACCTGACCATCACTCGGGCCCTCCGAGCCTAGGGGCTGCCGGGGAGAGTTGGTTCCTCGAGTGTTTGTTCGTTGGGCTTTTTCTTTCCTAAGTGGGCCCTGTGGGCTGTCACTCAGGTGAGCTTGCCTCGTGGGACCCTGTTGGGTCTTGTTGGGCTGCTCTTTGAATGGGCTGGAGAAATCCCCCTCTCCAATACTTAATTTCTCTTATAGGATCATGGCCACTGAAAGAGCACAATGGCGTGAGATGCAGCGCACCGTGCAAGGTCTGCAAGGCGGAGCTAACCGTGGAGCCGGTGATCTCCACAGAGGTTTTCGCAACATGAACCCACCGAGATTCGCAGGTTCGTCTGACCTCGAACATGCTGAAAACTGGTTGAAGGAGATTGACAGAATTTTCCGTGTAATGCAATGCACGGATGAGGAAAGAGTTTTACTGGCTATATTCCAACTGGAGCAGGATGCTTGATGCTGGTGGGAATTCGTAGAAGCAACATTGCCTGATGATCATGTCACATGGGATGACTTCGTTGAACATTTCAACAACAAGTACTTCTCCGACCATATTCAGGAGAAGAAGGCCGCGGAATTTGCTGCACTGAAACAACGGACCTTGAAAGTGACTGAGTATGAGGCCCAATTCTCAAGATTGTCCAAGTATGCACCTCACTTGGTGTGTACGGAAAAGATGAATGCGAGAAGGTTGCTCAACGGGCTTCGGCCCCAATACATCACACAACATGCACCGATGGACATCCAAGCCTATTTGGAGATGGTTCGACGTGCCCAATTACTAGAAGATGCCACCGAATTATCTGAAAGGATTCGAGGAAAGGACAAGAAGGAACCCGTCACAGGCCCGGGAAATTGCAAATCATCATTCAAGAAGAAGCGGTTCTTCAACGGAGGGGAGTCCTCCAAGAAAAAGAAGTTTCAGAAGAATGACAAGCCATTCATCACCACTATACCTTCTAAGGAAATTTGTAAATACTGTGACAAGGCTGGTCATAAAGTCGAGGAATGCTGGAGGAAACTAGGAGTCTGTCTCTGATGTGGAAGCCGAGATCATCAAATTTCTGATTGCCCATTGATGAATGAGCAAGCCACTAAAGACGAGAAGCGTCCGGCAAGGAAACAAGGCCGTCTACAAGCTCTCCAAGAGACCGAACCAACAAAAGGCGGAATTGTGGAAGGTACACTAACTATTTTCTCTAAGACTGCTAAAGTTTTATTTGATACTGGAGCAACTCATTCATTTATTTCAAAAAAAATTACTACTGAATATTCTAAAGAACCCGAATGGTTAGATTTAGTCATATCTACACCTCTCGGGAACAAGTCCGATATCATGCATCACTACCTAAATTGCGAGGTTATGGTTAAAGGAAACACTCTACCTGCCAACATGATATGCCTAGATATGGAAGGATATGATGTCATTCTAGGTGCCGGCTGGTTATCCACTCACCAAGCAACTGTAGATTGTCGGCATGGCAAGGTAACTTTCGTGGATTTCTCAGAGCTGGTTTACACTAGCCCTCAGAGTAGATCACCTCTTATCTCAGCTCTCCGAGCTGGTAAACTCATAAGTAAGGGATGTATGGCTTTCATAGCATTTGTGACTGCCACGGAAGTCGAAGAGACTAAACTTGAAGACATCCGTGTAATTTGGGATTTTCCCGATGTTTTTTCAGAAGAATTACCTGGATTACCCCCGGAAAGGGAAGTGTCATTCACAATCGACCTTGTCCCTGGTGCTGGTCCTGTTTCCAAGGCACCCTACAGAATGTCCCTCGCCAAGCTGAAGGAGCTAAAAGAACAGCTGATGGAGTTATTGAATAAGGGTTTCATCAGGCCAAGTACTTCCCCATGGGGAGCACCCGTGCTATTTGTCAAAAAGAAGGACGGATCGATGAGACTATGCATTGATTATCGACAGCTAAATCACCATACAATCAAGAACAAGTACCCGCTGCCGAGAATTGACGAGTTGTTTGATCAATTATCTGGAGCTACATATTTCTCTAAGATTGATCTTCGTTCTGGTTACCACCAACTGAAGATCAAAGAAGAAGACATTCATAAAACTGCATTCCGAAGCAGGTATGTGCATTACGAATTTACTGTTATGTCTTTCGGACTAATGAATGCCCCCGCAGCTTTTATGCAGTTAATGAACAGCATATTCAGGCCCTACTTAGACCAATTTATTGTGGTCTTCATTGATGATATTCTGATATATTCAAAGACCGAAGAGGATCATGAAGAACATCTGAAGAAGGCATTGCAAGTATTGAAGGAAAATAAATTGTATGCCAAATTCAGTAAGTGCAAGTTCTGGCTCGAGGAAGTATCCTTCTTGGGCCATGTAGTTTCGAAGAACGGAATTTTTGTTGACCCTGCAAAGGTCGAAGCTGTGAAGAATTCAGAGCGACCAATGAGTGCAATGGAGATTCAAAGCTTCTTGGGTCTAGATGGTTACTACCGGTGTTTCATCAAGGACTTCTCCAAGATTGTTGTTCCTCTTACTAGGTTAACCTGCAAGGAAGTGCTTTATGAGTGGAATGAAGACTGTGAGAAGAGTTTCCAAGCTTTGAAGGATCTCTTGACCACAGTCCCAGTCTTATCATTGCCAATTGAAAGAGAGAAATATGAGGTATATACTGATGCTTTTGGTATTGGCCTCGGATGTGTATTGATACAAAATGGAAGAGTCATTGCATACTCTTCCCGACAACTAAAGAAGCACGAAGAGAACTACCCGGTGCATGATTTAGAGCTAGCCGCGGTGGTATTTGCCTTAAAGATCTGGAGACACTGTCTCTACGAAGAACAATTCATAGTATACTCCGATCATAAAACCCTCAAATATTTATTCTCCCAAAAGGAGGTAAACATGCGGCAAAGGCGATGGCTTGAATATCTCAAGGATTTTGAATTTACTATACAATACCATCCTGGTAAGGGTAATTCTGTAGCTGATGCCCTTAGTCGAAAGTCGAGAGTAATATTGGCCAACTGTATGATACAAGAATGGAAGTTGCAGGAGAAATTCTCTGAGCTCGATATCAGTACAGATGAGAAGAACGGGTGTATTATTCTATCCCACATGAGCCTACATCCAGATTTACTACCTAAAATTAAGAAGCTACAAGAAGAAGATCCCGCACTAGTGGAGATAAAAGGCAAGCTGGACGAGAGACTTGATTTCAAGCTGGCACCCGATGGAAGATTACTATTTCATGAACGGACATGTGTGCCTGACTGTCCTGAATTGAAGAAGAAAATTCTTGAAGAAGCTCACCGATCGAGGTACACAATCCACCTTGGAGCCACTAAGATGTATACCAAGACTTGAAACGAACTTTCTGGTGGCCTAATATGAAAAGGGAGGTAGCGGACTTCGTGTCTCATTGCTTGACATGCCAACAAGTGATGGCGGAACATCAAAAACTCGCTGAAAAATTGCATCTGCTATATATTCCCAAGTGAAAGTGGGAAGATATCGGCATGGATTTTATCATGGGCTTGCCCAAGTCTAAGGGCGGACATGATGGAATTTGGGTAATCATTGATCGTCTAACTAAATTGGCTCATTTCTTGCCTATCAAGAGCCGATGGTCAGTTGATGTCCTTACTGCTTTATATATCAAAGAGATGGTCAGATTGCATGGGGTCCCTGTGTCAATCATATCTGACCGAGACCCACGCTTTACCTCTAATTTTTGGAAGAGTCTACAACACTCTCTAGGGACGAAACTTAACTTTAGCACTGCTTTCCACCCTCAGAAAGATTGTCAGACCAAAAGGACAAATCAAGTTGTTGAAGATATGTTAAGGGCATGTATATTAGATTTCGGCAGAAGCTGGCGTGACCACTTACCCCTAGCCGAGTTTGCATATAACAACAGCTATCAAGCCGGTATCCAAATGGCACCTTTTGAGGCACTTTATGGAAGAAGTTGTCGATCTCCAATATGCTGGGATGAAGTCGGTGAAAAACAAATTCTAGGCCCAGATATGGTAAGAGATTCTACCTAGAAGATACACCTCATTCGAGAAAGGTTAAAGATAGCACAGTCCAGGCAGAAATCTTATGCTGACAACTGAAGAAGAGATCTGGAATTCCAAGTTGGAGATCATATTTTTCTCAAGGTATCTCCCGGTCAAGGCATTAGAAGATTCGGTGTTAAGGGCAAGCTAACACCAAAGTTTATCGGTCCATTCGAAGTGCTGGAAAGAGTAGGCGAGGTGGCTTACCGTATTGCCTTGCCTCCGCAACTATCAGAAGTGCACAACGTATCCATGTTTCTATGCTGAAGAAATACGTGCATGATCCTTTTCACATCATTGACCACAATGACTTAGTGATACAGAAGGGCCTTACTTACGAGCAGAAGCCAATGAAGATCCTCGACCGAGAAGTCAGAGTCTTAAGGAACAAGACAATCCCTATGGTGAAAATCCAATGGAATCGATGGTTAGAGCAAGAAGCTACATGGGAAACCGAGGAGTTAATGAGAAGAAGGTTTCCGGAGCTGTTTTCAGAGCTATTCTAATTTGTAAGTTCTTACCATCTCTATGCCTCCATATATACAGTTGAATTTGGGGACCAAATTCTTTTAAGTGGGGGAGGGTGTAGCACCCCCGATAAAGCAATAGAGAAATTAAACTTCTTCCTAAAGAATCCTACATGAAGGCCTTATATAAAGAACCATACCTTATGAGGACTACTATATAAATGTACAAGCCCAACATCACTTTATGCCAACACATGGGTAGTACGTAGTGGGGTTTCCCCTTTTCCAACACCAAGGGAATGGGCGCCCCTTACCAGGGCGCCATTCACCAAATGAAGACCCTTTGCCAAGGTGCCATTCAAAAAAAGGGGCCACCATCCGATTAATAATTAATGTATATGCACCCATAGACGTGAAGGTTGCTAAAGCCATGAAGAATGGACGCCCTCATGCAGAAGCATCATTTACATGAATAGGATCACCCAATTGATGAGCGCCCCTATACCTAGGCGCCATTTCTAATGCTTCTAGAAAGGGTTGGAACAATAACAACCTACGTTTGCTAGTAATGGACCCATGAGGGAACATTCACAGCAGGGTTTTCGGATCTGATTTCTAATGGACCCTTGCTATTTCCATATAAACAACTCTCTCCATCGAACGTAGATGACCCTTACCATCATCCTGCCACTAAAGAGAAGGTTATCCTACCATTTCCCTATCTCTACCTGTAAAAGAGAAATCTAATGTTTCTCTTCATGTGCAGGAGACGTATCCCCGTCCTACGTGCTACAAGTCCTGCTACAGAAGTTTACTTGGAGCTTTGTTGAGCGTGGAGGGCTTGCCCGTCACGCCCCGAGATTATGCAGCGGAAATAATCGGGAACGCGAACATCCGGCATGGTAAGCCTCTTGCAAGCAAGAATAATCAACGTGCAAAATAACCACACAAAGTAATTGCACAATAACTTACTCAAACCTTCACTTTTATTAATAATAACAACCATAATTCAAGTACATGAGACATTGACTTTCTTAAATTAGCTAGACTTAATAAGAGAAAATTACATAGACTCAATCTTGACATTTTGGACTTCCTAAGTCTTCACTCTTTAATCGCTCTCGGACCATCACTAGAATGACCTGAATCTGAATCTGACCCACTGGTACCTCCTGAAAAGATTGGAAAATAGGTAATGAGCACACTTGCCCAGTAGGTATCTTCGCATCAACATGAAGGCAATATTAAAGTGATTAATGTCTTAGCTCTAAAGAACAAGATAAAATCATGTATATACGATAAATCACGTGAGTAAAACCAAAGTAACAAGATATGATCATGTTTGAGATATGGAAATATTATTGAGCAAGTATGATCAAGCAAGAATATAACAATGGCCTTTCACGCACAAGAATGTAACAAGAGTGTACTTGCAAGTCATGTAATAAGCGCCTAAGTACCTTTCGCTGAATAGCAAGTACTTAGTGAATTTATGTGGATCTATATTCAAGTCCCGTGGATTTTTACTTATTTATAAAGAAAGTACTCCCAGCGTAATGCGACGCCAGTAGCATCATACCCCATGGTTTATATAGTATGTTTCCGACAATCAGCCGAGGGGAATAGCATAGAGCCCTTGAACACAATCAGTGCTCGAACTGCATCTTCAAGTATAAATCAAGCTACTTCCACGTAACAAGTTCAATAATGGTCTTCAAGATACAATGTCAATAAGAGAATGCTCAAAATATGAATATGAGAGTTCAAGAAATGCATTAATAACTAGGTTACGCTTTTGGAGAAAAATTCGACAGCATAACAGTACTTTCTTTATTTTTTCATAATTTATTTAAAATATCTTGATTAAGGTGACAAGTCTCAGAAAAATCAATAGTCCATCTAGGATCATACGAATATTAACCCTTGGGTCAAACCTCGGGTTAACTGTACTCAGGAAAATAGCAGTTGTTTACTGGGCCGTTTCATGAAGAAAGCGGTCTAGCTCTGGACCGTTTAGAATGGGCCGAATCCAGATAAATCATTTGAACTCAGAGACAGTAGCGGTCATAGACTGGACCGTTAAAGGGCCTTAGCAGTCGAATCCTAGACCGTTTATGAGATAGAATTTTAAAACTTGATGATAGTGCACTCTAGACAAATGGGTTTTAATGGTACAACCAGCTCGGCGTCCTACAAGGAATCCCAAGCTCGCGGAGACTTACGGTGGCCTTGAAACAAGATTTTCTAGTCCGTTGGAAGGAATATCCAAAGTAGAGGTTATCAAGTCCAAGATTGTGTGCCTAATGTGCATAGGTGTAACTAATGGTCATATACCGGGATATATGCCATGTACTTATGAAAATGACTCTATAGATGTGAAGAGGATCAGTAAGAAATCCACAGTGAACCACATTCATCTTACTTTTAAAATATGCATTTAACACAAAGTATATGATTTTGGTAGGAAATTATCTTATGTTTAAAAATAAGTTCTGAATGCATAAGAAACATGAAATCTAATAGAAATCTCTCTATATATATAAACAATGCCAGTAACAGGGATAAAACTTAGCTAACTGGGTTTATCACCTAAGAGCTAGGGTGATTCTGCATTAGGTTTCAGATTAACCAAAAATATAGAACTTAGAGTTGTAAACGGTCTAATATACGGTCGTTTATAGGGCTAAGCGGTCTATCGTAAGTCCGCTTATGTTCTATAATAGTGAAATCGCAGGAACACAAACGGTCTATATATTGGCCGCTAATCCTCGATAAGCGGTCTATCGTAGGGCCGCTAACCAATTACTGGCAGTCCATTATTAGGCCGTTTATGGTTGGCTGACAGAAACTAAACAATTGAAACTAAAGGCTAATCCAAGACATATCATGCCTGGAAACCAACATATATAAACTCTATAGCATGCAAGAACAAAGAATAAGTCAACAATATGCATGGGTTCTGTGAAATTTACAAGAGAATTTCTTTTATTTCATTAGGGTTAGGATTTATGCATGAACATTACACTAGATGCTTAGACTCAAATAAAACATGAAATTCTCGGTCTATAATGCATGAAATCAAGTGCAACAAGAGGGCTTTTAATCCTAGAATAATGTTTTAGCCGTTCATGAGATGACCTACCTCTGTCCTGGGCTTTTGACTTCGAATTTAAGCCTGGAAGTTAACCCTAGTTCCCTGTACTTCCTGTGCTAAAATAGCAACTTCACGACCCAATATCTCTTGATTCTCCTGATCTAAATATGTGAAATTTTGAGGGTAAGAAGAAGATACAAAGGAGAACAAAAAGTTCTAAAGGTGCAACTTCTAAATACCTCATTTTGGGTTCTTAATCTCCTGATCTTCACTGGTCCGTTGCTCAATTTCCTGGGTTGTTAATGTAAAATCAGCAACTTTGAACACCTCTAACTCCTTACGTGCTTGATCTCCTAGAACGAAATTTTGGGAGGAGTTGATGTATATATTGTGAACAAAAAACTCTAAAGAACCTACCTAAATTAAAGCCGTCTTACCTTAGTTCCACGTGAGCCAAACATAGGGGTCGCGCAAGTGAAACCTAGAGTCTATTTATAGGGTTTTGGAGATTAGAATCATGCTAGAGTCCTTATTAAACTTTAGGTCAACCTCTGAGAGTCCTAAACACATCTACAAGTCCAAAAACCTCGGTCTCTTGAATTTACAACGCCAAAAATTCCATCTTTTTGCTCTTTTCTCAATCCACGGAATCTGCAGAGACAAACGGTCGTTATGGCGACCGCCTGGTGGATGTAGGCGGTCTTGCGATAGACAGCTTACGGGTCCAGGCGCCGAATTTGAATTTGATTCAAATTCGTTTATTCATTTATCCACTTATTTATCTAAATAGGGAGTATAAATAACTAATTAGACTTCTAGAATATGGGCCAAACTTCATGGGCTTGGTCCTTAAGTCCTTTGGGCTTTATTTAAATAAGCTAGGTTAATTGGTTGTCATACTTGGGCCTTTATTTAACCTAGAAATTCATTTATTAATCTATTTTGGTCTTTAAAAATTCTTATAAATTCCTAAAAAATTCTTAAATACTTCAAAAATATTTTATAAAATTTTAGGGGCATTACACCCTCCCCCACTTAAGAGAATTTAGTCCCCAAATTCAATGTATGGATTATATGGAGAGTGTACTTACAGTTAAATAATTCTAAAAATCTTTTGCACATAGCTCCTTCGGTCTCCCATGTTGCTTCATAGGGCCATGATTTCTTCCATTGGACTTTAACCATAGGAATGACTTTATTCCGTAGTTCACGCACCTCCCGTTCAAGGATCTTGATTGGTTTTTGCTCGTATGTCATATCCTTTTGAATTTTTAGATTATCATAGGTAATAACATGGTAAGGATCATAAATATATTTCTTCAACATAGAGACATGGAATACGTCATGAACTCCTGCTAGTTGTGGAGGCAAAGTTAATCGATAAGTCACTTCACCAACCCTTTCCAGAATTTCAAAAGGACCAATGAATCTTGGAGTAAGCTTCCCTTTGATACCAAATCTTCGAATACCTCGACCTCGAGAAACTTTAAGGTATACATGATCTCCTACTTGAAACTCCAAGTCGCGCCTTCGATTGTCATCATACGATTTCTGCCTGTCTTGTGCCATTTGAAGTCTTTCTCGAATGAGTTTTATTTTCTCGGTAGTATCCCTAATAATGTCAGGACCGAGAAATTGCCTTTCTCCTACTTCATTCTAACAAATAGGCGAATGACAGCTTCTTCCATATAAAGCTTCAAACGGTGCCATTTGAATACTAGCTTGGTAGTTATTGTTGTATGCGAATTCTACTAGAGGCAAGTGATCATGCCAACTTTCTCCAAAATCAATTGCACAAGCCCTGAGTAAATCTTCCACCACTTGATTTGTTCTTTCCGTTTGACCATCAGTTTGTGGATGGAATGCTGTGCTAAAATTCAGCCGGGTCCCTAAAGAATGTTGTGGACCCTTCCAGAATTGTGATGTAAACCGAAGATCTCGGTCAGATATGATGCTGACGGGGACACCGTGCAATTTGACAATTTCCCTCATGTATAATGCTGCTAGTGTCACGCCCCGAGCGCGGAAGGAACCCGGAGTGCGTGACAAGTTTATATCGATCATGTCAATCAGAGCGTTAGTGTATTCGACACAAAGACAGAGTACACAAAAGTAAATTTAACCCAATCCTTTAATTCAATTGCAACCTTAAAGTACTTTTATTACAACTTCACGTAATGGAAATGCTAAGACCCAATAAAGAAAAGTATAATGAGTGACTCAAGAAAATAGAAAGATAAAACTAGTTGATGCTTGGATAGACGGAGTAGCTCTAATCTCTTCACTCTTGACCTTCCCCATCCGATTGAGTCTCGTCGTCAGACTTATCTGAAAAATAGGGAAAAACACTGGATGAGCAAAAGCTCAGTAGGAATTATATCTCAAGTGCTAGCTTACTTTAAGTAGATTATGAGTTATGTGAAATGCAATATAGCTATGCATGTTCGCATGAAACGACAATAGAGAGTGTATATCAAGAGATAGTGGAATGAACTAGCATGTCTTTCAGAACTCATGTCAATAATATCAAGATATTCAAGCAAGTATATTCATCATGTTGAGAATTGGCTATAATGTTTCAAGCAAGTATATAATAAATACCCTTTTCAGGTCAAGTAAGTCATGTCATGTTAAGTCGAGTCAACTACGAGATTGTGGAATGTCATCGAGAATGACAAGTACTTCGGTGTAATGCCACACCGTGATCATTACAACTCCCATGGGCACAAGTACTTTCGGGTGCTCCTCCTAGGACCAGATCGGGCCCTATATGCGCAGGCATTGATCATGTATTTTTCGACATCCACTATGGTTATAGCCAATATAGAATTCCCAAGGAATAAGCTTGTAGGAACTTAAGGTGGATCATATGGAATAGAATCACAAGGATTGAACATGATATGTAAGGATGATAATAACGGTATAATCATGATTAACGATAAAACTAGGTGGAATCGACTCCGTAGATGGGTGCCACGACATTAAGAATAAGCGCTCATATAGAGAAGGTCGCTCGTTCTTGTACATGATAAGGTAGATAGAATTAGTGCCCACAAGCATGGCACATAATTCGTAAGGAATATTAATGGCATGGTTTCCCATTCTATTATTAAAGAGTATTCTCATGACATCCAAATAGCATGTCATGAGGGCCGGTATATCATGTTTCTTTAGAGTGACATGGCAATCAAGTAGTGTCATGGGTTTTAATGGTACAAGCTGCTCAATCGGCGTTGAGGGAATTCAAGACTATGAGGAGTCTTACAGAGGTCCCAATGACTAACTTACCAGTCCGAAGGAACGGAATGTCCAACGGAGGGCTCGTATGTCACCAAGAGTTAAGGGGCAATCGATAAAACATCGTGACACGTAAGACTATACTCACGGAATGGAATATAGTGCCTATATATATAACCCACTGTCAAGGGTTACAGAAAACCATGAAAATCAGAAACTCAGGTAAATGGCGCCTGAGATCAAGTCTTCAATTTATGAATTAGCGCCCTGGGTAGGGTCGCTAGTTTATTATATAACTACTGTTCGTTCAGTCATTATATCCTGGTTCCATATATATTAAAATCTGTAAAAATTCTTAAATTTCAGATATTATGTAAATGGCAACTTAGCTTAAGTCATCAATTCAGTAAATGGCGCCCTAGTCAGGGGCATAATATTTTAAATTAGTGGCAGGGTGTTGTGGGAGATGAGATTTTTATTAAGAATATTTTATTATGGGTTTATTTAGATTATTTATTAGAGGTTTATTTGCGTGGGGCGTGCCAGTCAGTGAGTGACAAGTTTATTATGCGTTCATTCTGACTAACCAGACGATTATGGGTGATCGTGTCAGGACCCAAAACCCGCCGTACCATAAACGCTACGTCGTTAATTACATCTCTCCAGAAGAGAGAAAACCATTGATTAATCGCCAAAATAGAGAGGCCATGGGGCCCGTAGAATATGTAAAATATGTGATTGCATGCAAGCACACAATGTGGTAGTATTTATTTATTAGGTCGTCTCCCGGTACAGGGCGGAGAACTTAGGTTCGAGGGCCACCATCACGCATAGTGAAGGCCTCCGGTCAGGCATAACCCGCCCTTCTGCCAATCACCGTTTGATACACCGAAGTGTCAGCTCATGCCAGCATGCACCAAGGTGATATATATATACATGAACATATATAATGCATACAATAAGGGTATAATAGAAAATAGGTTTAAATTAATCAATCTCTTTTTACCCAACCCATGGTCAATTAGGTTGACCAATCCCTGCCATAGAAGGCAAGGGTTGCCCCGGGAATGAATGTGGGGTTAAAACAGCGCAAAAGGAAACAATTGGCTCTAATCCGGCGCGGTCAAGCGTAGGTATAGGCTAAAACGGCGCGGGGTAGCGTAGGTAAAAATGCTAAACCGGCGCGGTATGGAGTGATGGGCTAAACCGGCGCGATGGGCTTGGGGCGCGCCGGAATAGGGCGCGCCGGAATAGAACCACTTGAAAACTTGAAATTTTGAGTCTAATGTTAATACGGCGCGGGGGGGGGGGGGGGGGGGGGTAGCGCGCCGTATTAGGGCGCGCCGGATTAGGGGCACGCCGGATTAAGCTATTTTCTTGCTATTTTCAATCAGTTTGAGTTCCAGAGTTTTTTTATTGGCCTCTTTGATGTTAATTGAGATAATTAATTGTTGAACTGGGGCCCCAGGCTCTCCAGAAGCAGAGTCATAAGCTCGTGCGAGGTTCATACTCAAGCACGGAGGTTCATTATTAGAAAGCACATGTTTTATTAAGTCCAAATCACCAGGGTAACTTAGTGTTCAAAGCCTTGGCGAAAATTGGGCAGCATCTCCCCCATCCCTGAAGGATTACGGGGGAGAAGCGGGGTCATACTCACGTGCGGAGTAAGCCCCTAACAAGCCGGACAGCACAACGGCGGCCAGCGGATCCCAATCGGATAGGAAACCCCGAGGACTAGCCTACGAGGGGCACTGTTATTCCGAGGGTTGAAAGCAATCGGATGAGACGACCAATAAGGGAAGGGAAGCCCCGAGGACTAGCCTACGAGGGGCACACAACCCGTGGTCAGACGTAATCCGAAAAGGGACGACCGATAGGGAATGGAAGCCCCGAGGACTAGCCTACGAAGGGCATACAACCCATGGCCACCACGATATCCCTAAGGATAGTGGATTTGATATCGG
This sequence comes from Amorphophallus konjac, assembly GCA_022559845.1. Taxonomy (NCBI): domain Eukaryota; kingdom Viridiplantae; phylum Streptophyta; class Magnoliopsida; order Alismatales; family Araceae; genus Amorphophallus; species Amorphophallus konjac. The sequence goes on along the minus strand of CM040120.1, from coordinate 325,163,694 downwards.
GCTAAAGCCCTATCAATGTTCACCTTCTGGCGGCCTATAGGGATACTTGTCATGAACAGACAGAACCCTTTTGACCCCAAGGTGACTTAAGCATCCATAGGGAATGTTCCCCTCCCTGGTCATGAGGCCATCGTCTTCAGGTAGACAAAACAAGATGATACAACCCATACACAAGAAAGAAAAGATACGGGGGTTAATGAGTTAGCCTGTGAACTAAAATGATCAAGATACAGAGAATAGTCGTTCGAGCAACTAGCATAGAATGAGCATCTAGGCTGTAGAAGTGATCCCGTTTCCTCTAACCTATGAAGGGGATACAGAGGTATTGAGGGAATCGACCTCAGAACCACAGCAGGTAGAGATGCACATACGGATGTGCCCCCCAACCATGGAAACCACCATACGCATACAGCAAATTCGGCCCGACCATTGCGTTAGAAGAGAGGAGCCCCGGGGAGGGGAACTCGTTTATATAGCCCGTATTGATTTCAGGGCGTGGTTGGTATCACGAAACGAAACACGACATTCACACACGAGACGGTTGAACATGTGAATCAAGGGAAGGGTACGAGAAGCAGATACAATAGTGAGCACAATTCATTCCATCAGTAGAAAGAAAATACATAGATTATCACGAACTGCGGCATGATCCGACGTTGTTGCTCGGACGCCGTTTCATTGATTACACAGATGGGATTACAGAAGAGGCAAAGATGGGAGATGGTGAGGGGGGAAGGTGGGCTCATATCATTGCCCCTCGCCCCCCTCGCTTACACTACATTAGGAAAGAAATCAAAGGGTAATCGTCGGAAGGAAACCCACGAAGCCCACCTGAACTTCGCCACCAAAACAGAGTATCGGATTGGCGACTCTTCTCCGGCTCTAGAGCAATTCAAGCAAGCAGATAGGGGAGGACGGCGGCGGGTTCACTCTCAGTGGAAGCCCTACTTTTCCCCCAAGAGTCCCTTCTCTCTCGGACGAATGGGTTCTGTCGATCGGATCCTCCTTTTTCGCTCCCTTTTCTTTTCGCTCCCCCTTTCTCCTAATCGAAAGTCTCCTTTTTATAGCCTTCAATGGCTTGGCCTTACCCGGCGCGCATATGGGCGCGCCGGTTTAGCAAGGATTGCTTTGGAGCACGTCGGATTAGGAGCTTTGGGGCACGCCAGATTAGAAATTTTGGAGCACGCCGGATTAGAGGCTCCTTCATCCTATCTCCAACATCTTTCGGCCCATTTAACTTGTCTAGGCCCATCTGTGCTTATTTTCTTCTTTTGTAAGGGTTGGCCAATCGTCCGACTTGTACTCGTTGTCCAGGCTTCCGCTTGTTTCTTCGGAGATGGTCCCGAATATTCTTCCGAACTCTTAGGTCTTGCTTTAGCGGTTGGCCGTTGGAGCCAAGCATCTTATCTTTTCTTCTTCTTTTTGGTTTCATCTTTTGTTCGGATTCCACCATTCTTTCTTTCTTTCTTTTCTTCTCTGTCGGCACAGGAGCACCCGATTAGAACTTAAGACCTGCAGAAGCAGAAGTCAGGAAATATTAGGAATATTTTCAGTGTCAACAAATGCCCCCCACCCGCGGGTCTCGCGAAAGAGGGACGAAAGAGCGGGATGTGCGGGTGCCGTTTGAAAATACTGCATGTTTTTTTATTATTCCATTTCTATTTATCATCATTCATTTATTTCTTATTTCATCATTCATTTTTATTATCTCTTTTTTTTATATATAACCTCATCCAAGCTCGCAGGCACTCATCGACTGCAAGCATAGAGTAGATATATGTAGCATAGTTCCCCTATAACAGGGATAGGATAAGGACAGTGCCTACGATTCACGGACAGAGTGCGGCTCACGAAGCACAACTAAGGGAGATGTGCATACGTAAAGGGGATGCCGCGTAGAACATATGCATAGCATAAACCACAATCTACACCTAGGACTATTCCTCCATAGTGTGAAATTGTAATTAGATGGGTAGTGAACCCTAGACATAGGGACGCGCAGACGTTCTGAGTAACACTCGAGAATTACTTTATCGCCTGCACACACATTCAGGTCTTTCAACTTTTGGTAGCTTCGCACAACCCCCTTATCCATTTCTTAATTTTAGGCTTCACCGTTCGGCGCGAGTTTCCTCATGTGTCTCAATGGGGATTCTCGGCTACTAGGATTCGTCCTTTATTATGATACTATTGTGGATTTCACCGTTTGACGCGAGTCTCCTCATATGTCTCAATGGGGATTCCCAACTACTAGGATTCATCCTATATTATGATTTTATGATGGATTTCACCGTTTGACGCGAGTTTCCTCATGTGTCTCAATGGGGATATCCGGCTACTTGGATTCATCCTTACTTTAATTGTAGGGTTTGCTGCACCATTTTCGCGCAAGTCTCCTCATTTATTTCAGTGGGGATTCCTGGCTACTTAGATTCACATTCCACTTATCACTATCATCATTTTTTTTCTTTTTTTTTAAAGGGGGTAGGCAGCTGGAAATTGGAACTTTAGCCCCAGACAAAAACTGAATGAAATAGAAGCAAATTTTCTTGGTTCTCCTGTTTCGGATGAAGAAATTAAGCAATCAGTTTTTAATGCACCAAAGGATAAGAGTCCAGGGCCAGATGGCTTCCCAGTTGAGTTCTATCAGGCTACTTGGACTATTATTGGAGAAGATGTCCTGAAGGCAGTCAAAGATTTTTTTAATTCTAAAAAAATCCTCAAACAGCTAAATTGTACCTTTATATCCCTTATACCAAAGCAAGAAGGTGCTGAATCATTTGAGCAGTACAGGCCTATATCACTTTGCAACTTCTATTATAAAATCATTTCGAAGGTCCTGGCAAATAGAATTCAAGTGATACTTCCTAAAATTATTAGTGACAACCAGTCAGCCTTCATTAAAGGGAGAAGCATACAACACAATATCCTATTGGCCAATGACATTATCAGAAATCTACACTCAAAAGCAAAGGGAAAATTTATATGTATGAAAACTGACCTTAAGAAAGCATTTGATTCAGTTAACAGGAACTTTTTCTATTACTTGATGGAGAAGATGGGTTTTCCAGCCACTTGTATTCAATGGATTGCAAACTGTTTAGACACTCCTGCCTTTTCAGTTCTGATCAATGGGACTCCTCAAGGCTTTTTTAAGAGCAGGAATGGGATTAGACAAGGAGATCCATTATCTCCTTATCTTTTCACTATCATTATGGAAGGATTCTCAAACTTGATAGATGAGGAAGTTGCCAGAGGGAACATTAAATGTCCATCTGCATGGGAATTAAAAATATCACATATAACATTTGCTGATGACCTGGTTTTATTCCTGAAGGATGACCCAAGAACTCTATCTCACGTGGGACCATTGCTTAAGAACTTTACCATTATGTCAGGTCTCTCCCTGAATTCCGAGAAAAGCAAAGTTTATATAGGAGGTAATATTCAGAATAAAGACCATGTAATCAGTCAGCTTGGAGTATCAGCCGGGGAACTACCAGTTCCATATCTTGGTCTGCCCCTTCTCTCTAAAGCTGTCAAAAAAGGAAATTGCCTTCCTATTATTGAAAAAATCAAGAGAAGGATTGATGCTTGGAAAAATAGGCTTCTCTCAAGATCAGGAAGATTGGAGCTTATCAGGTTTGTCTTATCTTCATATTCAACTTATTGGGCAGCTGCTTTCTTGCTTCCAGCTAGCCTAATAGAGGAAATCGACAGCATTCTGAGGAACTTCTATTGGCATGGACACTCTTCAAATTCAGCTGTTCATATGATATCCTGGAAACAGATCTGTAAACCCAAGATCGAGGGAGGACTTGGAATAAAAAATTTGAAGGAATGGAACCAAGCTTGTATGTGTAAACTATTATGGGACATCCTACAGAAAAAATAGTCCATTTGGTACACTTGGGTTAAATAAAAGTATCTAGCCCATAAGAACATTTGGGATTTCAGAATTAAGCCTTACTACTCTGCGGCTTGGAAGGGAATTCTGTTGGCTAGGAACTGGATCAGAAGTCACATTAACTACAAAATAGCTAATGGCCTGGACATTAGGTTGTGGTATGATCCATGGTTGAATGGAGACAGCATTTTCCAATTGTATGGGGACCATATCAGACAAGACTTGGAGCTGGACAAGAACACAAAGGTTGCACAGTTTATTTCTGAAGGACACTGGAATCTCCCGACTGCCATCTCTTCCGAAATGGCAGAACTATGGGATCTTGTCAACCAAGTCCAGATTCATAATGCTGAATCAGATTCTATTGAATGGAAGAACAATGTTCAAATCTTAAAGGCTGGCATCATTTGGCAAGAGATAAGACTAAAAGGGCAGGCCTTCTATTATCATGATTGGGTATGGAAAAACCCAACTTCTCAAGCTGCATCACTCACCACCTGGCAAGCAGTCCTAAACAAACTGCCTACAGCCGACAACCTGCTGAAGAAGGTACTTAATCTTTCAAGCATGTGCCCACTTTGTAAACAGGGAAGGGATGAGCTCAGCCATATCTTTTTTGATTGCTCTTACAGCAAATGGATTTGGAAAGAAATCCTAGACAGATTCGACTTACATAGACAGCCGAACAATGAATTGCACCAAGAACTGAACCAGTTGCAGGTCCAATTCCAGAATTCAGATCAACTACTAAAATTGGTCCGAATTCTTCTCCGAATAGCAATATGGAAAATCTGGAAAGAAAGGTGTATGAGAATTTTTGAGGATTGTACTAGCTCTAAAACAAGTCTTCTCATCAATATTATTGAAGATGCAAGAAGATGCATGGAAATGCAAAGGCAAAAGAGGCTAACAACAAGGAAAAAAGAATTTTTAATAGATTTCTACTTATTCCTCATTAAGCTTTGAGTCCACATCTTGTGTGGTCCTTAGCTTTTCCATCTGCTTGGCAGAATTCTGATGTACAATTCTTTGTCCTTTAATACAAATACCATATTACTTACCAAAAAAAAACTTTTTCCTCACGATCACCCTGTGCGCGAGTGTAGAGATTTAAGCGTCCATGAAGTGTTAAGAAGAATTTATACCGTCCCTATGACTAAGGGCCATTGCTCATATTATGTTCGAAGTGTAGGAGTTTTGTCTAGAGTGTATTCTGTGAGTTGTGCTAGCGACATAGCTACGACTCTTCCCCTGGCCGTATACACTCACCGAGAATTGGCTTTTCGTTCCTTAGTGTGTGTCGTGACGCACACATATCCTGAATCAGGGCAACGTTATTTAGCAAGGAAGTATGCGGCCTTAGAACTTTGAAGGAAGCGTGTTAATACTATACTTCAGGCAGACATGCACGTAAGGCAAGCAAGCACATAAATCACGTCACGATCATCATCTTTTTTTTCTTCTTTCTTCCTTTTTTCTTTCTCTACTTTTTTTTCTTTTTTTTTTCTTTTTTTTCTTTTTTTATCTCCCTTTTTCTTCTTTCTTTCTCTCTTCTGGTTTTTTTTGGAGGGCATAGTAAGTACATCCGCAGGCCGACTCTCTTACAGGTGGGTGGCTGATGCCATGGCGACGGAGAGAAGGTGTTACATGTTACGGTGAATCCCTGGAGGGATCAAGGGTTGGTATGAAACCAGAGGGGGGTCTTTTCGTTCATTGGTTCGGATAGCAATTCCAGGCCAATGGTAAGAGGTTTGTCGGCTTAAACCGAAGGTCATGACGCCGAATGACTTGGCTTAGGCGTAAGGCCATGACGCCAAGAAAGAGAATTTTCCGGCTTAGGCAAGGAGCCTTGATGCCGGACCACTTGGCCTAGACGGAAGGTCATGATGCCAAGGGAGACATATTTACTGGCTTAAGCATAAAGCCATGACGCCAGATAACTTGGCCTAGACGGTGTGTCATGTTGCCAAGGCAGAAATATTCACCGGCTTAGGTGGAAAGCCATGATGCCGGACAAGGATATTTAACAGCTTAGACATAAAGTCATGACACCGCACAGCTTGGCTTAGGCAGAAGGCCATGACGCCAAGATAGAATTTTTACCAGCTTAGGCAAATGGAGCCATGATGCCAGACAAGGATATTTAACGGCTTAGACATAAAGTCATGACGCCATACAGCTTGGCTTAGGCGGAAGGCCATGACGCCAAGGTAGAATATCCACCGGCTTAGGCGGGAAGCCATGACGCCGAACAAGGATATTTAACGGCTTAGACATAAAGTCATGATGCCATACAACTTGGCTTAGGCAGAAGGCCATGACGCCAAGGCAGAATATTTATCGGCTTAGGCGGAAAGCCATGATGCCGGACAAGGATATTTAACGGCTTAGACATAAAGTCATGACGCCGTACAACTTGACTTAGGTGGAAGGCCATGATGCCAAGACAGAATGTTTACCGGCTTAGGCGGAAAGCCATGACGCCGGACAAGGATATTTAACGGCTTAGACGTAAAGCCATGACGCCGTATAACTTGGCTTAGGCGGAAGGCCATGACGCCAAGGCAGGATGTTTACCGGCTTAGGCGAAAAGCCATGACGCCGGACAACTTGGCTTAGGCGGAAGGTCATGACGCAAGACAAGGATATTTAACGGCTTAGACGAAAAGTCATGACGCCGTCGATAGAAGGAGTCTTTTTGTTCTTCAACTGGATGGAAGGGTAGAGTCACAAGCAGAAAGGATCTTTTTATTTCCTGGCTAGGCGGAAGGCCCGAGCCAAAGGTGAAAGGGTCTTTTTGTTGAATGACTGGACGAAAGGTCCACGCCAGAGGTAGAGGGGTCTTTTTGTTGTATGGTCAGACGGAAGGTCCGAGCCAAAGATGAAAGGGGATTTTTGTTGACTGACTGGACAAAAGGTCCAAGCCAGAGGTAGAAATGTCTTTTTGTTATCTGGCTGGACAAAAGGATCCAAGCCAAAGGTGAAAGGGTCTTTTTATTGACTGGCCAGACGAAAGGTCTGAGCCAGAGGTAGAATATGAACGTTAACCTGATGGGATGTCAGACTTAACAAACCTTGCCTAGGCGGTATGTCTAGAAAAGGGCATAAATAAAGCATTATTGTCGTCTCGACGTCATGTTGAACACGACCAACCTGGAAGAGACGAAGGGTCCGGGCCAGGGCAGAATATGGCCGTTGACTTGACAGACTTGTCAAAGTCAACTAACTTGGAGAAGGGGTAAGGCCTGAACCAAAGGCAGAACACAATATAGGTGTTGACTTAATGTTCTATCAATGTCAACAAAGTTGGCGAAGGCGGGTGGCCTAAACCAAGAGCATCATGCAGGATAGGTGTTGACTCGATGGAATGTCGAAGTCAACGAACTCGGCGAAGGCGTGGGGCCTAAGCCAAGGGTATAATGTGGGATAAGTGTTGACTCGACGTCATGTCAAAGTCAACAAACTTGGCGAAGGCGTGAGGCCTAAGCCAAGGGTAGGATATAAGGTATAAATGTTAACTCAACGTCTTGTCGAGGCCAACGAACTTGGCAGAGGCGTAAGGCCTAAGCCAAGGGTATAATGTAGGATAGGTGTTGACTCGACGGAATGTCGAAGTCAACGAACTCGGCGAAGGCGTGGGGCCTAAGCCAAGGGTATAATGAGGGATAAGTGTTAACTCGACGTCATGTCGAAGTCAACGAACTTGGCGAAGGCGTGAGGCCTAAGCCAAGGGTAGGATATAGAGTATAAATGTTGACTCAACATCCTGTCGAGACCAACGAACTTGGCAGAGACGTAAGGCCTAAGCCAAGGGAAGAATATAGGATATGTGTTGACTCGACGTCCTGTCGGAGCCAACAAACTTGACAGAGACATGAGGTCTAAGCCAAGGGCATAATGTAGGATAGGTGTTGACTTGACGTCATGACGAAGCCAACGAACTTAGCAGAGGCGTGAGACCTCAGCCAAGGGTATAATGTAGGATAGGTGTTGACTCAATGGAATGTCGAAGTCAATGGGCCCTGCCCCGATAGAAGGTTTGGGGTGAGGGTAGACTAGATCGTAGACGTATGAGAGGCCCAGACCCAGGGCTAAATATTTATGTCAACCCGACGAGGTGTCGGAGTCAACCAACCTTGCTCGGACGATAGGTCTGAAACAAGGGTAGAATATGTAGGTGAAGATGTCAACCCGACGTCATGTCGAACTTGACCAACTTGGCAAAGACGTGAGGTCTAAGCCAAGGTAGAGTATGGACATTGACCCGAGGATATGTCGGGATCAACAAACCTTGCTCAGACAGAAGGTCCGAGACAAAGCGAAGAGGTCTTTTATTGGTTTATTGGTTTGGATTGACTGAGTTTATTGAATTTGTTGGGTTTATTGAGTTTACTGGGCTTATTGGTTTCGTTGAGTTTGTTAAATTCATCGAGTCTATTAATTAAGTTTGTTGGGGTTTATTTGATCTATTGAGTTTATTGATTTGATGAGTCGATTATCTTGTTAGGTTTATTAGATCTGTTGGATTTTATCGATTCCATTGAGTTTATTGATTTGTTTCGTGTCGTTCTCTTCGTTGTGTCTGTTCTGTCACAATGTATCTCGTGTCATTTTTTTTCTTACTTCGTGCTGCAGTCACCTTGTCTATCTCGTGTCATTCCAAGTACAGTGCCATCGTATTACTATTACATATCTCATGCAGCTTTAGTTCTTGTGGCCCTCAGTGTTAATGATTTTAATCTCATTACAGGTCCGAGGAAGAACATTCCACACTCCTGGGCTGCACGTGATCCGAGACAAGAGGAACCAATCTGATAAGGACACGTGTCAGGAAGATTCTGGATCGTGCGTGAGAGGCACACGCGTTTTGTGCCCTATCCACCTGCTGTTGCTGCTATAAATAGAACCCTTCGTCCTCAGATGAAGGTGATCGAGTTGGCAAGAAGAAAAGCTCATACAGAGAGCCCCGATCCAGAAAAAGGAAGAGAAGAAAGAAAAGAAGAGAGCAGAGAAGAGAGTGAGAGTAAGAGCAGAAGAAGAAAAAGAGAGAGAAGAGAGTTGAGAAGAAGAAGAAGAGAAGTAGCAGAAGAAGCTCCTAGGAGAGTAGAAGAGAAAGAAAAGAGAGATAGAAAGTGAGCGAGAGAGCTCGTGGAGAACAAGGAAGAAGTTACCTGAAGATCTGTCTACTGGACCGTGGATCAAATCCAGGCCAGTCAGCTCCATGCGAGCCACATTTGTGTTATTTGTCTTTATAGCTTTCTGATCGCTGTGTATTTTTCTTTTCTTATTTTTCCTATTTCATTTGGTTATCTGTGTTCTTCCAATCCTCAGTAGTGAGGTCGGGGTTCCTCCTGTTAGTTCAGGAGAAGGGAGATTGCTATCTCCGGTTGCAAGTAGCTGGGTGCTACTTGTGGTGTCCCTCTGGTTTGGAGGAAGGGAGATCTGATCTCCGGTTCTGGGCTTGTGGATTCAAGTCCAGGGGTTCCCTCCGGGTCTGGAGGAAGAGAGACCGTGTGTCTCTGGTTTGCTAGTGACTGGTGTCACTAGTGGTTCCCTCCGGTTGGGAGGAAGAGGGGAGGTTGTTCCCCTGGTCAAGCTGTGTGGCAGCACCTGTTGCAGACTGAGTCTGCTGTTTCTAGCGTGAGCTAGTGGAAGCCACACTCGGTTTGAGTGTGGGGTGGATGTAGGTCTGGAGGACCGAACCACCTAAAAACCCCTCTTGCATTGTGGTTTGATTGCTTATGATTTGCTTCCGCTAGATGAATGCATAGGGGCGCTCCATGCGTTTGGCTTCGGGTTGAGAAGAAGAGTTAATTAGTCTTCTTAGAATGTTTTAATTTGTCAAGAGAGCGAAATTCTAGTTGAGCGACTCCTTGTCAAATTCAGCCTAGTTAGCATCCTAGTGATCTCACTGTATGCTTGTTTGGTTCTGCAACTGATTATTAGCTTTTAAGCTTATCTAGTTTGCGAACTAGTAATTCTAGTGAGCATCATATTTTAACTGGGCGAAAGTTTTTAAAGGGTTATATTCATTCACCCCCCCCTTCTGAATACTGCACCGAACCCAACAAAGCCATCCAGATATTCTTATCATTCAGATTTATGTGGATGACATTGTGTTTGGGTCAACTAACCCCAAATTGTGTGAGGAATTCTCTCAAATTATGACTGATAAATTTGAAATGAGCTCAATGGGTGAGCTCAAACTATTTCTTAGACTGCAGGTTACACAAACAGAAGATGGCATCTTCATCTCTCAGTCCAAGTATGTAAAGAACTTATTGAAGAAGTACAAAATGGACAACCTCAAGGAAATAGCCACTCCAATGGGTACATCAACCAGTTTGGATGAAGATTCTAAAGGTAAACATGTGGACCAAAGGCTATACAGAGGTATGATCGGATCTCTTCTCTATCTTACAGCCTCTAGGCCTGATATACAATTTGCTGTGTGTTTATGCTCTAGATTTCAGGCCAGTCCTAAAGAAACTCACTTTAAAGCTGTGAAAAGGATTTTTAGGTATTTACTAGGCACCCAAGAACTAGGTCTCTGGTATCCTGCTAAGTGTGAGTTAGAGCTTCTAGCCTACACTGATGCAGACTATGCTAGGTGTCGAGTAGATAGAAAAAGCACTAGTGGCTACTGTCAATTCCTTGGTGGCTGTCTAGTGTCTTGGGCATCTAAGAAGCAACACACTGTAGCATTATCCACAGCTGAAGCTGAGTATGTTGCAGCATGTAATTGTGTAGCCCAAGTACTTTGGATTAAGCACCAACTGGCGGATTATCAGATAAATCTGGGATGCATTCCACTTTTATGTGATAATACTAGTGCCATATGCCTTGCTAAAAATTCTGTTCACCATTCTAGGACTAAGCATATAGAGATAAAACATCATTTTCTTAGAGATGTTGTAAATAAAAAGGAGATTGAATTGAACTTCATAGAAACTGAAAAACAAATTGCTGATATTTTTACTAAGCCTCTTGCGAATGAAAATTTTAAGTTTCTTAGAAGAGAACTTGACTTATGTAAATTTCAGCATGATGAATGATTGTTTAATTGCTGTGAATAAAATCTCTGATGTGGACTTGTTTTTGATTGCTTGGATAAATCATGTGGATGTGAATGCGGATGTAGAACTGTCCTGTATTGCATATATTCAGGGGGAGCTTGTCGAGTCTTTGCATGTCTTTACAAATCATTCATTCATGACCTATGCATAAGCTCTCTCTCAATTAATTCTTGCCATGTTGCATGCATACAGATAGGGGGAGTATTGCTAGAAATTGAGAGTGGTTTCAACCTTCTTGAAGTCATTCAACCTTTAATTCTGAATACTTGTCTCTGACATTATGGCAATCTGTTGGTCAGTTCTGATTTCTAAGCAGTAGAAAATGGACTTCTTCATTTATAAGAATTTGAATTGTTCAAAGACTGATGTAATGGTTTAAATCTTACAATGGTTGGAGTTTAAAGATTGCAATCAGTATATAAGAAAGTTGAAAATTGATAAAACTCTCAACCTCTTTCTTATTTCATGTTAGACAAAGCTAATCATATCTGAAATCTGAAAACTCATCTGAAATCATGTTAGAAAGGTTAAGTATGTGTATTGTTCTTGAACAAGTCATTCTGAAACATAAAAAGGACACCTAAGAAAGCTATTGAAAACATTGAAAATCATTGAAAATCAATATTGGCAGAGCAATGACTGATAAATCACTGAGAAACTGAGTGATCCATCAAAGAAGTGGACAACACTCATGTCATGAAGTGTATCAGCTATCTCTGTTTAAAATGTTCAAAACAGTAGGCTGGTTTCACTAAGTACCTGGGGGTAACTGGCGTCTGATAAACGTGTACCCTCAAACAAAAAGGTGTAACTCAGTTCTGTTGAATTTGATCATAAGCAGAATGGTCCATCTTGTTGAGTATCTAGGGGTATTGGCGTCTTATAAACGTATACCCTTACGCAGAAAGACTTGTGGTACCTGAATGCTCAATATAATCTAATATTGATAATGCTGCTCCTTCAAAAGAAAAGTTCATGAGTGTCAATTTGTTTAGCTTCAATACATGACTTGATTTCTCTCAATATTTTTATGAGACTATGAAAGTAAGATATTATGAAACTGAATCTTTCATGCAAATATGATTCTGGTTTATGTTTTATCATGCACAACGACCTTATCTATTGCTTGTAGTGCATGAACTCCAAATTTTATCATCTTTAAACTAGAACTCTTTCTGACAGCAGTTTCTAATTTCATATGACTGAAGACTCTATGCTTTAGAATGCTTATTCATGAACTACCTGTTCAAAATGCCAGTCAGCTCTTCTCTTGATTCCTCTATTGTATTTAACTTTTCCCTCCTCTTTGTTGATGGCAAAGGGGGAGAATATTGTCTAGGGGATGTCTAGGGGGAGAATACATATCTGTGTCATTTCTGAATTCATTCCAAGGGAGAGTTTGAGGTAGTTAGTTGCATGCCTTCATAGCATCTGCATGTCAATCTGCATAACACATCGTGTCTTTCATCAAACATATATCTATATGACAGGATGTTGCTCTTCTACTTCATATGGGGTTGCCATCATCAAAAAGGGGGAGATTGTTGTGACCCCTCTATGATTGATGATGTTGACACTTGCTTTATTTCATTGGCAACACCATTGTTTTGATTGATTGGCAACTATTTTTGATTTGATGAAACTGCTCTATTAGATTGACTATGTGTTCTTTGCATTTAATACACTGCTGTCTGCAATTTCTTACTCTCTTGAGTCTATACGTTCTTCACTTACCTTTCGCTCAAGATGAAGTCCACACACTGCATCTCAATTGAATTGGTTAAGTGTGTACAGCGTTAACGTTTGAAGTCTGGACATCAGTCTTAATATTCTAAGTCTGTACAGCCGTTGGCCTTGAACCTCAGAGTCTGTACTTTGTTCGTCTTCCTTAGCGTCTTGATATTTGAAGTCTATACACCCATCAGGAGCTTCAAGTCTACACATTGCTTCGCTCCATCAAGTCTGTACATCCACACTGTTACTTGAAGTCTGGACATTGGTCTTCAAACTCGATGTCTGCACATTGTCTTCGAAACCAAAGTCTCTACAATGGTCTTCACACTTGAAGTCCATACATTCGATGTGCAGAGTTGATGTCTATACTGTGCCTCATGTTGTTCAAGTCTACACACTGACGGGTGAACTGAGAACTCTATACATCGTCTGTCTTCGAGTCTTATTCTCGTATCATTTACTGTAGCTACTCGAGACGTTTTCCTGCTTTCACTGTTTTATCACGTGTCGTTGTAGCCGTTCCTGCCTTCTGTCTTCGTGTTGTTTTTCTTAGACCCCGTGTCCTTTTTGCTTTGTGACCACACTTCGTGTAGGGTTCTATTTTTCATCTTCGAGTTGGTTTCAGTCCGTGTTGTCCTCGTCTTCGTGTCGTTAGTTGTTCCATCGCGTGCTGAACACTGCAGCACCTCGTGCTATTTTTTGTGCCACCTCGTGTCGCTCCATCTGTGTCACCCCTATGTCTTCGAGTCTTCTGTATTCGTGTCGTTTTTGTTTATGTCTTCATGTTGCTTCTTTTCTATCTTCGTCAAGGTTTCCTCTGATCGCGTGTCTTACTACCGTTTTACTCCGTGTTATTTCCTTCTCACCTCGTGCTGTTTTCATCTGACCTCGTGTCGTTCTCGTTGTAGTGATAGCCTTGTTACTGTGGTACCTCGTGTCGTTCTCTCTTTATTTTGTGCTGTAGTCACCTTGTGTATCTCGTGTCGTTCTCAGTATAGTGCATCTCGTATTGCTATCACATACCTCATGCAATTTTAGTTTTTGTGGGCCTGAGTTTAATGGTTTTAATCTCTTTGTAGGAGAAGAAGAAAAACAGAAAGAAGAAGGTGGTCCGAGGAAGAATATTCCCCAGTGTCTGGGCTGCACGTGATCCAATACTAAAGGAACCAATGCTATAAGGGCACGTGGAAAGAAGGTTCTGGATTGAGTGTGGGAGGCACACGCATTCTGTACCTTATCCACCTGCTGCTGCTATATATTGAAGCCTTCGTCCACAGATGAAGGTTGATCGAAAGAAAAGAAGAGAAAGTATATACAGCAGTGAGCCTTCGATCCACAGAGAGAAAAGAGAGAAGAGGAAGATACAGAGAAGAAGAAGAAGAAGAAGAGAAGAAGGAGAAAAAGAGAGAGGAAGAGATCGAGAGAGATTGAGTTGCGAGAGAGCTGATCGAGAGTGAGAGTGAGAGTGGTTGTATCTTAGTCTCGTGGTTCAAAACCAGAGCTGAGCTTTGCTCTTAGAGCTACATTATTTTTTGAGCTTTTCTATTTTCGTTTTGATTCTGTCTTTCATTTCCGAATGTTGTTTCTTCAAGCTGTGTGTCAGCGGTCTTGCAGTGGTGGTCTCCACTGGACGGGTTAAGCTGTATTTCCCCAGCGGTTGTAGAGGATTAGATCCTCTGGTCGGCAAGCTGTAGTGCCCAGCGAAGCTGTGTATCAGCGGGTTGTTTGGCCAAGCTGTAAAGCCCAGCGGACGCAAGCTGTGCTGCGCAGCAGGAAGGCATACTCGGTTGAGTGTGGGGTGGACATAGGTCGTTGACCGAACCACCTAAAAATTGTGTGTGCAGTGTGTTTGTGTTTTTGTGTGATCTGTGTGCGATGGAAAATTCTTGCTTAGCTTATTTGATTGCATCGCTTATGCTCATGTCTAGCTTTCGACCTTTTGTTTAGCATCCTTTGTTTAGCTTAACTGACGTTTGCCTAAATTCCGTTTTAGAACTTACAATAGTTTTAAATTAGGCAAGTGGATCTATTCACCCCCCTCTAGATCCATAATCTGTGGAGATAGACTGCGTCCATCTAACCCAACAAGCAACCCTGAGTTTTCCATCTCCCGACCACTTTTTGATTTTTGCAGGAGCTCCCAATTTTATTGGAAGTTCTGTCCACCTTCCCCCATTATCACAAATTTTATTGATTTTTTTTCAGCCATCTACATATTTTCTAAAATTTGTCCAAGTTCCCAAATATGTTCTGTCTGCTTCAGTCCAGACCCGACCCACCGCCAGTATAAACTCTCTAGAAACTCCAAAAGTTCATATTTTCCATATCTAAAAATACCTCTGGTTTCCTCTCTTGAACCTCCACAACTTTACTGAAAAACCCAACTTCAGATTCGGAGATATACCTACCGGTTAACGCCGATTGTCAAGGACAATCATTTCTACTCTAAGATTTCAGCCACTGTACAACAGCAGCTTGGAAATTCGGTCAAGGCCATATCTGGAGCACTCCATTTTTTCTCTCCAGTCCTAAATCGAAGTATTTTGAGTTAGCTTTCCAACGGCACCAGTTTCGTGTCGATCCGACATTGGGGCTGATCGCAGCATCCGTTCTTCCTGGGACGCACGCTGAAAAAAATAGCAAGTGCAGATCCGTGGCCGATTTTTTTCCGACCGGTGACGAACGGAGCCGCCCGGCCTCCGGTCGGCGTTCCAACGTGCCGCCATCCCAGGGAGCGCTTCCCCAAGCATCCCCCACTACAACGGTGCCGCCCGGTCCCACACGGCCCCTCCGACCAGCACGTGGGCCCCACGGTCGCGAGTACGTGTGCTGCCGAAGAGACGCGAGAAGCCGCCCGTCAACCCGAAATCGGTCCTCCCGGACCCACTTGTGTAGCCCTTTACCTCCCTGCGTGGAGTGGGCGATATTTCATTGCTGTCATTATTGTGTAATATTTGTTCCGGGAGTACGAGTTCGGCCGGGTCCGTCTTCCCCACGCCGAGAGCGTGGAGGTATCGTGTCCGCTCCTTCACTTGGCATTTACTTTATTCATATATATCTCTTTATGCCGCTGCTAGAGAGCATGTTGTAGGGCCGTTAGCTCGATATATATTGTTGTATCACCGCTGCTGCGAGAGAGAGAGTGATCGTCCCGTGACCCTATCCGGGCACGAGAGAGAGCCGACCACCCTAGCTTACTGCCGATTTCTCAACCGCGCACGTCCGACGCTTCCCTCGCTAAGGGACAATCGCGAGCTTGTTGTGTCCGTGGTCCGTCCCGCATCAGGAGGCTGAATTTATTTGGCGGCCTGAATGGGCGATGGCCAAGGAAGTGTCGACCTATGCTATGGGGATGGTTGACTCTTCTTAGACTTTTGAGGTTTCATCTTAGAGAGTTTAGTGGTTTCCACTTCAACCTTTTCTTTTCCTTTATCACTATATTTTTGTTGACTTTGATTGGGTGTTGCGTTTGAGGTGGAAGCATCTGAGGAGGAAGTAAATGTGACAGTTTTTAACCCAATTGGCCTTTTGTTTGTTGGTTCAAAACCCAACATTTCCTTGTTGAAGTTCATTCTAGTACCTAGCAATGCATCTAGGTTTTCTCTTCCATCCACAAACTTTTCTAAAGATTGTTGTTTATCCTTCAACCCTTTTTGTAGGTTTTCAATGTTTTGAAGAAGTTGAGTGTTGACTTGTTTGACAGCTTCATACTTCTCATTACTCAATTTGCTGTCCTTTTCATAGCTTTGCATTCTTAACTTCATGCTATCAATCTCATTTCTTAAGTCTTCATTTTCAGTTTCCAAGTCAGCCATTTCTTTTCTTCCCTCCAAATCCTCAATCATTTTTTTAAGATCTTCAATTTCAATTTCAAGTAGAGCAGTCTTATCATTCATATCATGATCATGCACAAACAAGTTAATTTTCTTTTTCAATGATTTATTATCCCTTTTGTACATGTCATATTTTTCCATGATCTGTATATATGCTTCCTCCCAATCATCAATTGTGTAATTTTTAAAAGGAGAATTTACCTCAGTTTCTTCGTCACCCCTGGCCATGAGACAAAGATCTTCTTTTTCCTTGTCCAAGGAGCTAGTTCCACCATCACTTTCTTCCTCGTCACTCCATGTGGATAGCATGGCCTTGTTCTTCTTCTTGCCCTTCCATTTGTCAGCTTTTCTGAATTTTTCAGGACAGTCAGTTTTGAAATGCCCTAGTTTGTTGCAAGAATAACAAATGATTTTGTCAGTTTTCTTAAAGTTTTCAGAATTATATTTGAAACTTTTCCTTACCTGTGACCTTCCTCTCATGAAGCTCTTACCTTCCTTTCTCAGAAATTTTCTGAACTTACGTGTGAGTATGGCTACATCATCCTCATCTCACTCACTTGCAGAAGTCTCACCTTCATCAGAAGTGCTTTGACCGCTAGGTCCTGCTTTAAAAGCTAAAGACTTTTTCTTAGGCACCTCAGCCTCTTTGTTCTTAAGATTGATCTCATAGGTCATCAATGACCCAATAAGTTCATCTACCTTAGTAGTTGCAAGATCTCTCGATTCTTCAACCACGGTAGCCTTCGTGTGCCATGCGTGAGTTAGTGATATGAGAATCTTCCTCATAATTTACTGTTCTGAATATTTCTTTCCCAAATCTGTTAGACTATTAGTAAGTACAGTTAAGCGAGCATACATGTCTTGAATTGACTCATCAGGCCTCATCCTGAACATTTCATATTCAGAAACTTAAATGTTAGCTTTTGTTTCTCGTACCTGAGAGGTTCCTTCGTAAATTACCTCTAACTTGTCCCACATTTATTTTACAGTTGCGCAGGTAGCCACTCTTGAGAATTCTACTGGAAAGAGTGAGCATTGCATGATGTGTTTAGCACTCCAGTTGACAGTGGATTTTATTATTTGTTCTTTGGTCCACATGTCCTCATCATCCGTAAGCTCATACGAACCTTTGCTGATCACTTGCCAAAGTTCATAGTCTTGGACGCGAATGAACACCTGCATGCGATGTTTCCAATAAGGATAATTAGTTCCAGTGAAATAAGAAGGCCTATTCACATAATGTCCTTCAGGTAAAAAACCCTTGGACGCTAATCCATCATTTCCCTCAAGGTCGTTGGACCCCATAATGAGAGATTAGGCTCTGATACCACTTGTTGAGTAGTGGATAGTGGATCTAGAGGGGAGGGGTGAATAGATCTGCCCCTCTTTTCGCAGAACACCCCTCTTTAAAGCTAGATAAAGAGAATCGCAGCGGAATATAACTACCTTAGCAAAGGACACAACGATTGGCTTAGCAGGATGAATAAGTAATATAGAGATTGAACCTAAGCATGCATCTAACACAAAGTAATCGCACAATCAAACCACAACACACGAGATTTTAAGGTGATTCAGACTAAATCCCCAGTCCTACGTCCACCCCTCACCAAATCTGGTGAGGCTCCACTAGTGCAGCACACCAAACCGTAAATCGGAAAGACCTCCGATTGCCTTCCTACTAACCATAGGTAGGGACGTCAACACCGCAGATCGGACAACTTCCGATTGCCTTCCTACTAACCACCGGTAGGGACGATCTTTAATTTCAATAGTTTGAACAAAATGGAAAGAGAACAAGATGAAAATACTCAAACAAGATATATAGATATGCTAGATCGAAATAGATCTTGTCTAAAATTACAGGAGCTTGAATCTGATGCTTCAATGGTATCTTCTTCCTTGTGAGATAATCTTCCTTGAACCCCTTTGAGTTGATGGAGAGAGTTATGGATGTAGCTTTGATCTTCCTTTTGATCCCCTTGAGTTGATGAAGAGGTTTAAGGATGCAGATTTAATCTCCCTTGAGAGCTTGCTTGCTTGCTTCTGCACTTGCTTAGAGATTGATGGCTTCAGATCTTGGCTTGAATCCCTTGGAATGGATAAAGAACTCTACACGAAGTACTGTTCACGGCTACAGTACCTTCTTCCTTGAACAGCCTCCACAAGCCTCCCTTGATCTCCTTTGATTCAAATGATCAACTAGGGTTTCTAACCCTCTTGCATGAGTTTTATGTCTCTTTGGATGGTCAATAGACACCCCCCAGACCAGATCCACAATCCATGGGAGATTGGGTGACTTTAGGTTTAAACAAATACAAGGAAAGGAGCTGGCCTCAACAAAGTCAAACATTGCTGCATCGGGGCTGGCGGTCGACCGGTAGAAGTTGGCGGTCTACCGGAATTTTACAGATTTTGGACATTTTGTTGCTGGGAAAATCGGTTGATCGCCCCTTACTGGGCGGTCGATCGCTGGCTGCCGGTCGACCGGTCCTGGACCGGCAGTCGACCGCTGGTTAGGGAAATCCCATGTTTCTCCTCTTCAGTCCCTTAATCCCTTTAGCAGCCCATTCACGTCTGTGGCATCAAACTTGGTAGAATCTTGAGGATTTCTACTGAGTCTTTGACCTTGTGTTCTCTTGGCTATGCTTCATTGTGCATCGACCTTGGCTATGTGACTTGTCTATGCTTCATTGTGCATCAACTCTTTTGTACTAAGTGTTGACTCTTCTTGAAGGGATTTTCATCCTTGCTTGGGCGCGATCATTAGGCTTTCACTTTTGCCATCTCCACTCCATTCCTTGGCATATCTGTCATGAAAGAACATCAAGTATTTCAGTCAAATGAGAGTGGAAAACATCAATGACTTATAGTGTTTAGCCATTATCAAAACCATGAATATCAAATGACCACAGGGGCACAACATGAATGAGGAGGCTCGTGCCGGTAGGTAGTAGTTTCCGAAGCTGCACCAGTTTTCGATGTGAATCGACAATGATCGGAGTGATCCTAGGTGGTAAAGTGACGTCTCAGGTAGGGGGACGGACCCTTCCACCTTCCCCACGTGTTTTCCCACAGATCCATGTAGATCCAAGTGAGAATTAGTGGGTTTCATTTTCGTTTTAAGGAAATCGCATGATTCGGGGTGAGCGACGATTTCGTGGATTTGATCATCATTTTTAGGTCCATTGGGATTCAATGGGTGTGCTGGCTGTCGGGATCGATTCCCCATGCTTCCCGCTTACAATGGGGTGAGTCGGGCATGGAACGGGGCCCTAAAGGGTCTTCCCATTCGACCGTCGCCGGAATCGGTCGACCAATCTAGAGCTTCGGTCAACCAGTTCCTGGCAGAAGAATGGCAGGGTGCTTAGGTGGGTTCGGTCAACCGAACATGCGTTTCGGTAGACCAACCTGGAGGAACAATCGACTGACCGTGGGGAACGGTTGACCGATTCCTGTTCAGAATCTTTTTGGGAAATTCGGTCAACCGATCCCCTTCAGGGCGGTCGACCGATGCTCCTTGTAGGTCGACTGACCCCTGATAAAGGTCGACCGAAGAAATGGCCTATTCGGCCTGGAAAATTTAGATTTTTGCCCCAATGGAAGTATTTATGGATAAAATAGATAAAAAACTAGCCGTGTAAACCCCGTGAGGGCCATCTCATGGTGGGATGCCCGATGACTCAATTTAAATCATGTGGGTACACCCCATGGTAGGGAATCGTGATTGATTTATGGTTTCTGTCATAGCAACCTCGATAGCCTTATGCCTTACGAATTAAAACTCGTGTTCCATGTGACGAGCATGTGTCCACGACCGGTGACATGTCAATGGTTTCACAGCGGGTCCTTGCTTTAAGTAACCTTTTCCCACTAGTCGTAGCTTACCTGGGCATGTGTGTGTCGACCCACTTGAGAGTGGTGGAGAGCTAGACCCGGGAGAGACGGTTTGGGGCTAGTTTTCGTAGGGCCTCCTACTGTGACAGCTCGAGTCTGGGCCGGGAGAAAAACCAGCTAGAGGGCCTGACGTAGCACAGTCAGTCAGTGTGTGCACACGTGGTCGGGGACTATGGAGACGTGCTGACAACCACGATCTCGACTAGACCCTTGTCTTGTGTTACTGTGTACGGTGTCTCAGTTTTCGCCTGGGACGAGTAGGGAGACATCTGAGGCTGTGGATTAAGTCGTCAGTTGATATATTCGGCCTTGCTTCTAGTAAGCAGTGCTCCTGTCACTCGAGTGTAGTGACCATAGTTTCCTACCATTATGGTTTAGTGTTCGGGTGGCCAAGGGTATCCTATCATACAAGATTGAAATGTGGTTTGCTTTGAATGGCCGTGGTACACGTGTGGCGAGGTTATTTTCTTTAATTGTTATTTACTATTCTTTCATGTTCTAATTACTGTTCTGATTTGTTACTTGCTACACCGTGTGTTTATCATTGTGAGGTGGGGATCCACGGGACCCCTACTGAGCCGATGAGACGAGGCTTACCCCCTTTTATTTTTAGGTGAGGCGCGGCTTGCACGTTGTGCTTCTGAGACATTGCGTGGAGCCAGCGGTCAGAGTTAGTACCAGTTGGCCAAAGACGAGGTATGCCTCGTGGTCTTGTACCTTTTTCAGTTTACTGCACTTATGTATGAACATGTAAACTCTGGACTGTGTAACTATTAAACCCTATAATTGTTTATTTCTCGCATTAATTACGTTAAGCATTATTGAGTTGCAATTCTTTTAGATTCTTATACACTACCACACCATCCCTTTAACCCTCTGGCTTATGGGTGGTGGGCTAGGATCCAAGTGTCACGCCCCGAGCCTTTATTATAGCGGAAGACTAACTCGGGGAGCGTGAACAGCCGGCATGGTAAGCCTCTTGCAAGCAAGAACGACCAGAGCACAATACAATCACACACATAAATGCAATTGCACAGAATTTAATCATACTCTAACTTTATTTCATAAATGATCAATATTCGAAATACAACCACTTTCCATCATCTTTCATTCTACTAGACTCAAGAAATAGGAAAATTACATTGACTCAATCTAGACATTATAGACTTCCTAAGTCTTCGCTCATCTTTAATCACTCTCGGATCCGCTACTTGAATAATCCGAATCCGAACCCGACTCACTTTCATTTCCTGCAAAAGATTGGAAATACGTAATGAGCACACTTGCCCAGTAGGTATCTTTGCATCAACATGAAGGCACTATTAAAGTGATTAATATTTTTACTCTAAAGAAATAAGGTAAAATCATGCAATGCGATGATCACGCGATTAAATCAAAGTAACAAGACAATCATATAAGATGGAATGAGAACAAGAATGAACTAGCAAGAATAGAACAAGAACATGATATTGGCCTTTCATGAGCAATAATATATCGAGAATGTACTAGCAAGCCACATATTCATCACTTTAGCATCTTATGCTTATGAGCAAGTGCTTCATGAATTTCTGTGGAATATCAAGCAAGAATATATCAAGCAAGAATGTCATGTCGTGTCGTGGATCTTCACTTATTTATAGAAATAGTACTCCCAGCGCAATGCGACGCCAGTAGCATCATACCCCATGGTTTATAAAATAGTATGTTTCCGGCAATCAGCCGAGGGGACTAGCATAGAGCCCTTGAACACAATCAGTGCTCGATCGCATCTTCAGGTATAAATTAAGCTACTTCCACGCATGTAACAGTAAAGTATGGCCAAGAATATAGCAATTCCAAATAATGAAAATCAATGAATGAATGCTTCAATTCGAATATATGAGATCAAGAAATAGACTTAAACAAGGTTATGCTCATGGAAGCATAACGGTACATTCTTTTACCTTTCATTCATTTCATTAAGTCTCTTCAATCATTATGCGAAGTTCTAGACTATCATTAGTCCATCTAGAACTTTAGAAATCAACCCTTGGGTCAAACCTTGGGTTAATATATGCAAGCTGTGTGACGGTCATCTACTGGGTCGTTACATTCTGTAACGCACCAGTAGCGGGCCGTTACAGTGATCCGAGTCCAGAACAATAAAATAGACTCAGAGAAATGTGACGGTCATGCAATGGCCGTTACGTGCTTCTGACGGTCCAATGTAAGGCCGTTACATTACTAGATCCAGAAACAATGATAGTGTATTCTAGTTAATGGCTTTAATGATACAACCAACTCGGCGTCCTAGTGGGAATCCCAGGCTCGCGGAGAATTACGGAGGCCTTGAAACAAGATTTCCTAGTCCATTGGAAGGAACATCCAATAGAGAGGTCCTCATGTCCAAGATTGTGTTCCTATAGTGCAAAGTGTGAACTAATGGATAACACACCGGAGTATGTGCCATGTACTTATAGAAACGACTCTATTGATAAAGAAAGAATATATAGATATAGACATATATTGATGTGAAACCAAGATAAAAACTTTACTAATTCATCTTTCAAAATCATGTTTCTAATTACAAAACTATAGAGTTTGACTTCATGAAATTAACATAACTCAAAGTAAAAGTGAGATACCAAATCATGCAATACCTATCATGAATGCTTAAATAATCTCAAAGTCATATAACCAGGTTAACACTTAGGTAACTAGGCTTAATAATAAGAAATATTAACAAATCATATTATGTCTAGGGTTGACAGATCATAGACTCTGACGGTCTAGAAGTGGGGCGTCACAGTTATTGTGACGGTCAGAGAACAGCCGTTACAGTTATGTAACGCATCTGTATAGATGTGTCAGAGTCAACAGAGAAACCTAAATATAATAGAGCATATGACGGTCTGTTGTAAGGCCGTTACATGAGTGTGACGGTCCTACGCTGATGCGTCAGAGAGTCTGCTAACAGAAAACGATGTAAAAACCTAAGATATCAACTCGCATCATGTCTGTAAATCAAATATCATGTCTATTCTAGGCATGATAACGAAGTACAGGCTATCTATATGCATGGGTATCAGTGAAATAGACATGATACATCTTTTAATTGTCCAATTAAGGCTAAGAGATGCATGTAATGCATAGAACAAGTAAAACATGAAATTGATGCTCTACCATGCATAGAATTCAATCAAACTAGAGGGCTTATAGTCCTATCACGTTATTTTTGCCGTTCATGAGATAACCTACCTCTCTCTTAGGCTGTAGCTTCTGAATTGGGTTGGGAATCTTGCCCTAGTTTTCTTCCTTCTGTTACTTTTCCAGCAACTTCCTTAGGCTCTAACTCCACGACCTCTTGACCTAAAGATGTTAAATTTTGAGAGGAGTTAGTCTAAAGTATTGGGAACAAATTATTCTAAAGAACTTACCTGAGATAATGACTCCTTATCTTGATTCCACGCGAGCAAAAGTAGGGGTCGCGCAGTTCAGAACTAGGTCATATTTATAGGGTTCTAGCTAGGGTTTGAAGATTAGATCGATTCTAGAGTCCTTAATTTGCCAAAACCTGATCTCTAAGAGTCCTTAGGGTCTTTATACATTGTTTTAATTAGGTCTCTTGTGGATAGGAACATCAAGTTCCAATCTTTTTGCAAGTTCTCTCACTCACGGAAGTCGCAGGCTGTGACGGTCGTCCCTTGTCGCGTTACACGGCAGTGGCGGTCTTACGATAGACCGTTACAGTCATCGTATTCAGAATTTTAAATTTAATAAAACTCTTTTATCCATTATCCATTAAATTATCTTATTAAGTAGTGTTTATCTTTAAAAAATCTGAGGATAGGCTTAATAACCTTCTAGAATATGGGCCAAACTAAATGGGCCTGGTCTTTAAATCTTCTGGATAATAATTAGATAGGCTAGGTTAACTTATTAACATATTTGGGCCATATAATGACTTATTAATCTGTTAATCCATTTATAAATTCATTTAGCCCAAATAAATTCCAAAAAATTATTAATTAATCTAGAAATCACTTATATAAATTCCGGAGCACTACACCCTCCCCCACTTAAAAAGAATTTGGTCCTCAAATTCAATACATGGATTGTGGAGAGTGTACTTACAGTTGAATAATTCTGGAAATCTTCTCCGCATAGCTGCTTCGGTTTCTCATGTTGCTTCATATGGCCATGTTTTCTTCCATTGGATCTTGATCATGGGAATAACTTTATTCCTTAATTGACGCACTTCCCGATCCAAAATCTTTATTGGCGTTTGCTCATATGTCAAATTCTTTTGTATCTCCAGATTGTCATAAGTGATAATATGGTCAGGGTCGTATATATACTTCTTTAGCATGGAGACGTGAAATACGTCATGAACTCCCGCTAATTGTGGAGGTAAAGCTAATCTATAAGTTACTTCACCGACCCTTTCAAGAATTTTAAATGGGCCAATGAACTTTGGAGTTAGTTTTCCTTTAATACCAAATCTTCGAATACCACGTCCTGGAGAAACCTTCAAATATACATGATCTCCTACCTAGAACTCCAAGTCACGTCTTCGATTGTCGGCATAGGACTTTTGCCTATCTTGTGCCATTTTCATTCTTTCTTGAATGAGCTTGATTTTCTCCGTAGAATCTCTGATAAGGTCGGGGCCTAGAAATTGTTTTTCCCAATTTCATTCCAACATATTGGAGATCGACAACTTTTCTCATATAGAGCTTCAAAAGGTGCCATTTGTATGCTTGCTTGATAGCTGTTATTATATACAAATTCTACCAGAGGCAAGTGATCATGCCAACTTCCTTCAAAATCAATGACACAAGCCCTGAGCATGTCTTCTACCACCTGATTTGTTCTTTCCGTCTGACCATCGGTTTGTGGATGAAAGGCTGTGCTGAAATTTAATCTGGTCCCTAGCGAATGTTGTAGGCTCTTCCAGAATTGTGATGTAAATCGAGGGTCTCTATCTGATACAATAGAGACAGGGACACCATGTAGTTTAACAATTTTTTTCATATATAATGCTGCCAGGATATCCACAGACCATCGACTCTTTATTGGTATGAAATGTGCAGATTTAGTCAATCGATCTATGATTACCCAAATACCATCGTGTCCACCTCTTGTCTTAGGTAATCCCATGATGAAATCCATTCCTATGCTCTCCCATTTCCTTTCAACTTTTCGACCTTCTCTAAGGTCCTCTCGCATAGATATGCCCTCTGAACCATCTCCGCGTAAGTGCGGATATTTTGTGTCCCAAGTTACTGAATGAACCTAGGCCGTAACCCGTCCATAAATCGATTTGCCTTTAATAATTCCGTGCTAATAAGGTGTGGTGCATATGGTGCTAGTCTTGAAAACTGCAGCTCATACTCTGCTACTGACATCATCCCTTGACGCAGGGAGGCAAACTCCATGGCCTTCCTTTCCTTCACATGTTCGGAGAAATACTTGGCACGAAATAAAGTGAGAAAACTATCCCATGTGTGAGGTGCATCGGCCGGAGGTGCCGGGACCGATTTCCACCAAGTACGGGCATCCTTATTTAATTGGAATGTTGCTAGATGGACCTTCTCCTGATCAGTGCATTGAATGACATCAAAGATACGATTCATTTCATCGATCCAATTTTCTGCTTCGTTTGGATTGGAAGATCCATAGAAACGAGGAGGATTTAGACTCCGGAAATTGTGATGAAGGTCGCCAGCCCGTGCTCCTGCCCCTGCCTGGGCCATGGTTTGCAATGCCTGTGTAAGGCCTGCAATGATTTGTTGCATGCCATTCCAGTCTACGCGATGAGCCATGATAAGACTAATAAGGTACCTGAGAGAAATATAACAGCTTGTTATTTCTCGTGAGACTGAAAGAAAATCAATCTTAAAGCTAATAACTATCTCATCCCGGCTCTACCCAATTCTCACATGGGCATGAAAATTCCTTCCTTGGTTCATAGGTGGGGGTCCTTAAACCTTGGACTTATCATATGACATGATTCTTTTCCCTAAGTCTTGAGACTTAGGCTCTGATACCAACTTAACTGTCACGTCCCGAGCTTTTATTACAGCGGAAGACTAACTCGGGGAGCGCGAACAGCCGGCATGGTAAGCCTCTTGCAAGTAAGAATGACCAGAGCGCAATACAATCACACAAATAAATGTAATTGCACAGAATTTAATCATACTCCAACTTTATTTCATAAATGATCAATATTCGAAATACAACCACTTTCCATCATCTTTCATTCTACTAGACTCAAGAAATAGGAAAATTGCATTGACTCAATCTAGACATTATAGACTTCCTAAGTCTTCGCTCATCTTTAATCACTCTCGGATCCGCTACTTGAATAATCCGAATCCGAACCCGACTCACTTTCATTTCCTGAAAAAGATTGGAAATAGGTAATGAGCACACTTGCCCAGTAGGTATCTTTGCATCAACATGAAGGCACTATTAAAGTTATTAATATTTTTGCTCTAAAGAAATAAGATAAAATCATGCAATGCGATGATCACGCGATTAAATCAAAGTAACAAGACAATCATATAAGATGGAATGAGAACAAGAATGAACTAGCAATAATAGAACAAGAACATGATATTGGCCTTTCATGAACAAGAATATATCGAGAATGTACTAGCAAGTCACATATTCATCACTTTAGCATCTTATGCTTATGAGCAAGTGCTTCGTGAATTTCTGTGGAATATCAAGCAAGAATGTCATGTCGTGTCGTGGATCTTCACTTATTTATAGAAATAGTACTCCCAACGCAATGCGACGCCAGTAGCATCATACCCCATGGTTTATAAAATAGTATGTTTCCGGTAATCAGTCGAAGGAACTAGCATAGAGCCCTTGAACACAATCAGTGCTCGATCGCATCTTCAGGTATAAATGAAGCTACTTCCACGCATGTAACAGTAAAGTATAGCCAAGAATATAGCAATTCCAAATAATGAAAATCAATGAATGAATGCTTCAATTCGAATATATGAGATCAAGAAATAGACTTAAACAAGGTTATGCTCATGGAAGCATAACGGTACATTCTTTTACCTTTCATTCATTTCATTAAGTCTCTTCAATCATTATGCGAAGTTCTAGACTATCATTAGTCCATCTAGAACTTTAGAAACCAACCCTTGGGTCAAACCTTGGGTTAATATATGCAAGTTGTGTGACGGTCATCTACTGGGCCATTACATTCTGTAACGCGCCAGTAGCGGGACGTTACAGTGATCCGAGTCCAGAACAATAAAATAGACTCAGAGAAATGTGACGGTCATGCAATGGCCGTTACGTGCTTCTGACGGTCCAATGTAAGGCCGTTACATTACTAGATCTAGAAACAACGATAGTGTATTCTAGTTAATGGGCTTTAATGATACAACCAACTCGGCGTCCTAGTGGGAATCCCATGCTCGCGGAGAATTATGGAGGCCTTGAAACAAGATTTCCTAGTCCATTGGAAGGAATATCCAATAGAGAGGTCCTCATGTCCAAGATTGTGTTCCTATAGTGCAAAGTGTGAACTAATGGACAACACATCGGAGTATGTGCCATGTACTTATAGAAACGACTCTATTGATAGAGAAAGAATATATAGATATAGACATATATCGATGTGAAACCAAGATAAAAACTTTACTAATTCATCTTTCAAAATCATGTTTCTAATTACAAAACTATAGAGTTTGGCTTCATGAAATTAACATAACTCAAAGTAAAAGTGAGATACCAAATCATGCAATACCTATCATGAATGCTTAAATAATCTCAAAGTCATATAACCGGGTTAACACTTAGGTAACTAGGCTTAATAATAAGAAATATTAACAAATCATATTCTGTCTAGGGTTGACAGATCATAGACTCTGACGGTCTAGAAGTGGGGCGTCACGGTTATTGTGACGGTCAGAGAACAGCCGTTACAGTTATGTAACGCGTCTGTATAGATGCGTCAGAGTCAACAGAGAAACCCAAATATAACAGAGCGTATGACGGTCTGTTGTAAGGCCGTTACATGAGTGTGATGGTCCTACGCTGATGCGTTAGAGAGTCTGCTAATAGAAAACGATGTAAAAACCTAAGATATCAACTCGCATCATGTCTGTAAATCAAATGTCATGTCTATTCTAAGCATGATAACGAAGTACAGGCTATCTATATGCATGTGTATCAGTGAAATAGACAGGATACATCTTTTAATTTTCCAATTAAGGCTAAGAGATGCATGTAATGCATAGAACAAGTAAAACATGAAATTGATGCTCTACCATGCATAGAATTCAATCAAACCAGAGGGCTTATAGTCCTATCACGTTGTTTTTACCGTTCATGAGATAACCTACCTCTCTCTTAGGCTGTAGCTTCTGAATTGGGTTGGGAATCTTGCCCTAGTTTTCTTCCTTCTGTGACTTTTCCAGTAACTTTCTTAGGCTCTAACTCTACGACCTCTTGACCTAAAGATGTTAAATTTTGAGAGGAGTTAGTCTAAAGTATTGGGAACAAATTATTCTAAAGATCTTACTTGAGATAATGAATCCTTACCTTGATTCCACGCGAGCAAAAGTAGGGGTCGCGCAGTTCAGAACTAGGTCCTATTTATAGGGTTCTAGATAGGGTTTGAAGATTAGATCGAGTCTAGAGTCCTTAATTTGCCAAAACCTGATCTCTAAGAGTCCTTAGGGTCTTTATACATTGTTCTAATTAGGTCTCTTGTGGATAGGAACATCAAGTTCCAATCTTTTTGCAAGTTCTCTCACTCACGGAAGTCGCAGGCTGTGACGGTCGTCCCTTGCCGCATTACACGGCTGTGGCGGTCTTACGATAGACCGTTACAGTCATCGTATTCAGAATTTTAAATTTAATAAAACTCTTTTATCCATTATCCATTAAATTATCTTATTAAGTAGTGTTTATCTTTAGAAAATCCGAGGATAGGCTTAATAAACTTCTAGAATATGGGCCAAACTAAATGGGCCTGGTCTTTAAATCTTCTGGATAATAATTAGATGTGCTAGGTTAACTTATTAACATATTTGGGCCTTATAATGACTTATTAATCTGTTAATCCATTTATAAATTCATTTAGCCCAAATAAATTCCAGAAAATTATTAATTAATCCAGAAATCACTTATATAAATTTCGGGGCACTACACCAAGAGTATCGGAGTCTTTCTCAGTATTCAGATCTTGGGTCGTTACATAATGCCCCTAGACTCTCAAGATTCCCACTACTCTGAAGAGGGAGCCTACAGTTATTTAACCCCAGGGATCCCCTCTGGAAAGGTAAGCCAATCTTAGCCTCCTCAACTGGTGAAGAGCAGTCTCGTGCCCTGCACCTATTTTGTCTCCCTTCGCACCTTGCTCTTGCCCTTGCTGACTTAAGCATCGGAGGGTTTTCCCTAGGATAGCAATCCCAGGCCCCCTGATCGCTTCTTTCTCTTTTGCAGTATATCATCTTGAGGTGGCTTTGTACGATTGATCTGGGACCCATTTTGCCCTAGATCTGACGGCCTGCGACATAGCACGAGATCTCGCCTCTTCAATTATGCACATAGCAAATAGAGCAAATGCAATCCTTAATTGTAATATAAACTTACTTCCAGGCCACACTTGTGGAACCTACTCCAATGTCTGTAACTGTAGATTGTGGTCCTGTGAGGAGTTCTTTGCAAGTAGTTTTATGGTGGCCCCATTGCCCACATCTAGTGCATTTATGGCATCTCCTTGTTGCCTTTTCATTTTCATTAGAATCTCTAATCCTCTTCTTTTGAGGGCGACCTTAGTGTCTTTGGCAACGAGGGGGAAGCACCTCAACACAATCCACAGTCTCCCACATGCTCTTGTCTAAAAAAGGTTGTATAAATTTTGCATATGTGGATTTATATGCCTTAATGGAATAACATCTATCAACAAATTGATTGATTTGGAGGCTTCTACGGGCATCAACATCAGCAACAACATGTTGGCAGGGCAGCCCACTGACTTGTCATTTATGGCAAGAACAATACCTCTCGTCCAATTTAACAGCGCACCTCTCGTATGGGCTTTTCACCTCTGCCATAAAATTAGTGGAATATCTAACTGCAAATTTTCCCAACTGCCTAACAATTGTATTCAAATAGCCAACAGCCTATGGCATAAACTTTTCTTTCCACCTACGTACATGTATCCTCCTATTGTCCATCTTCACCATGATTTTCTGCCTAATTCCATCTAACATATCTACAAGGGGCAGGCCTCTCGTATCACTAACAAATGAATTAAAGGACTCTGCTAGGTTGTTAGTGATGTAGTTTAGCTTACCCTTGTCAACAAATTGACATCTCGGCCATGCACAATGTAGAGTATTTAAATAGGAAGTAGCCTGTGTGTCTAGTTTCTTCATGTCAAATATAGCTGCTTGATATCCTTGAATTGTGTAAGATTTTGCTGCAGTCCATGCAACATTATTGAACGCTGGGCCTAGCCATTTCTTCTTGAAATTTTTGTAAAGGTGTCACATACAAAACCTGCAGACAGTTTCACATTAGAATCTCATCGGTAAAGGTAAGGGACTAAAATATTGAGGCATACACTTGGAAACCTACAAAATCTACAAAACCTGCCCAAGTTATTCAACATTCAAGACTAGAAGGCACATAGGAAATAATAACGATGAAATTGCAATTGGAAACAATGCACATGATCTCTTGGGATCATATATGTAGGCCCAAACATCCAGTCAGTTTGGGGATTCGAAAGATGAAAAATTGGAACAACTCTTGTCTAATCAAGCAATTCTAGGGCATCTTACAGGGAAAGCCTTCCCTATGGATTGATTGGGTTAATGGGAAAAGCATTTTTCAGTGATAGAGTTAGACAAGAACAAGGAATTGCAATTGCAAATAGATGATCAGTAATCATAAACCTGCAGGTTTTAATCTCATATACAAAGCTAATTATAGTTAAAAATTCCATCAACTCATTTAAATAGTATATAATCAAACTGTAATTATAAACAGATCATAAGGCAATGTTTTCATAATCAGAATTTAGACATTGTCATGAAAATAAAACCTGTAGACATTGTAATTAATTATTATAATTAGAAATTTTTGTAATTATAAACTCATAAACAATGTACATAAACAATATAATTCAAGAATGTAATTACCTATACTCAGCACCTGGAAAGATATATGGGACAACCAACTCAATAGTCCTTTTCATATCAGATATGAATGTAATGCCTGTAGGATGTCCAATAACCTTCTTCAAAAGATGCAAAAACCATGTCCATGAATCTATTACTCTCTCCCTCAACAACATCATATGCAATTGGGAACAAATAATGATTCCCATCAAGAGCAATTGCATCCACCAAGATCCCAGTGTAATGCTCTTTCAAGTGACAGCCGTCTATGCCCAACATTGAACGATAGCCATCTTTGGAACCATTGATAGTTGCCCCTAAGGCAGTGAACACCCTTCGAAAACAGCCATCTAGGCCAATCTTGTACTCTAGAACTGAGGTTGGGTCACTCTGCTTTATTTCATTCAGTAGCTGCGGCAAATACTTATATGTTTCCTCAACTTTCTCAAAAACCTTCTCATTTGCTAACTCTCGTGCACGCCAAATGTGGTGATAAGGGATTGCAATATTGTAAGACTTTAATAAATCAGCTTGCAACTTTCTAGGAGGTATGTTAAGATTGTCCTTTACTGCTTCCTTTACTCTTACTAAAATCCAATCTTTTGATGCCATCATGTTATCACACCTTGATATGGCTGAACATGTGTGCCTTTCTTGCATTGTTTTGACTGCAAAAGTAACTCCATCCTGTAGTCTTGAGACATGCACTCTCTATTTACAAGTAACATTTGCACACATAATAGTAATCCTCATACTATCATTTTTCACCTGCTTGAATTTGAATTGATTTTTTATAGCTTGCTATCGCAGAGCAACCCTGTACTCCCTACTATTTGCAAACACAACATCAACTGATATATCTGGGGTCTCATCATCAACATGTAGCAAATCTTCATCATCATCTGACACGAGTCCATCAATATCCAACTCATCTGAGGTAGATGGCCTCGAATGATAACTATCTTCAGTGTGTACCTCATCAGAATCATCCACACTCTCCTCAGAATCACTATACTCATCTTGATATTC
The DNA here is from genome assembly GCA_022559845.1 of Amorphophallus konjac. Classification (NCBI taxonomy): domain Eukaryota; kingdom Viridiplantae; phylum Streptophyta; class Magnoliopsida; order Alismatales; family Araceae; genus Amorphophallus; species Amorphophallus konjac. The sequence goes on along the minus strand of CM040120.1, from coordinate 325,131,077 downwards.
AATAAAATCTAACTCATTATCATCTGATTCAGATTGCATCCCGTTCTTTAAAATTTGATAATCTTCATCAACAATAGCCAATGATGTGACACACCCTTGGACTTAAGCAAGCAAGCACATTCGCATTCAAATGGACCGATATGGGCCACCGCTCTCCCGTCGCTCACCCAAGCCCGAGGTGACTTGGCGATGTCAAGTGGAGGATGTGAGGGTTGGGCCCTTGCTGGTAGAGGGCCAGCAAGGCCAAAGTTTGTTCCCCAAAGGTGTGGAGGCCCAATTCAACGGGGCCGACAAAGTGCCGAGGGCACCGGCTTCACTCTTCCCCACGGTGATCTCTCAAAGCAACGGGGCTTGAGGATCGAGCTCTCACTCTCACGGCCAGCAGAACTATGAACTAATATTGAAAGACAAACACTAAATTGGAGCTAGGTTTGAGCACTTACTCGACCGGTTTGAAGAAACCGGTTCCGCTCGGAGACGAGGGCGAGCGGGGAGGCGAGTGGATCCCCACACGCCGCGTCGGGGCAGCTTGACCTGTTCAATCTATTACAACACTACACCTCTCTCAGGAGGGGGACCTTGGGGTGGGGGTTAGTTGACATTACAACCAAAACTACCTCCACACAGGGAGGGGCCTTCAGTCGGCTAAGCGGGGAGGGGAACTTGAACTAAAAGCAAAGATAGATGTCGAAGCCGGTTCTGCCTGCTCTCTGCGATATGGGACAGACTGACAGAGTTGTGGCCACAGAACCTGATTTGGAATTTTTCTGATGATAGGACCAGTGGGGAATTCTTTGTAACTGGAACGGAAAAACGTCTGAATTTTTTCGATTTCTTCTGGTGCCAACGCTGGTCTGGGTGGAGGCTCGAACAGGGTGGTAGCTTCTCGGAACTGGCTGCTTCAGGTTTCAAATAGCAGGAAGAAGAGGATGCCACGACCGCTCCCGAACTCAAAATCAGGTGCCGCTAGAGCCGTTGGAACCGTTGATGAGTCCTCTTCGAAGCAAAATTGGCGGGGAAGCCAAACGTTGTCGGAGAAGACCAGTGGGCTCTAAACTCTGATGAGAGGTCGGTGCAGACTGTGGGGAAGCAGAACCACGCACCCGGGGGATAAAATTGATAACTCTTGGTTTCGGATGCCAAATTGAGCTCTGCTTTTCGGAGATGAAAGAAGACTCAGAATAGAAGACGTTTGATGAAGAACTCTTGCTCAGATTCCCAGTAGAATGGCCGTTGTAGATCTTCCACTCTGATTCTGGTCCTCTGCCTGAGTAGTCTTGCGCAGTCGTGGTAGATTGCCTCCTCCGAACAGATCCGATCTTGGAAGTTGGCGGGACTACCACCGTTGGAAAGCTGACTGGGAGACGCTTCCAACAATATATGGTATGCCCTCTGAAGCTTCCAGCTGAAGACGTGGCAGCCACTGCAACTGGGCACTCCTCTGCTGCCTGCGAACTGAAAACTGTAGGTTGAAGATGGTGGGGGGAAATGGGGTATATGGAAGGGGAAGTGGGGGAGGATGAGTGTGGGGAGAGCCCTGGCTGTGAGGGGGTCTAGGAGGGGGTGTTCCAAGGTGTGGATGGGGGAGAATGGGGTCTGGAAGGTGGTGTTTGCAGTGGGTGAGAGGGGAGCTGCGAATTTGGGATGGGTGGGGGAGAGAGAAGGAGAGATCTCTCTCTAAAATTTGAAAATGGACCAATGTGGTTAATGGGGCTTTGGGGATGGGAAGGGTTGTCTTGGGAAAGGGAAGGGGTGCTTGGGGAGTGGGGAATTCTCCCTTGGGAGATGAGAGGGTGCTTAGGGAAGGGAGTTGAGTAGGTGGTGGTTGGGTGGTGGAGTTGGGATTGGGGGGAAGGTCTCTTGGAACTAGGGTGGAGTAATGAGGGTGGGGTAGTTGGGAGGATGAGCAATGAGGGGGAGAGAGAGAGAATTGATGATGTGGAGGAGAGAGAGGGAGGAGAGGAGAGAGAAAGTGGCGCCCTCCTCCTTGAAGAGAGAGAAGAGAGAGAGAAGAGATAGAGAGAGAGAAGAGATAGAGAGAGAAGGGGAATCCACCCCAATAGAGAGAGAGAGAGAGGTTTGGAGAATCCACTCCAATATGACACTAGAACTCACTTGATTTAAATTGATCATAAAAAGGTTGTTACAAATGAGAGAGGGGAGGGACTATTTATAGACTCCATACTTTTTCTAAGACCAAAATAGCCCTGACAAACTCTCAATTGACTAGCATGTCCCAAGGGGGGGCGCCCCTGGGCCTAGCCCATTAGTTGGGTCCAATAGCTTAACATACTAACATAATGACACAAGTCCTAGGGACATGACTTAAGTAAAATGAAAATTACATCAAATGACTCAAATAGAAATTACATAGGACTCAAAATTAAATAACTAGACCATGTCGGATGCAACCGGGGCGAGGAGACGAGCTGTGAACGTGGGCATGGGAGGTGATATCCCCATTAGCCAAGGCTTGCACTTGTCTATCCTGGGCAGGGACCTGAAGACTAACAACCTCAACTTCATGAACAATATCAGTATCATGAACAACGATCCTGAACATCCATCCTATCAAGATCAACAACTGTCTGGGCATGGGCCTGAGCACTGGGGTCAACCTGAGAAGACTGGTTGGGCACACCGTCATGTGGATTATTTGTTGGCTGAAAGTCGAATGACAGGCTGTTCAATGTGCTAACATATATTATCATCTTCCCTATGAAAAAATGGGCTTTCATCACTTCATACAATTGAGCGTATGAGATTATTTCCTCGTACCGAACATGTCTACTATTAGGCAATTCATAATAAAATTCTAGATAATGTTTATTTGATCACTTAGATATATGCCTCACATCCTCAATTGGTATGCATCTACTATAGTAATTAGGATATGCCACTATTATCTTACTATGCTCCAATGTGTATGCCCTCCTCCCAGACTTTAATGTTTTCCAATAACCACCAAACTTATAGGTAAACTTTAACGATGGCTCCCTTTCCCCCATCTTCACAATCCAAGAATCTGAGGAGAGTAACAATATCTTTAGAACAGTAAATAATCCCACATAATTAATATAAAAAATTAGATTACAACATACTTAATCTTAATAAACAAACTACACAATGTAATGTAGCTACCACACAGCACCAATTGAATGCAATAGGATCTTCTTAATCCAAAAATAAACAAACTACAAACAGACATCAAACAACGCTCAACACTCCTTCTATCCATGATTCGTCCGAAACTGAAACCCTAGTCATAAAAAAATCCCAATGCTGAACGCTCAAACTAAAACCCTTACCTGGGCCAAGTTCGCCCTTCACAGTTGGTTTAAGTAGACCTAACCGTCGTTCTCCCCAACAAATTCTTACCATGCTTACACAAATCGTGAGTTCATGGCTGATTGCTCGACGTCGCGCCGTTCTCCGTGCCCTCGACCTGCTTCTCTTAACTGCCTTGAACCTGGAAGAAGGAGTTGACGGTCAAGAGTCCAATCTTTCAACCGCGCATTCGTACCACCTCCGCTCTCGTTTGTGGTGGCCGGTGGTGTAGACGGGTGCGGTCGTCGGAAGGCTTGCCCTCCTCTGCATGAGCTCGTTCCTTCGCAAATAGGAGAAAGTGGGAGACATCGTCATGGTAACTACCCAGGGGCTGTTTTGGTCTTTTTGCAAACTATGGTCAACATAACCTAAGTTGGGTTTAATTTCATCGACGGTAAGAAACGGTGGAGACTTATGTGTTTAACGGCAACAATTTCGAGGGCTTTTAAGATAATAGTCGGATTTGAGGGACTAATAGGTAATTAGTTAAATTTGTAAGGATTAATATGTAAAAATTCTTTTGTTTTATTCTATCTTATATCATAGACGATGCCGGATATCTTTTTGAATATTATGTACTTGTCAATGTTTTTGCCAAAAGCATATATGTCTTTCATCAAATTTTGTGTCTAGAATTTAAATATTTGAATATTATGAATCGCATTTATTGCGAGTATGATTTTTAAGGCGTATTTATTATATAATATCTCATCTATGTACATGTTGCTTTTCTTCAATCCACCGGGGAAAGAACAAACAGGCATTCCTTTTCCGAGGATTGCAGCGGAAACAATATGTAGTACATGTATGTATCCACTTTTGTATATGGTAGATACCTATCGATAGCTAATATATATATATATATATATATATGCATGAGAAGGAAAGAGAAGGCAATGTAAAGCATGCAGAGTGAACTTTAAACAAGATAGACTTCGTGTAATCGGTCAACCAACGTCTTGCAAGTGAATAATAATAATAATAAGATATTAAAAAGGACATTTTTTTTTCTCTAGTCGTCCATCCGTCGCGTAATCTTTAGATCTGGCCCAGGCAGTGTACAATCAGTCTGCCTTATAAAACTTGAGTTCATTAAGAAGAGACAGGCTTGTGCGACAAATTTTTTTTTTAAAAAAAAATTTATGAGATGGAGGCCTAATTTGTCTATTATTTTATTTGTCTTATAAGTCACACACACCCTCATCTAATGTTGTTAAAAATATATATATAAAGAAAATTTAACTATGCGAACACGTTTTAAAATGCGCAATTATCTCAGGGTGTGCGACAACTGACAAGACAAACCATTCTCTGGTTGGGTTGGGTCGGGGGAGCGACGGGGAAGATGGGGAGGGTGGGCGACCTTGCGTACAAGGGCTTCACCGCCGGGCTAGGCGTCGCGACGCTCTACCTCGCCTTCAACTTCGGCGTCAACGTATACAGGGGCCTCTCCTGGCACACGGCACAATCCGTACTCTCTCCCTCTCTCCTGTCTCCCTCCTTGTGACATCCTTTTAACATATTTCGCGTGTCTTTCGCATGGTTGGACTTCGGAGTGGTGTTTTCTCTTCTTTTTGTATTTTAGTTTTTATTTTCCTTTTGTTTTGGGGGGCGGGGGAGGGGGGGGAGGGCGGCGTGTGGTTTGTGTCTGGTTAGCTATTTTCCATTGACGGACTGCCGAATTACGATAAGATGTTCCTCGCACCGTTGACGATTTCGGCTTTGGTCGCTCGCCATGATTTGTTTGCCGTCCTTTATTTATTTGGGAGTGATTACCTTGCTCCTTCACATGCGGGAATCCCACCTCTGACCTCAAGGTACAAGTCTTTGTTCTCCCTTGTTGATCAGAAAGACAAAAAAGAATGTCACGAGTTCGGGCAAATTTTGCCCTTCTATCTCTCAAGAGAAGTGTTTAGTGTGGCTAGAAGAAGAAGAGCATTTCGTAAATCCTCCTTTGCAATGAAATGCAGGAGAAAATGACATTTACAGCTATGCCTGTGCCCTTGATGGTTGACTTTGGTTAATTTCTCTTGCCCTCTTAAACACGCTTGTGCAATTGGGAACCAGGAAGCTTATGCAATGTGATGACCGTTTAGTATTTGGTACTCGGGTGAGCCACAGTGCTTGAAAAAACTCGAGTGACATTCTTTGGGATTACTGGTGATGTGACTGAAGATTTATTGCCCCCCTAATGGTTTGAACTGGCAATGTGAAGGATGCTGGTTCTCAAAGGCTTTTCTCCTAAACCAACTGCGAGCCAAACTTGGTCAAGTTCAACTTTGGGTAAATTGTATGTAAAACATCCTTACACTGACACAACATAGATATGAATGCATAAATGTGGTAAACTCTATGAATGCTACAAGTGGCCTAAAGTTTGAACCTTGGGAGCTGGTTCCTCTTCACCGGGGATTCTTCGAGAACTACCTATAGCGCGTACAATGTAGCCTTAAAGCAATGGAAATGTGTTATAAATGCACATGTCTCAGATTTTGTTGCTAAAAAATGATTGTAACCCCAAGAGTGCTGCATGTACTTATCTAAAGCTGAGGATTTGCTTTCTCATTTGCTCCATGTTAAACATAAAAAGCTGGCAGAATTTTATGACATTGTAATTATGGTGTTTTGTTATTATTTATATCTTGTAGGTATTAAGATAATGATAGCCTCATGTACACATTCACATATCTAACGTGGTTAGGTCCAAAATAACTGGTAAAACTAATTGTATTTACTTCGCATAGGTGACATTGTGCTGAAGGGATAGGTTTGCTTGCACTTATTCTAGCTTGTTAGAATGCTATCTGTTTACATATGAGTCAATGCACATTATGTGTGCTACGATACTTGAATGTTTTGATTGGAGGTCAAGCCCAAGGTTTCTAGTTTGGTTGCTTTGTGTTTCATCATTTAAGGCCAGTCTTTGAATGAGCAGATCATTTAAAAAGCCAGAATTGGAAGGCCAAGGTTGGCCACATCTACATCGTAGTACAGCTTGAAACCTTGAAAACCTGATACTTATTTATCCAAGTCAAAGTAACTCATATTGAGACTTAATTGATCCAAGAACAAAGAAAAGTCTTCTTAAGAATCGTAGAAATGAACAATTGTCAAGTGGACTTGTGTCATATTGTATTGGCTGACTCGAGTCTCAGGAACTCAAAAACCATCCAGCTGGGACTCTTATGAGTTGGACTGGGTTGCTCTGTGTTGACAAACCATGGGATGGGTGTTGTTTGTTTTTTTACAATTCAACTGCACACTCTTGTCCAATATGAGCACTGATTATTCTAAAAGTGCTGTAGTTGGAGTGGAATGTGAGGGTCACTTGCTCCATCAATGAGGAAGGGTGTCCCATGCCAATCTCCCTTCACACACACACATGTATATGTACATACATTACAAGATGCTATTCTGGCTAGGTGCTTTTGTATGCAGGCGGGGTGGTGGGGGGATGGGCACTTGGCCTTTCCACACATGTGGTTGGGAAGCAGGATGGTGTGAGTGCGACACCCTGTTTATCAACTCTAATTCAGATGGGCAGGTTCTTCCTCCCATGCTCTATGCATGTGGTCCTTGCTAGATGGGGCTGGCTCTCAAATAAGCGCCTGGCCACATCGTATGCTCTGTGTGTGACTCTCTCTCTCTGTGTATATATATATGTATGTCTGTATCTATCTATATCTATATATATGGATGGAGGGAGGGAGGGAGGGAGGAAGTAAATTATCTCTAGTCCATTTGTCCATTTGACCTTCTGTTATCCCCCAGTGATTACCCACTCGCCTCTGGCAGGGAGGCTCCAAATATCCAGTGTAGCATAGATATCGGGAGTTCCCCGTTGTCACTGTGCCTGGGATCGTCTGCTACCCTGTGTGTAGGCGACGGTGCCCTATCAATCTGCTGGAGGGTCTCCCGGAGAGGGTTGACCGGTGCATAGTTGCAGGGAAATGATTGGGGAAGTGGGAAACGTGATTCCTGGGAAACGCATTTAGGAAACGAATTCAATGCGTTTGGGAAATGCACGAGAAACGTCCCCTTATTTCCCATATGTATTTTAGGTCCCCTTGTTTCCCATATGTATTTTAGGGGTATTTTAATCATTTTAGGAAGGTGTTAGTAATTTGAGGGTATTTTAATCATTTTAAAAATACATGAGATACACTTGAAGAGCTAAACCTTCCTAAAATGATTAAAATCCCCCTTGTTTCCCGTACTTATATCGTTTCTCATTTCTCACTAAATTTTAGTGCCTCGTTTCTCGCTTTCGTTTCACGTTTCGTTTCCCCCTTTTGTTTCCTATGTTGGTAACTATGGACCGGAGAGGTTGATGTCGAGGCGAGGGCCGTCGTCTTCCGGCTGCCGGATGTGGGGTGCCCTGTAGCTGAATTGCACCGGCACTGTAGTGACTCCCAGTGTTGTTGTAGCAGCTATTGGGCGGAAGGGAAAGCCACTACCGGGTCCATGATGCTCGATTAGCCTATGAACCTTGGTAATAGGTAAGTCATGGGCCCGTCGAGTAGGAGCCGGGTCCGATCCCATCTGCTCCATTGTGTCCGGCCCGCCATCGAATAGCCGCTCGCTCTTTAGCCCGGTAAACTCCATCCCGCCCAGTCTAAAGGCCATACCACTTCCCGGCCCAGGCTATGGTTCAATCTCGAAGCCCGGCCCACTTTTCTCGGCACCCCAATTCAAATTTGAATGGGGATCCATGAGCTGGACACGTACCCGTCGTTGAATGGGGTCGTCTTCAACCTCTGGTCATGCTGTGGGTTGCCCTAGGCTCTATTGCCACCGCCGTTGTCTCTCTTGTAAAACCGGCCAGATCGTGACCTTGACAACAAACACCTCCTCCCCTGCAAGGAAGGATATCGCCGGAGGGGCCTCCGCCAGAGAAGAAGACCACACGGTGGCCTCCACTGTGTTGAGCCTGTCGCCCAGGACGAAGACGAGGATCCCAACCTCCAATCGCCCAAATCTCTTGGCTAATTGGGAGATTCCGGCCTCATCACACAGGATGAGAGGGACACATGAGAAAGTCACCCGGAGTTCCGTTTCTCTCAGGCTAGGGAACGTCCCTCTCACTAGGTCCCAACGCTTGACCTAGAGGAGAGCTCCGTTGTCCACCAGGTATCCGGCCTCCACCGCGTCAGCCACCACCTCTGTGATTGGACAATGGCTAGGAAGCTCCTGCTATGTATCCGGCAGACCTCCCATTGACCGTCCGCACCCCACGAGCATTAAGGAGCGTCTTGACCGCCTCCGGGTTGAAGCCTCCCTCAACTAGGGATAGGCAAACACACCTCCAGAGCCATTCCATCCATCCCAAGAGGAGCTCGGCTGGGATTTGTTCGATGTCTTGGCACTCCCTGTTCTTCTTTTGTACCGTTGCTCGGCCCTGCTGCTATCATCGGGCACTCCCTCTGCAGGTGGCCCTTTCGCCTGCATCGGAAGCAGACTAGCCCTCCTCCCTATGAGGTCGGGCATCCACTCCATCCTGTGGGGAACCCCCCAAGTTCCTCCCATCTGCCACCAACCACCTTGCCCACCACTCTCCCAGAAGGCGGCATGCTGGGGAAAGACAACCACTGTCCACCGCCTCCCAGTGGGATGCGGTTCACCCCAGAGGCACTGCCAGTGCCCTGCTGACCATGCCTACCTTGCCCTCTGGACTCCCAGAGTTTCTCTCTCTAAGAAATTCTAGAGAGAGCATGACAGAATGTTGAATTTAGTAAAGCTTAATCTGCCCCCAAACGACAACAGGGATGCCTTCCACGAGGCTAATCTTTTCTGCATTTTGAAGATGAGCATATCCCATTCCGATACACGCAGGATTCTAACAACCAAGGCCAGACCCATGTAGACAATAGGGAGCTTATAATCTTACAGCCCACGAAACTAGCAAACTGATTATCTCAGCATCATTCAGATTCAAACCCACCAGTGTTGTTTTATCAAAATTAATCTTCAGACCAGAACAACCTTCAAAACACCAAAGGATAAAAACAAGGACTCTGAGCTGTTGCACTTCCCCTCTAATGAACAACAGTGTATCATCAGCATACTGGAGATGAGAAATAGAGATAGGGGCTCTGAAACAATGAATGCTCCGAATCCATCTCCGATTCTCTGTTCTGAAAAGCAATCTACCTAAAATATTAGCAACCAGAACATAGAGTAGAGGAGACAGAGGATCCCCCAGCCGCAAGCCTCTTGTACTTCTAAAGAAACCGTGAATGGAATCATTAAAAGTCATTGAGAAGTGAGCAGTCTGGACACAAGCTTGAAGAGTACTGATGAATTGTTGAGGGAAGCAATGTAAAGCCATAACACCCCATGAAGCAATCCATGCAACCCTATCATAAGCTTTATTGGAGTTCAATTTACAGTGTGGGCTTGGCGATCTACTCTTCTTGATGGCAAATAGCATCTCATGGGCTAACAGGAAATTGTCCTTGAACCTTCTACCTTAAACAAAAGCCGACTGATTGTCTTCAATTAGCTTGGGCAGAACTCCAGCTAATCTGGTTGGCAAGCATCTTAGCTATGATCTTATAAGACCCATTAAGGAGGCTAATCGGTCTGAAGTCTTTAATTTCCATAGCATCCACTTTCTTTGGCAGCAAGACTAAAATGGTATGATTAAATGCTTTACAACTTCCTCCATATGAAATCATCTCCTTAGTGACCTTTAGTAGGTCATACTTCACCTAGTCCCAAAACTTCTGAAAGAATAGTATGGAGAATCTATCCGGCCTAGGGTATCAGCCCCGACTGGATGTGGCAAGCCTAACTTCCTCCTCCATGACCTCCTTTGTAAGCATACATGGATCTTCTATAGTGAGTGTTCTTGGATTGTCATCTGACCTCAGGGGAAAACAATGCTGATAAGCCGAAAATAACCGTTGATAAAACTTGATAATCTCTGAAGCTATAACCTCTTCATCTTCCAGCAAAATACCATCCTTCTGCAGAGAATTAATGTTATTCCTTCTCCCACTGGCAATTTTATGAAAGAATTTACTATTAAGGTCCTCCTCTTGTAATCATGTGATTCTTGCTTTTTGCTTCCATCTAACCTCTTCCTCATGCAGCCATTCCACCAATTACACTTGAGCAATGGTTTTATTTTGAGTTTCCTGTTTTGTAAGACCTCTCTGCTTCACTCTTTCCGAATCCGATATTGAACTCATCAGGGTTTCCTTTCTGTGGTTCCTCTGTTGATTCTGAACTATTGCCCATTCCTTGATGGCCCCTTTTTGCAACTTCAGCTTCTTTGCTAAACTTCTTATCCCAGAAGTATGGCAGTTTGTAGAAGACCAGGTGGACTTAACAAGCTGACTAAATTTTTCATTGGATAGCCAAACTTTTCCCAATCTGTAAGGTTTATTTTTGTACCATTTGTGCTGCAATCTACCCCTGGAGGAGTATAGTCAGAGCTTATTCTAGGTTGATCCGATACCTTGTATAAAGGATTGAAAGATTCCCACCCACTGTCAACTAAGATTCTTTCTATTCTGGACATAGTTGGCGATCTCCGGTCATTTGACTAGGTGATCCTTGTATCAGAGAATGAAAGGTCTGTGAGCTGCAAATCATCGATCCAATTGTTGAACTCTTTCATCCTGGATTTATTATTTTTATTCCTTTTAGCCAGGGTCCGAACTTCTTTAAAATCTCTTGTGATACTTCAAGGCAGGCTAACCTTTCCTAGCAATCCTTCAGCTCATCCCACAGTTGTCTAGGGGTGGCATAATTAGTTGGTGCATAAACTTTGGGCTCCAGAGAGCATCCAAACCTTCTGTGAGGCCATGCAGGTCAACTAAACACAGAGTGTGAGAGAGAGAGGATTCCCCAATATCTACCAACCTGCCTTCCCATCTGGTGGAGTCTCAAAGTGTTAGGATTCCTCCTGATAACCCTTCTGCCCATCTGAACACAAAATCTGCTTGCTGGAAACATGATACCATTCGAACTAGCTAAAGAAGGCACTCCTGCATTTTGGTTTCTTGAAGACACCCAATTTGATTTAAAATGGCTATAGTAAATAGAAGCATATCTACCTATATTAAGCATATATAAATTTATTTAAAAATGAAGAAGAATTGACAGGGGGATATGGGTAAGGTTTAGTACGGTGATCGACGTCCTGCTCTGCCTGAGCAATTTTAAGAAATTGAATCTAGCTCATCTTAGATTTATGGGATAAAGTTCATCATGGTGGAGATGGTAGTTATGGCTATGATTGGTGCTGTCAAGAAGCATAATCTTAGCAAAATATCCTGGGAGAGGGGAACAATGATTTGAGAAGCATAGAAGATACTTCTACATGTAGATGGTCCAAGCGTCACTGTAGCACATAGTTCCACAACTAGGAAAATGAGCAGAAGTTTACTCTTTCTATGGCCTTTCCAGGTGACTATTAAATTTCCAATTAGAGTAGCTATAAAATTTGAAATAACTTGCTTTTGGCAAAAGCTACATGCTTCCATAACGGACTACATATTTGCACCTCAAGGTTTACAGAAACCCAGCAGCTGAATTTTGGAGCTTACTGCTTTGGTTAGTGTTTTGTTGTACCATTCATGATTTAACCGATTTATGCAATGAAAGATGAAGGTGCAATTAATGACATTGTCTTGCATTCTTTGAATAAATTCTCTGTCGAGCTTGTGGCTCTATTCAGAGGGTGCCAGATGGTTGGAGCAGAATGGCGAGGTTTTTCCATCATCCCTGGAGGTGTCTCCTGGGAAAAAAAACTTTTCCTGTTGGATTGTCTTTTTTCACATTTTTTTGTGTGGTGGTAGTGATGGGGGGGAGGCCCCCATGGTATGGTACGCCTTTGAGCTGATGACAATCCTGTCATATGTATGTATAAGGCTATTTTGGCTTTTCTCTTGTTATATTATCTGTATTGGCAAAAAGAAGGAAAACTTAAAGGCAGAACAGAGACATTAATAAGGCGTTTGGTTACTCTTTTTTCTCTCAATTTTTAAAAAAGAGTAAGAGATATTATAATCCTGTTTGGTATCCTCTCTTAAATTTTAGAGAGAGAATCTAATCCCATGTAAACCTTTCTAAAAAAAAAAACAACACTGGCCCAATTTTTTTTTTAAAAACACTCACGTCGCCTCTAACATCTCGCTCTCTCCAACTCGCAACCCCCTCCCCCTCCCCTCCCCCGCGTCTCCCCTTCCCTCCCTTCCCTCTCCCTCCCGCCGGCTGTCCATGAGGGGGCGGTGTTCCAGCTCCTCGTCGTGGTCGTCCGCGAACTCCGGCACCTCCACCTCACTCCTCCTTATGTGCTCCCAAAGGAACTCCAGCCTGTTCACATACCTCAGCTTCCCGTATAACCTGCAGCACCCACCGGACCACACCCATCGTCACCGGAGACGAAGACCAGAGGACAGTAAAAATAAAAATAAAAAAGCAGAAATTCGATTCCAAACGGGTTTGTCGTTTGTGGAGGCCGCCGGGGGGGGGGAGGAAAAAGGCGGGAGCTTCGCTTGTTGTGCCTACCCGGCGCTGAAGTGGAAGCGGCAGAAGGTGGCGAAGAAGAGGCGGGACTGAAGGCTAGGGTGGATGAAGTAGACGGCCTCGAGGTTGTCGCGGACGGCCGGGGCAAGGCTCTCGTAGATGGAGCGCAGGGCGGAGACCCCCGGGAAGTTCTCCGTGCGCTGCACGTAGGTGTGCACGTAGACGACGACGAAGGGGGCGCCCTTCCCCTTCTTCCCCAGCAGCTCCGGGAACACCCTCTCCTCCAGATACCTGATCAGGGCCGCCGGCTTCACCACCCTCGCTGCACCAAGGAAAAGATCATTTTTTTCCATCAGCACTAGGTAAAAGTGAGGCAAAATAAATTGTCGGAGAAGATGGCAGAGGGCGAGGAGGGGACGAAGACGGCCGATGGGCTTACCAGGGAAGAACTTGCCGATGATGCAGACGATCCGGCGGCCGCGCTCGTCCCTTTTACCAAACAGATAAATTTTTAACTTAAATTTTAAAAATTATATCACTTTTATCAAACCGATGTTATCAATTTTTATCAATTTTAAAATTTAAGTTAAAAATTAACATAACATAATTTTTGAGATAGAAAGAGTTCTAAAAAAAAAAGTACTCCCAAACACCCTATAAAAGCTTTGTATTTGTTTCTTTAAAATAATGCAGAGGAGGCTGAATGAAGGGTGCTCTGTGGATGTAGGCTTTGAGGAACCACTTTAACTTTTGTGTGTCCTTCCGTCCCTCTTTCTTTGTCTCTTTCATTTGTCTGTGTGTGCACTTTGTGTGTGTGATTGATTCTGGGTTATTCCCAACATTCTCCATAGATGCAGATAGTCCATGCGTACATTATTCTGGATTTAACATTCATATATTCCAAGACATTGTATTTTGCATTCTAGTTTTACTTCTGTTTTTCATTCCTGTGGTTCATTGAGCTTTCAAGTTGTTCTAGTATACAATCTTTACCATGATCTACATCACTGAAGGATCTTCCTTTGGCATCTTTCCTAATCTTTGATTTTTCTCTCAGAAAATTGAAAAAGAAGCCCCTCAGGATCAAAGTCAGTGATGGGAAGTTGCTTCTTGACTACATGTCCTTGGTGGTGATGTCAACCGTGCAAAGGCTAGGGCTGTATTGGAGGAAAGAAACCTAAACAAAGACTAGCACGCTTGTATTTGGAATCAATCATTTTCATGTTCACTTCCATGCTTTTTTTTTTCAAATTGAAGAAACATCTCCTTGTTCCTCATCTTTTCTCATTTGCCTTTTATATTTTACTTGCATTTCTAGTATAACCCTTTATGCTCATTTTTCTCACATGCAGATTTTTTAAATTGAGAACAGCAATGCGGTTTGAAATTTAGACTGGTAATGCGTGTTGGATCAAGCAAGTTGTTACGACCTTGTAAATGCTTGGCGTATTGCAGTTTTGAGGTCATGTTAGGTTTCTTTGGGTTCTCAAAGACTTGTTTCTTGTTTCCCCTTTTTTGGATTGTAACGTGTGCCTGTCCTCCATGGTGCATGGTGCTTTCTCCTAGTCATGTTACAGTAGCTCGTAGACTGAGAGACTTGCAGTTGGGTGATCTTTGTCTATTTGTGTCTTTACTAATTTAAAAATTTGACGTTGATGATTTTTGCAAGGTGAATTTGACAACTTTAGATCGTTCTAGTTTTCTTTGTTGTTCTTAAGGATGAATTGTTTGATGGTGATGTTTTTGTCAGTTTATATCATGTTATCATGACACTGCTTCTGGCCTGGTCACGTCGCACTACATAGTACACACATTGTTCTTTCTTTGCTCTGGGATAACGTTTCCATCCAACTTTCAGTTGGGACGGGATCGTCGATGCACTCTTGTGCGTACTGTAATTTGCACGAGGTCGAAGGTAGATTTCCCCCCCTTCTTTTTAAATAAGACTGTCTTATCACACTTTTGGAACTGGTGCAGATGGAGATGCATTAGGAGTGCGTAGGTGATCCATTCACTCAAAGGCTAACGATGGCTTTGGAAAAATTCATTTATGTTCGTCATCCGGGTCTTTCAAAGTAGGGTTTATCAAATCGGGATCGGACAGCCTGAACCATCCGTTCCGTTTCAATCATAGAGGGAGACGATCGATCCGTGGTATGTAATCGGGCCGTTTTATATATTAGATAATTTATTTTAAATATAAAATGGTCTATAGGTAAGTTGGTTGAGTGTTTTCATCGGTTCGGAGACGGTTTGAGTTCAAAACATGTCGGTTATATGTATTTTTTTTAGTTTCTTTTTAAGATTTTTAATTAAAAAAATTAAAATCTCAGGGGCGTTTGCAAGATTTGAACATAAGGTGTATTAGATGAAGTACACAAGTCACTTAACTAATTGAGTTAAAAATTTTATTATGTTATTATATATATATTGTATATATAAAAAAAAAATTTCATCTTGACATCTTACGGGATGAAGCGGGATGATATCGTATCGTACTGTCTCGGTAGAAAATTGAGACGATTGGTACGATCGAGTCGGTAAATCTTGTTTTAAAATACAAGAGAATCTTGATATTTTTGATATATATATATATATATATATATATATATATATATATATATATATATGATATTGCATTGATGACTTTTTTTATTTGTAATTAAGTATACAATATTGTGGAAGATTTAATGGTGCAGATTGATAATCATAGATTAAATCATATAGTTTTAGAGTAATTGGCTCCATTTTTATTTTGTCACCATTGGTAATGGAATCATCCCCCTCTCTCTCTCTCTCTCTATATATATATATATAACACTTTTTTTAGACCATTGGATGGTTATCTAACGGTTGAAGCAAACCGAACACCGGCACGTGGAAATCATGCCCACGTGGTGCGATTGCCGTGCATCCATTGCGCATGCCCCGTGAATCTGCGCGGGCGTGGCTTGTGTTTTTCACTATACGCATTTATGTGCTACCGCGAAATTGAGGCACGGAAGGCCCCGCAACATGCAAGATTTAATTAATGAGTTTGTCTTGTATTGCACTCAATGTATTTTTTTTTTTTTGATTTTATGTGTTGGGATTGGGGGCAGATATGGGGAGGGGAACTAGAGAACCGAGGTTCAAAAGGCGGCACTCCGCAAGTACGTCATCTTCACCTTGACTTACAGGCGTGTTTTGATAGTTCACTATCTTTCGTGGGTCACCATCTCCGCTAGCGATGGGGGCGGTCGTGAGTTCGATGTCACTCTCCAATGTGTGAAGCAAAATCACCTATCTTTAGATTACTTACGGACTCAAGTTATTAGCAAGCGGGATCATCTCGGTTTATGAAAAATTGGGAAGTTCCACGTTTAAGATTATTACATATCTTGGGTGTGTAGCAAATTGTTTGTTTTTTTAAATTTTTGTGAGGTGTGGCTTACCTCACCTATATGACTGTATAGCCCATCTGCCCATCTAAATGGCCCCAAAAATAAATAAATAACGGTTCAAAAAAATAAAATTGGATAGTCTTTTTTTTTTGATGTATTTGGGCCATTGGATGGGTGATGGGTTGTAAAGATAGGTAAGTGAGGTGGACCCCCACCTTATAAGCTTTTTTTTTTAAAACTTAGGTGTGCAGCATGCCAAATTCAGACTCAGTTTTAGATTAAGTCTCGCATGATCCAATAGTCACAAAAGTAGTTATAAGAAAGTTTCATGTTACTTAGTAATAAAAAATGCATCCTAGTTGTAGAGGGACTTTTCTTTCCTACTTTTTAATATAGCCCAACAACTTGGCCCATTAAGGCTTGAGGTTGGCCCTTTACGTTGGCCTAGCTCACCAGGAGTATAGAGGGGACCAAGTTAAGTTGGCAAATCACGGCACATTCCACATGTTAGAGAACTCCTCTGTCAGGTTTTGAATCGGGAGGGAAGTCCATTAGATAGCAGCAGAAGGCCCCGATGGTTAGTTGGAATGTTAAAAATGAGTTTTTGCTCCCAAGATTGTTGACTTTGCTAACCAGAGACAGAGTACTAACTCGGCCCTAAGCCCATGAGAAAATTGAGTATTAACTCGGTCTAGGCTAGTTACATGGGTCATGAAGAGGGGCGATCTCGCGCTACTCCTGAGCGGAGAGGAAGATGACCACGTATCCTTGAAGTATGAATTGTAAGAAGGGAAACAAGTCAGAAGTGCCCAGAGATAGATCTCCGGGGAAGACCCTCTGATGCTTAAGTCAGCAAATGTAGTAGAGCATTGGTGCGAAGGGAATAGTTAGGAGGAAGATGGGAACGCGAGATCCCTCTCCACCAAAAGGTGAGGTGGTTCCTACTCCGGGTTCTTGGCTTACCTTTTCTCAGGAGGGTTCTTCCAGTTTAAATAATGGCTCGTTGAGTGAATGACCCCTGTAAGCTGAGGAGTTTTGGGGGGGGGGGGGTTATGTCCTCCTTGCGGGCTCTTTATAGCATGCGGACTCCTGATCTCCCCTATCCCCTTGAGCTCCCAGCTTTTAAGGGACACGTAACGGCCATACAAATAAGCTTCCATCAGTTGGCCTGAGCATGAGGCACTGGCTCAGGAGATGTCTTCCCGAGCGATGAGTGCGTGGTCTGGGCAGAGAATACGGGACTCCGATGGAGCTCTCCCGACCGAACTGATGCTCGGACTTCCCAACCCGAAGGCCGCCTAGGAAGTGCTTGTTCCGAGTGAGTTGTTAGGCTTATCTTTAGTGGGCCCGGGGGCTACCACTTCAAGGAGCTGGGCCTCGTTGGGTCGGGTCAGACCTCGTTTGGCCTCTCCGTATGGGCGGTTAGATTTCCCCTCTCCACTTGTCCCCCTTCTACTCCCGAGCCAAAATTAGGCTCGGTTGAGTAGCATTTGGGCTGGACTTTTCGCGGCTCTAGTTGGGTGGAGATCTCTCTCTTGCAGGGGCCACATGATGTGGCTTGTCCTGAAAATATGTCTGTCATGATGAGTAAAAGGAGGCCCCTCCTCGGGAGATCAGAATGCCGCGCCGCCTCCGGCTAGGGGTTATAAGCATTGCCCATTATTTGCGTCCCTTTATCTCCGGGGTTTAGGGTTTTGTCATCCTTTTCATTTATATAGGGGGTTCATGCGCCGTGAGATTAGTTCGGCGGAGCGGAGAATCGCAGCGGCTTTCGCGGAGCTAGAAGAGATTACCGCGGCGGCGATTTGTCAGCTTCCTTCTCCTCCGGGGCTCTCTGGTTCAGAGCTTTCCCCACCTTCTTCCAGTTCCTCCATATGTTAAATGGCGGACCAAAATCTGTAGGCTGAGGGGCGACAGAAAGAACAGACCCCAAGGGTTTTCTTGGTACAGTCGGAGCCTCTCCGCAGCGAGTTGGGGGAGGCTGAGGTGAAGCGACTGGAGAACCAGTATGGGCTGCCTTGGCGATTTTAGTTCCTCACGCCTGAGCCTTATGAGTCTAGTCTTGCCACTCGCTCTGGCCTCTTTTGTTCCTTTCTCTTGGCCTGGAAGTGTGGCTTTCATCTGTCCCTTCATTCCTTTGTTGTCGAGTTACTTCGGTTCTACCGGCTAGCTCCTGTCCAGCTGGTCTCCAACTCTTATACCCTCATCTTCTCCTTCATTTTTCATTGTGGCCAGTGTGGGGTGAGCACCTCGCTAGACCTCTTCCATTATTTTTTCGAGCTGAAGGAGAATCCTCATGCGGAGAAGGGCTTCTTCTTCATCCAGGCAAAATGGAACAGGAGTTGCGTGTCCCTTTCTATGAAGGACTCCTCTCACAAGGGGTGGAAGACCCAATATTTTTGGGTGGGTGCGTCGGCGATCGGTGTGGTCTGGAATTTCCCGACAGCGCCTAATCTTTCACCCGAACATTCCTCCGAAGCAAACGGAGGCCCCCCCGGAGGTGGAGAGGGATGCTGCTATCTTTCTATAGAATCACCGGCCGACTGTTGAGTTGGTGACCTCGTCCAACATTGAGGAGTATCTTTCTTGAGCACTGATGCCGACATGTGAGGATCTCAGGGACTTGTTCTTTTTCTTGTAGAGTAAGTGCCTTCCTTCTTTTAATTTGCTCTTCTTTGTTCAGACCAGAGGCGAGCGGTTGAGGATGAGACACTGCCAGCCAAGTTGGAGATCATCGACATAGAGGATACGTCGGCTCCGAGCGATCTCCGAGCTTCGGAGGGTTCTTCCCGTGCCCGAGATAAGGGCAAGCGGGTCGCCCAGGATGACGCTTCCGAACGCCGGGGGGTCAAGCGTAAGGATCCTGTGGAGAAGCTTCTGGGGGCCTCATTGCAGGCTCTATCTGCCGAGAAGAAGCGGGCGAGGAGGGCGGAGGTCGCCCGCCCGGCCGAAGAGGCTTCCCTACCGGCTCTCACCTCTATAGAGCAAGAAGGGGCCGAAAATGAAGGGGTCACGACCGATGTCAGGGCGCCGAGCAAAGAAGAGGGGGCGCCAGACAGAAGAGCCTGGTCTGAGCCTGTCGAGGCTGGAGGGTTGCAGGTTGAAGCGACTCAATCACAGCCGATCGAGGCTGGGGAGGTACGTGGCAGGGCCGCTCATCCCGAGCCAACTGGTGGGGCCCCCGAGACGGGGTTGCTCGGGGGAGGTGCCCCAATCCCGACCGCTCCGGAGAGGGTTTCCCCTCCCTCGGCCAGTGCCTTCAGCGTCCGGGCCTCTCTGTACCGGATGTGCCATTCCATAGCTTCAGGAGCCTTGCGAGAAAAACTCCGGAAGGGTCCCCCCTCCACGCTTTTCGAGCAACTTATGGAAGGTGGGCTAGTCTTGGCCCAGCTTGGAGCCGAGGCAGTGGATGCGTACGCTCGGGTGGAGTCGGAGCGAGAGACTCTTTCATGGGCCCGTGGTGCGCTCAATCGGAAGGTCGAGCGTTTGACCCTCGATCTTCAGGACCTTCGTCAGGAGGTGGCCCCGCTCCGGGCACATGTGCAGTTGAGCTAGGCGGAGGCTCGGTCGTTGGCGGAGCAGTTGGCCCAGGCTCGTTCTATGGTTGATCTGAAGAATGAGCTCCTGGACGTGGAGCGCAGGATTCAGGTCGAGCGCGGCGAGCAATGGAAGGCCGAGCGGGAGGTGCTCGAGGGCCGAGTCTAGGGGGCCGAGGATGCGCGGACCGAGGCCGAGAGGAAGCTGTCCGAGTCGGAACAGAGGATAGCCCAGCTAGAGAGGAAGGTGGAGCTTGCCGGGGTGGAAGCACTCTAGCAACATAAATGCTCAGAGGCTTACCACGCGGCTCTTCAACAGACTACCTTCCCCTATTATGAGTCAGGCTACCGTCGGGGCCTTCGGAAGGGCTTCTCCCAGGGCTTCAATCGGGCCATCATAGAGGCTGAGGCCCAAGCGACTGGGCTCATTTTTCCTTCCGGGTAATGTTATGACTCAGACTGGGGCTCTACCGACTCTTCCCACTATACATCGAGCGAAGAGGGGGGTCGGGAGTCCTCGAGCTCGTCTGAGCGATCGCCAACTCCAGCAGCCTCGGGAGGGCACACGACCGAGACAGTTCTCACGCAGGTGGGGTAAGTGCCTGGGTCGGCCGTCGCCAAGAATACTGGGGGCAGATCGTCTGGTGCTGAGGGGGCCTTGTCTACTGTGCCTGGAGATGGGCCCGGGGCCTGATGTATAAGCTTTTCCTTTCTTTCCCTTTTGTAGCCGTGTAAGACCTTTTTGTTTTTTGGAAAGTATAGTAGCGTCAATATTAAGTGCTGAATTGATTGTTTCTTACCACTTTTGGTGTGATTTGACTACTGTATCTGTAGTCGTTGGGGAAGGCACCGATTTTCTCTACAGATATCGCGCGTGTCGATCTGTCAGATAACTGACATGGCACTGACACCTTTCTGCTTTTCCATGCCGCCGTAAATGACTTGCCACTTCGCGCATCCCGCTGGGGGGGGGGGAATGTTGGGAAATGAGGTAACCGTCTCAGGGAAGGCTCCTTTTAGCGTGTTTTAAGGGGAGAGTCATTTAAGGCGACCAGCTCCCCCTTCGACCTATAAAAGGTCCGAGGGGCGTCTCCTCCTTTGATGCGGGACGGACCATAGACTCGACTCCAATTGGATATGCGATCCTCAGACTCTAAGTAAGCTCGTGATCGTCCCTTATCGAGGGAAGCGTCGGACGTGCGCGGTTGAGAAACCGACAAGAGCTAGGGTGGTCAACTCACGTTTTCGTGCCCAGATCAGGTCACGGGACGGTCTCGCTCTCTCTCGCAGCAGCGGTGAAATAAATATATATCGAGCTAATGGCCCTAACACATGCTCTCTAGCAGCGGCATAAACAAGTATATACGAATAAAGCAAATGCCGGGTAAAGGAGCGAATACGATACCTCCACGCGCCTGGCGTGGGGAAGACGATCCCGGCCGATCTCGTACTCCGGAACAGTAAGTAATTAAATTACAGCAATGAATTTACTGCCCACTCCATGCAGGGAGGTAAAGGGCGACACAGCGGGACCCGGGAGCAACGGGTTTGGGTTGACGGGCAGCTTCTTGTGTAGCTTTGGCGGCACACGTACTCACGATCGTGGGACCCACGTACTGGTCAGTGGGGCCGTGTGGGCCCGGAGCGGCACCGCTGTGATGGGGACGTCCGGAGGGGCGCTCCCTGGGAAGGTGGCGCGTTGGTTCGCCTCGTGGGAGGAGAATCGGCTCGGATCTCCTTGTGTGGAACTTGCTGCCCATGGATCTGTGGCTTCTGTTTTGCAGCGCGCGACTCGACGAGAATGGATGCTGCGATCAGCACCGACGTCGGATCAATGCACAAGAGATACTGCTGGAAAGCTCTTTCAGAGTACTTCAATCCTGGGCCGGAGAAAGAAATTTTAATTTCCTGTTGATGGCCTTTGTCGAATTTTCAAGTTGCTGGTTGACATGACCCGAAATCTCAGGATAGAAGTACTTTTTCCTGAGAGTTGCCGTTGACCGTGATGTAGACCTCCGAATCAGAAGATGAGCTCTTCATGAAAGTTGTAGAGGGTGAAGAGAGGAAAACGGGGATTTATTTTATGAAAGATTCGGTGGAGATTTGACTAGGGAAAAGTATTTTCTAGTACCGGGTGGTCGGATCTAGACAACAGAGACAAAACAGAACTTGGGATCTGAAGTGATTTTTTAGAAAATATAAACGAGATTCTAAATCACCATAAAATTTGTGGATGGTGGGGGTGGTGGACAGAACCTCCAAAAAATTTGGGGATTCAAACAAAAATCAAGAAGGGGGTCGAAAGTGGGAAACTCAGAGTGGCTGTAACACTGGACAGACTGCAGGCAGAACTGGTGGATTGGAAATACACGGAAATGGAAAAATATAAAATGAAAGGTAAATGACGGGATTATTTTTTTGGAGGTTGGGGATCAAGTGGGGAACCAACCCTGAAAATCTCAGCTCCATATGAGGTTGGAGTTGGGAGATAAAATTCCCGTAGTGAGCCTCTGTCCAGCAAAACAGAACTTGGACATCACTTCGGAAGGATGCTCGCGGTGACTGGATGGCGGCACGAACGACGGCGGCGGCAGCAGAGATAGAAATCAGAGGTAGAGGGGCTAAGATAGAAGGGGTTTACACCCTGAAATGCTGAAGAAGGAGGAAGGAAACCAGAGAGAGAGGGAGAGGGGCGCAGGTTGCTCTTCTTGCACACAAAATTTTCTTCTTCATTAATTCTTACGAAACACTATACATGGGTTTATATAGAAGGGCAGGAAGGGGGAGAGGGTTGGAATTCGTGGGAGAGAGGGGAGGGGTAGCATCTTCTTCCCCCATGTGGTCAATTAGCCTAAAAATATAAAATAAAAAATATCATTTTAATGGGGGGGGGCACCCCCTTGACTTAAGGGGAGGCATCTTGGACATTTTTCACCCATTGTCTCCCTTTAAATGGTCAATCATTTAGAAGCCCACCTTGGACCTTTGACTGGCCCCACATGGGCTCTAAGACTTAGGTGGACCAATAGGGAAGGAGATGGGGGCCCCTTGCTGGTCCTACTGGATTTTTGCACAAAATCCCAAAGAATCCTACGGAATGACACATTGGCTTATAAAGCATTACAATTGTAAACATACTTTCCCAAGGATATAAAAATAAACTAAAGGACACAAATGTAAAATAAAATGTTAGTGCTCTTGCTCTGATGTCCCCATCAATTCTCCCCGGGTGGGAAGAACTCAACCCCGTCCAGTAAGGGGTGCGGCTGCTCGAGTAGCTCCGGCGGATGCGTCACCGAATCTGGAAGCGTGGAGTACGCTCCACTCCAAGTAATCGACACCTGCTCATCCCGTATAGATTCGATATGCACACGCTGCTGGAGAATGAGGCTAGAGGTGGACACTCCGGGGTGGGGTCACTCTCAAATGAAGGAAGGCGGCTCGAAGACTCACTAGGAATCACCGCTTGTCCCTTATGTGACTAGATCCGATATGTGAAGTAGAACCGATCCCAAAGTCTGACAAGTCTCGTACTCGAAAGGGACTAACAACGTAAGCATACAAACCGACTCGACTCGATGTATGCATAAACACACGTCAGACAAACGAAACAAAGACTCACAAAGACCCTAAACAAACCTAATGTTAGTCCGACCTATGCATAGGCGAGAGTGGACCAGGACACCCGAATATGTGCCATGCATGCATCGGACGTAACCGGAGGTTGACGTCATGGGGAATTCCTAGACCTCCTAAAGTGGACCATGCATGCATATTGGACTTAGATGTGGGAGGGCCATGGGTACCAAATGCATCGTCTTCCTTTCCCCTAGATGATGGTGTATCTCGCAAGTGAACGGACTTGGTGGGTGTAGATGACCCGGCCCGTGGGGAAGGGGTGTGGTAGTGGACTCCCTCGAAGAAGTGAAGTATATATGGTGGGTCAAGGGGTCCACTAGGGAATGGGTCAAAGGGATCAAAGAAGGTATGACCCCCTATAGTGGGTTCCCACAAGTCACGGTCCCATGTGTAGAAGTCTTGAAGGTGTAGATGGTCACCTTCATGCATTGTGACGGGTGGGACGGTGATCATAGGTAGGAAGTATGATTCCTCCCTCGAACAAAAGGGTATGAAGTCGGGCTCGGTCGGCATGGGGAGGAATAAGAGGATCTCCGTGGTGACACAACCCACTGTGCACACGGAGGTAATGGACCTTAAGGCCGGATGGGTGAAGGTAAGACTAGTGGGTTGGTCGAAGCTTCGGGCCAAGGAGTGCGTCAACTATCATTGCGTGTCTAATCCTATAATAAGGTCATCCAAGGTATCAACATGGTGACTAGATCGGAAGGTCGTGTGGTAGGAGTTGACAGGCACCAATGGTAGGGTGGGGTCCATGGATGGGTGAGGAGGTGGGACCAAGCCATCCTTGAGCCAACTAAGTAGTGGCTCGGCGATGAAAAGCGTACCCGTTAGAAACACGGGTGGCTCGGGCTTTGGTGGCTCCAAATTGTTGGACTTTTGTGACTTCCCTAGTGTTTTGATGATGAGCATCACTATGTTAAATATTGTCATTTTTAATCAGACATCATGAGTAATTTTATGCATTCAAACTTTCCATGATTAATAGGAAAAACTGCTATGAGATAATACTTTGCATGTCCGTAATGTTCCCTTCATACTTCGTGTTGTTTGTGTTCACTACACTCCGTGTTGTCCTTTTGTACGTCGTGTTGTTCCAACTATGTTTGTTGGTTGTCTTCGTGTCGCTCCATCTGTGTCACCCCTATGTCTTCGTGTCTTATGATCTAGCCAAGTCTATACAGCCTCATCTCTATCTTCATCCCAAGCCAAAGTCTACACATTGTCTTAGCGTCATGCATCAGTCTTCAAAGTCCATACAATGCACTGTAGCATGTTCGAAGCTAAGTCCATACATTGGTTTAAGCTTTCCAAGTCTATTCATTGGCAGTTGAACTTTGAAGTCTATACATTGGTCTTCACTTCAAGTATGTACAGCCATTGTCTTGCCAAAGTATATACGTTGTGAACCCTCAAGTCTGTACAGACTTTGCCTTGTCCAAGTCTATACATCCTGTTGAACGCAAAGTCTTCACATCGCCTCATCATATGAAGGCTGTACGTTGCAAGTGTCCTTCTTATTTTTGTGACCACACTTCGTGTCAGTTGTCATTTTCGTCTTCGAGTTGGTTTCAGTCCATGTTGTTTTCGTGTCGTCCTCGTCTTCGAGTCGTTCGTACGATTCGAGCAACTTCGTACTCGAGTTGTTTTCGTGTGTATTCAAGTCTTTTTAGTAAAGTGTCGTTTCACCTCGTGCCGTTCTCTTTGCTGTTTGTTATGTCGTGTTGTTTTTGTATTCGTGTCTTCGTGTTGCTTTTGTATTCGTGTCTTCGTGTTATTCTTGTGTTTATGTCCTCGTGTTGTTTCTTTCTATCTTCGTCCAGGTTCCCTCTAATCGCGTGTTTGTCTACCGTTTCACTCCGTGAGACTTCCTTCTCACCTCGTGCTGTTCTCTTCTGACTTCGTGTCATTTTCTTTGTAGTGTTAGCTTTATTATTGTGTATCTCGTGTCGTTTTCTTCGTAGTGTTTGTTTTGTTACAATGATACTTCATGTCATTCTCTTTGTAGTGTTAGCCTTATTAGTATGTATCTCGTGTCGTCTCTTTTTACCTCATGCTGTTTTAATCTGACCTCGTGTCATTCTCTCTTTATTTCGTACTGTAGTAATCTTGTGTATCTCGTGTCGTTCTCAGTACAGTGCATCTCGTATTTCTATCACATACCTCATGCAGTTTTAGTTTTTGTGGCCTTGAGTTCTAATGGTTTAATTTCTTTACAGGAGAAGAAGAAGGTGGTCCGAGGAAGAACATTCACCAGTGACTGGGCTGCACGTGATCCAATGCTAAAGAAACCAATGCCATAAAGGCACGTGGCAAGAAGGTTCTGGATGAAGTGTGGGAGGCACACGCATTCTGCACCTTATCCACCTGCTGCTGCTGCTATATATTGAAGCCTTCGTCCACAAATGAAGGTTGATCGAAAGGAAAAAGTAAAAAGCAGAAGTGCAGAGAGTTCGATCTAGAAAAAGAAGAGAAGAAATTTGAGTGAGAGCAGAAGAGAAAGAGCCTCCCTGAGAAACTAGAGTGTTCCAGTTGAGAGAAAAGAGAGAGCAGAAGAGTGATCAGAAGATGGGTATTGACTTACGGATCAAATCCGAAGTCTGCTGCTCAGTTTGAGCTACATTGTTTCCGTTTCTGAGTTTTGGATTCCTTCCTTCTTGTTTTCATTTTTGTCTATGTTTCTTTCTTGATTGAGAGTTCTCTGTGTTTCCTCCTGGTGTTCAGGGGAAGAGAGAGACGTGTTCTCTCTGGTTCACTTGCAACAGACGTTGCAGTATTGTTCCCTCTCGTAGAAGAGGTGTTCCCTCTAGGATTCAGAGGAAGAGAGACCTTGGTCTCTGGTTCTAGTGACTGTAGATCACTAGTATTCCCTCCGGTTGGAGGAAGAGGAAATTGTTTCCTGTTTCTAGGGACTTGGCGTCCTTAGGGTTCCCTCCGGGTGTGGAGGAAGAGGGGAGAGTGTTCCCCTGTGAAGCTGTGAATCAGCCGTTGTTGTAGACTGAGTCTGCTTTGCTAGCAGGTGCTAGTGGAAGCCTCACTTCGATTTGAAGTGAGGGGTGGACGTAGGCAGACTGGAGGTCTGACCGAACCACCTTAAAAACCTCTGAGTACTCGTGTGATTATCTGTGGTGATTGTGTGGTGTGCCTTCTATCCACTCGAGCTATTGTCCGCACTGCGTGTTTGTGGGTTCAATTCCGAGTTTACTTGTTTTAAGTGAACCATTCTTCAGTAAGTTTTTAATCGGTTGAAAATAGTGATCTATTCATCCCCTCCCCTTCTAGATCACTTCATATTTCTTGTATCACTTGGTATCAGAGCGGGTATTTCCCAATATGTGGTCCAACGGCCAGGGAAACGGATCTGCTGGTCCTCGCAGCTACATTGCTGAAGGGCAGTCAATCACCCGTCCCCCTTTCTTCGATGGTAATAACTATTTCTTTTGGAAGAACAGGATTGAAGTCTTCATCAGGGCTCAAAGCCACAAGCTCTGGAGAGTAATTACAGATGGTCCGTACCAACTTCCACCGAACGAAGACATATGGACAGAGGAACAGGTTAAACTCTCCGCACTGAATTGGACGGCTCTTAGCATCATACAGTGCGCCGTCCACCCGGAAGAGTACTTGAGGATTTCAGCGTGCAAGACTGCAAAGAAAATGTGGGATGAATTGCAGTTAATTTATGAGGGCACATCTCAAGTGAAAGCTACCAAGATCAATATGCTTACAACTCAGTATGAGTTGTTTAAGATGAAGCCAGAGGAGTCGATCACAGAAATGTATGCTAGATTGTCTGTGATCATCAATAGTTTGAGAGGATTTGGAAAGGAGATTCAGCAAGAAGACATTGTCAGGAAGATCCTTAGGTCCCTAACTCCCATCTGGGATACTAAGGTGACCGTCATAGAGGAATCAAGAGATTTATCCACCATGTCAGTAACCCAGCTGATTGGGTCTCTCATGACCCACGAAATGAACTTCAGACAAGGGAATGATGGACATGACAGAAAGGGAAAGAATGTTGCTCTGAAAGTCTCACGACATACTAAGAAGAGCAGCAGCAGCAGCAACAGTGGTGGTAGCAGCGAAGACTCTGACGGATTCTTAGACCTGGACAAGGGCGAGCAGGCCATGCTCACCAGGCAATTTAGAAAGTTCTTGAGAACTAAAGGGAAATTCTACAGGAGAAAGAGGTTCAATGCTACAAGGAAGCCTCCTGAACGAGAACTTGAGAAGAACCAGTTTGTTAAAAAAGTTACATGCTACCGCGGTTTGTTAAAAAAGTTACATGCTACCATTGTCAGAAATCTGGCCACATGAAAAGTGAATGTCCAGAGCTGCAAGCTAAGGCTCCCGGATACCAGAAGAAGATGGTGCACAAGAAGAAGAAAGCCATGCTGTGCACATGGAGCGACGAGGAGGAGGATCCAGAAGCCACCTCGTCCAGTGAAGGTGAAGAAAAGACTTGCCTCATGGCCAACCATGAGGAAGAGGTAACGAACTTATTTGAGAATTTTACTTTGGATGATTGGGAGGACGCCTATGGCGACCTATTAGCTAAATATAATTTTCTAACCAAGGAGCACAGAATGCTTAAACGAAAGTTTCACTCAGTTTCTGAGGAACACTCTATTGCTGTTACGGACAACATGAAAAATAAGGAGATGGCCATTGAGCTAGATCAGGCTAGAAGTGAGATCGAGAAGTTTAGAATGGAAAGAGAGGAAAATCTAGCTAGGATGAATGAGCTGAAGAGTAAAACTGAAGAGAGTAAAAAGGAGTTTAGACTGATTACAGAAAAATATGAGGCGGTTAGAAAAGTTAATCAGAAACTCCAGGACCAATGTAATGAACTTCAGAAGGAGATTGAGGACAAAGAAAAAATGCTAGAAAAATTTACAGAGGGGAGAAACAATCTGGATGCCCTTCTGGGGTCGAGGGTAAACTTCAATAGGGAGGGATTAGGATACAATCCCACAAGTAAAAAACCCTTTGAATTCAAAACTGTCACGTTCTGCCCCGCCAAGGGTAAAAAAAAATTGGAAACCCCATCTAGCTCCAAATCTGTCTCTACATTGAAGGTTTCGACCAGCAAATCTATTCAATCCACTGGTCAGCAGACTAAGTCAGGAAATCCTGAGACTAGAACTGTTCCTGTGCAACAGGTGTGGAACAAGGGTTTTCACACGACCATTCCTATTGATGTCACTAGAAAGGTGAACAGTTTCGCAAAAAAAATTCAGCATGATAGTTATCAAGGAAAGCATGCGAACGTGCATCACCTTCAGCACAATTTTCATTTGAATAAAAATGGTTACATGAATTATGCTCAGCACACACGTGTCCCCTCTAAGAGGCCAAACAAAAATTTCTCTGCTCGGAAACAGCATAATTTTAATAGGAATAGGCTCATTCAACACCCACTGAGAAATGCCAAGAAGGAAGAATCAATCTACATGAAATCACTGAAAAGAACAGTAAAACAAATGTGGGTTCCTAAGTGTGATTTGAATAAATTGAAAACTGTCTTTGGACCCAATTTGAATTGGGTCCCACATTACTTTGTCTGAACTCTCGCAGGTTAGCCTGGCAGCCGAGCATAACAAGTGGTATCTTGACAGCGGCTGTAGCAGGCACATGACAGGAGACCGGTCCAAATTTAGCAAACTGAAAATGAAGTTTGGGGGCCTGGTCAAATTCGGTGGAAATAACAGAGGAAGAATAATTAGAATTGGTACAGTTGGTAAGTCCTCTACTAACTCCATTGAAGATGTGTATCTTGTAGAAGGACTTCAGCACAACTTGATAAGTATAAGTCAACTCTGCGACAAAGGACACAAGGTACTCTTTGACCACAATTCCTGTACTGTTTTTGAGCTGAATTCTGATAACGTCATGTTCAAAGGTCATAGAGTAAACAATGTATACATCGTAGACCTGGATGATAATCCTGAAACTCACTTGTGTATGTCTGCTAATTCTGAACAGGTTGCGTTTGACTGGCATAGGCGTCTAGGCCATGCTAGTTTGTCTACAATGAATAAACTGTCTAAGCATAACCTAGTTAGAGGTTTGCCCCGAATAAGATTTCAGTTAGGGTCCAAGCTATGTGATGCTTGTGCACTAGGTAAATAGACTCGTGCAGTTTTTAAGTTGAGAACTGAGAATCTTTCATCTAAACCGCTGCAGCACTTGCACATGGATCTCTTTGGTCCTACTCGCATACAAAGTTTGTCAGGTAAGAGATATGGATTAGTCATAGTTGATGACTTCACTAGATTTTCTTGGTTGTTTTGTTTAGTAAATAAAAATGATGCCTTTGTTCACTTTGAAGAACTTTTCAATAAAATCAAACTGCAAGGTGAACATAACATCATTACAATTCAGTCTGACCATGGAGGAGAGTTTGAGAACTCTTCATTTTCTGAATTTTGCTCAAGAGAGGGAGTGACTCACAAATTCTCTTCTCCCAGGACACCGGAGCAGAACAGAATTGTTGAGAGAAGAAACAGGTCAATAATTGAAATGGCCAGGACTATGCTGATTGAGAGTGGACTTCCAAGGAGATTTTGGGCTGAAGCTGCGAATACTGCATGCTACATTCTAAACCGAGCCTTGGTAAGACCTATTCATAGGAAAACTCCGTATGAACTTCTCAAGGGTAAGCAGCCAAACATTTCTTACTTTAAAGTTTTTGGCTCCAAATATTTTATCCACAATAATGGTAAGAATGGTTTGGACAAATTTGAGGCTAGAAGCTTTCCTGGAATTTTTCTCGGATATTCAGAAACCTCAAGGGCTTACAGAGTTTTCAATAAAGCTGATCAAACTGTTGAAGAAACACCGCATGTAGTGTTTGATGAAAATGATTTCTCTAACAAAGTGATGGATGATGACAGGGAGCCATCTAATGAGGGAGATTTCTTGGAGAGAATTGAAGAAGAAGAGATGCAGCCAGCTGCTCAACCAGAAAACTCACAGCAAGAAGGAGCAGCTGAGGTAGGTGAACCCTTAGGTGAGATAATATTTCACAAAGACCACCCAAGTGAAAATGTCATAGGCAATGTGCATGATCCTCCTAGGACAAGGTCTCATTTTAGAATTGTCCAAGAACAGGACTTAGCTGCATTGGTATCTCAGGTGGAACCCAAATCTGTGGAAGAAGCCTTAAGACATGATTCTTGGGTATCCGCCATGTGTGAGGAATTAAATCAATTTGAGAAAAATATTGTATGGTCCCAGACCTGATAACACTCATGTCATTGGCACTAAATGGTTTTTCAAGAATAAAGTTGATGAGAATGGAGCTATTTCTAGAAACAAAGCAAGACTTGTAGCTCAAGGCTACAGTCAGGAATTTGGTGTGGATTTTGATGAATCCTATGCCCCAGTGGCTAGGATGGAAGCTATACGAATTCTGCTTGCATTTGCATGCTCTAGGAACATTCGGCTGCATCAGATGGATGTCAAAAGCGCATTCTTAAATGGGGTATTGAAGGAAGAGGTATATGTTGAACAACCTCCAGGTTTTAATTTCTCTGTTCAGTCTAACATGGTTTTTAGGTTGAATAAAGCCCTCTATGGATTGAAGCAGGCTCCCCGAGCCTGGTATGACAGACTTTCTGAATTCCTCTTGAGCAAGGGCTACACTCGAGGTAAGGTTGACCAAACCCTCTTCACAAAAAATCTCGGAAAGGATTTAATAGTGGTCCAGGTATATGTTGATGACATCATCTTCGGATCTAACAATTCAAAATTGTGTAAAGAATTTTCTGAATCTATGTCTCATGAATTTGAAATGAGTTTAGTTGGCAAACTAAAGTATTTTCTTGGGCTGCAGGTCAAACAAATGGAGGATGGTTGTTTCATAAATCAAACCAAGTATACTCTGGAGATGCTGAAAAGGTTTGGAATGACCAACCTCAAGACTATCTCAACACCTATGGGCACCAACTCCTCACTGGATTCAGACGAAAAAGGTAAAGAGGTGGATGCTAAATTATATAGAGGTATGATCGGTTCACTCCTCTACTTAACAACATCCAGGCCTGACATTCAATTTAGTGTAGGGATGTGTGCCAGATACCAGTCTAGGCCTACTGAATTGCATTTGGCAGCTGTAAAAAGAATCTTTAGATACTTATCTGCTACCCATGATCTAGGTCTTTGGTATCTTGCATCATGTAGTTTAGATCTCATTGCATATACAGATGTAGATTATGCAGGATGTAAATTGGACAGGAAAAGTGCTAGTGGTCACTGCGATTTTTTAGGAGGGTGCCTAGTCTCTTGGGGATCCAAGAAGCAACACTCTGTGGCTCTTTCTACTGCTGAAGCTAAGTATGTGGCAGCAGGGAGCTGTGGCACACAGGTTATATGGATAAAACACCAGCTTCTGGATTACTCAGTTGAGCTAGGTTGCACTTCCATCTTTTGTGACAATACCAGTGCAATAAACATTGCAAAGAATCATGTACTTCATTCTCGAACTAAACACATCGAAATCAGGCATCATTTTATTCGTGATGAAGTAGCTAGGAAGACCTTTGAATTGATCCATGTTGGCACTAACTCACAAATTACAGATATTTTCACTAAGCCACTGGATACTAAAAAATTTAGCACATTGCGCAGAGAATTAGGTATTTACAGAATTTCATGATTGAATAATTGATCTCTAAATAATCTGTCATGTGCTCTTATGCTTATCTTTGCTCATTATCTATTGCTGAAAATAACCTCATTATGGGTGTTTGCTGATTCACTCGTACTGATTGATACCACTTTGTTTTCTTTGAGGTGTTTTGAGGTTTGTCTTGGTTAAGTCTGAGTTGGAGTCAAGGTCTCAGGGGGAGCTAGATTAATAATTGGTGTCATGCTCTTTTGGCCAAATCTGAACATACTTTGAACGGACTTTTGCTGACCTTATAAGAGAATCAGTTTGAGTAGGTGGATAAAAGAAATTTTTGAATGTTTTATCCGTTAAGACTGTTCATCTAATTTCTTGTTGGAATTTCAGCTGTTAGTCCCACTGAGATCAAAATCTGAATTCAAGACTATCTTCCTACACTGTAACTGACTTCTGATCTAGCCAGTACAGCATACCTACTTAGTCTAGTTAAGTCCGAAATGAGGTATATAGTGCTTGTGTCTGAAAAACTTTGGAGCTGGTGTATTGTTCTCAAACTGAATCAAGACTAATTTACAAGGTTTCAAGTGCAGTTTAATGAAAAATTCGTGAAAGAAGTTTTAACAACCTTGTTAACTGTTCATTGAGAAACTGGGACTTTCATCAATGAAGTGAAAGTATCCCATGTCATGAGATGGCAGTATAAATCAGGCTTAATTAACTGTCTTGATCATACAGAGCAATGGTACATATCTGGTTAGTAACTGGGGTGTCTGGCCTCTGGTAAAGGTGTCACCTTAATGTCAACACCAGTTAGAATACTATCTCTGTCCTCTTGTTAGAAGGGGTAATGTGGTCTTGCCACCAAGTAACTGGGGATTCCTGTCTCTAAACAAGGTGTCTCCCTAATGTCAAAGGTGTACTTGACAGATTTATCTTTGATCTTGACCATCTTTGAAAATTTTTTCTCCCTCTTGGTATCCAGATTCTGTTCAATTGGCATTTAGGTCTTGGTTTGTTTGTTTTCAATACCACAGGTCTTTGTTTTTCCTGACTTCCTTGCTTTATACTCTCTGAGTAAAGACTTACTCTGACCACACTGGTATCTTGTACCTTACTTGCTTAGAATCTGGTTCTGTGTATGGAGCAAATCTTCATTCACCATTTTGCACGCAGTCTGACTAACTGATCCTCAAAATCCTCACATAAAATTAATGGCTTTCTTAATTACTTAAACATCTCAATAACTCTCCTTTATCAGCCATACTCTCTATTGTTTTCTCTCCACTGTTAGCAATTTTCTTTTCGTGATATCTTCAGACCTGCCCCTAGTTTTTGATGATGTCAAAGGGGGAGAGTGTCTTGCTAGTGTCTTGCTTGTGCTTTGCTGAGGGGGAGCAAGATAAGTGCCCTGAGTTATCTAGTCAGAGGAAAGTAGATGTTGTGTTCAGGGGGAGCTCTTGGGAATCGTCTTGTGCTTTGCTGAGGGGGAGCAAGATATGTGCCCTGAGTTATCTAGTCAGAGGAAAGTAGATGCTGTGTTCAGGGGGAGCTCTTGGGAATCGTCAGAGGAGGCGAGTGTGTTGTGTGTCTGCATTGCTTATTTTTCACAGCTTATCTTCATGCACTTCATCTCTGTTATTTAATATAGTGTTGCCATCATCAAAAAGGGGAAGATTGTTGGACTTTTGTGACTTCCCTAGTGTTTTGATGATGAGCATCACTATGTTAAATATTTTCATTTTTAATCAGACATCATGAGTAATGTTATGCATTCGAACTTTCCATGATTAACAGGAAAAACTACTATGAGATAATACCTTGCATGTCCGTAATGTTCCCTTCATACTTCGTGTTGTTTGTGTTCACTACACTCCGTGTTGTCCTTTTGTACGTCGTGTTGTTCCAACTATGTTTGTTGGTTATCTTCATGTCTCTCCATCTGTGTCACCCCTATGTCTTCGTGTCTTATGATCTAGCCAAGTCTATACAGCCTCATCTCTATCTTCGTCCCAAGTCAAAGTCTACACATTGTCTTAGCGTCATGCATCAGTCTTCAAAGTCCATACAATGCACTGTAGCATGTTCGAAGCTAAGTCCATACATTGGTTTAAGCTTTCCAAGTCTATTCATTGGCAGCTGAACTTTGAAGTCTATACATTGGTCTTCACTTCAAGTATGTACATCCATTGTCTTGCCAAAGTATATACGTTGTGAACCCTCAAGTCTGTACAGACTTTGCCTTGTCCAAGTCTATACATCCTGTTGAACGCAAAGTCTTCACATCGCCTCATCATATGAAGGCTGTACGTTGCAAGTGTCCTTCTTGTTTTTGTGACCACACTTCGTGTCAGTTGTCGTTTTCATCTTCGAGTTGGTTTCAGTCCATGTTGTTTTCGTGTCGTCCTCGTCTTCGAGTCGTTCGTACGATTCGAGCAACTTCGTACTCGAGTTATTTTCGTGTGTATTCAAGTCTTTTTAGTAAAGTGTCGTTTCACCTCGTGCCGTTCTCTTTGCTGTTTGTTATGTCGTGTTGTTTTTGTATTCGTGTCTTCATGTTGCTTTTGTATTCGTGTCTTCGTGTTATTCTTGTGTTTATGTCCTCGTGTTGTTTCTTTCTATCTTCGTCCAGGTTCCCTCTGATCGCGTGTTTGTCTACCGTTTCACTCCGTGAGACTTCCTTCTCACCTCGTGCTGTTCTCTTTTGACTTCGTGTCGTTTTCTTTATAGTGTTAACTTTATTATTGTGTATCTCGTGTCGTTTTCTTCGTAGTGTTTGTTTTGTTACAGTGATACTTCATGTCGTTCTCTTTGTAGTGTTAGCCTTATTAGTATGTATCTCGTGTCGTCTCTTTTTACCTCGTGCTGTTTTAATCTGACCTCGTGTCATTCTCTCTTTATTTCGTACTGTAGTAATCTTGTGTATCTCGTGTCGTTCTCAGTACAGTGCATCTCGTATTGCTATCACATATCTCATGCAGTTTTAGTTTTTGTGGCCCTGAGTTCTAATGGTTTAATTTCTTTACAGGAGAAGAAGAAGGTGGTCCGAGGAAGAACATTCACCAGTGACTGGGCTGCACGTGATCCAATGCTAAAGAAACCAATGCCATAAAGGCACGTGGCAAGAAGGTTCTGGATGAAGTGTGGGAGGCACACGCATTCTGCATCTTATCCACATGCTGCTGCTGCTATATATTGAAGCCTTCGTCCACAAATGAAGGTTGATCGAAAGGAAAAAGCAAAAAGCAGAAGTGCAGAGAGTTCGATCTAGAAAAAGAAGAGAAGAAATTTGAGTGAGAGCAGAAGAGAAAGAGCCTCCCTGAGAAACTAGAGTGTTCCAGTTGAGAGAAAAGAGAGAGCAGAAGAGTGATCAGAAGATGGGTATTGACTTACGGATCAAATCCGAAGTCTGCTGCTCAGTTTGAGCTACATTGTTTCCGTTTCTGAGTTTTGGATTCCTTCCTTCTTGTTTTCATTTTTGTCTGTGTTTCTTTCTTGATTGAGAGTTCTCTGTGTTTCCTCCTGGTGTTCAGGGGAAGAGAGAGACGTGTTCTCTCTGGTTCACTTGCAACAGACGTTGCAGTATTGTTCCCTCTCGTAGAAGAGGTGTTCCCTCTAGGATTCGGAGGAAGAGAGACCTTGGTCTCTGGTTCTAGTGACTGCAGATCACTAGTATTCCCTCCGGTTGGAGGAAGAGGAAATTGTTTCCTGTTTCTAGGGACTTGGCGTCCTTAGGGTTCCCTCCGGGTGTGGAGGAAGAGGGGAGAGTGTTCCCCTGTGAAGCTGTGAATCAGCCGTTGTTGCAGACTGAGTCTGCTTTGCTAGCAGGTGCTAGTGGAAGCCTCACTTCGATTTGAAGTGAGGGGTGGACGTAGGCAGACTGGAGGTCTGACCGAACCACCTTAAAAACCTCTGAGTACTCATGTGATTATCTGTGGTGATTGTGTGGTGTGCCTTCTATCCACTCGAGCTATTGTCCGCACTGCGTGTTTGTGGGTTCAATTCCGAGTTTGCTTGTTTTAAGTGAACCATTCTTCAGTAAGTTTTTAATCGGTTGAAAACAGTTATCTATTCATCCCCTCCCCTTCTAGATCACTTCATATTTCTTGTATCACAAATAAGATGGTTCCGAATAAAGTTCAGAACTAGAGGGTAGCAATGGAGCACTCACTGATGGTGAAGAAGCACGTGTCATTTCCAACCAATTCGAAAATATTTTCTCAATTTCATCAAAGATGCGGGTTGGAGTAGGAACCTCGTGGTGGACTCGCTCCTCATCTCTTGGCTCGGGTGTGGACCTAGTCTCGGCTAGAAGCGGGGCTTCCACTTGGTGGGAGGTGACTGGGCGGACCACTTGATTGGGGTTGCTTTGGAGGGCTTGGATGGGGGTGAAGGGGCGGGGTTGGTTGGAGGTGTGGCGCACTTGATTGCGGGTGAGTTGGTGGGGCCGACTAGTGGTATAACCCCCGTGGTTGGAGGTAGGTGGATGGGGAAGGTAGACCCTCCTAAGCGCTCTCTTCATATCCCACCATGACTCGATGGGCCTTAGCCTCCTATCTTCTCGGAAGTAGTTGATGTCCCTCCATGTTTCGGCGGCTTCATAGAAAAGTCACCTTTTGGCAAAGTCGACTTGCGCGGGACCGGACATAAGGTAACACTCAAAGTAGTCGTCCATAATGGCTTCCCACTCTAGGTAGTCACCTGGGTTTTCGGAGCCATAGAAGTCCCGGGCTACGGGTCTATGGGGGTGGTCCGGGTGGTTCTCCCATCTTAGATAGTATCACCACCATGCATAAGATCTGGGCGTTTGGTAATCCATGGGACACGGGGACACTAGGGGATGGACATGCTGACACTCGGACAAGACACTAGACCGACTATGCAAGGTTGGAATGCATGCACACTAAGGACCCTAGACTTAAACCAAGACTCAGTACGTGGCGAAGCTAATCGATCCGAAGATCACTCGCGCAAGTGTGCGGCCTTCCCGATAGGCGTAGCCTAACGTTCGGACAACACCTTTTGATATACCGATTAATGGTATGCGATGCAACCTTTGACCGACTTAAAATTAGACTCGACTTAGATGACTTTTTTTTATTTTTAGACACCCTAGACTCAACTCGCTCTGATACCAAATTGATGCGGGACGGACCACGGACTCGACTACAATTGGATATGCGATCCTCGGACTCTAAGCAAGCTCACGATCGTCCCTTATCGAGGGAAGCGTCGGACATGCGCGGTTGAGAAACCGGCAAGAGCTAGGGTGGTCAACTCACGCTTTCGTGTCCGGATAGGGTCACGGGATGGTCTCGCTCTCTCTCACAGCAGCGGTGAAATAAATATATATCGAGCTAATGGCCCTAACACATGCTCTCTAGCAGCGGCATAAACAAGTATATATGAATGAAGCAAATACCGGGTAAAGGAGCGAATACGATACCTCCACGCACCTGGCGTGGGGAAGACAATCCCGGCCGATCTTGTACTCCCGGAACAGTAAGTAATTAAATTACAACAATGAATTTACTGCCCACTCCACGCAGGGAGGTAAAGGGCGACACAGCGGGACCCGGGAGCAACGGGTTTGGGTTGACGGGCAGCTTCTTGTGTAGCTTCGGCGGCACACGTACTCACGATCGTGGGACTCACGTGCTGGTCAGTGGGCCCGTGTGGGCCCGGAGTGGCACCGCTGTGATGGAGATGTTTGGAGGGGCGCTCCTTGGGAAGGCGGCGCGTTGGTTCGCCTCGTGGGAGGCGAATCGGCTCCGATCTGCTTGTGTGGAACTTGCTGTCCACGGATCTGTGGCTTCTGTTTTACAGCGCGCGACCCGGCGAGAATGGATGCTACGATCAGCACCGACGTCGGATCGATGCACAAGAGGTACCTCTGGAAAGCTCTTTCAGAGTACTTCAATCTAGGGCCGGAGAAAGAAATTTTAATTTCCTGTTGATGGCCTTTGTCGAATTTTCAAGCTGTTGGTTGACAGGACCTGAAATCTCAGGACAGAAGTACTTTTTCTTGAGAGTTGGCGTTGACCGTGATGTAGACCTTCGAATCAGAAGATGAGCTCTTCATGAAAGTTATAGAAGGCGATGAGAGGAAAACGGGGATATAATTTATGAAAGGTTTGGTGGAGATTTGACTGGGGAAAAGTATTTTCTAGTTTTGGGTGGTCGGATCTAGACAGCAGAGACAGAACAAAACTTGGGATCTGAAGTGATTTTTTAGAAAATATAAACGAGATTCTAAATCACCATAAAATTTGTGGATGGTGGGGGTGGTGGACAGAACCTCCAAAAAATTTGGGGATTCAAACAAAAATCAAGAAGGGGGTCGAAAGGGGGAAACTGAGAGTGGCTATAACACTGGACATATTGCAGGCAGAACTGGTGGATTGGAAATACACGGAAATGGAAAAATATAAAATGAAAGGTAAATGACGGGATTATTTTTGTGGAGGTTGGGGATCAAGTGGGGAACCAACCCTGAAAATCTCAGCTCCAGATGATGTCAGAGTTGGGAGCTAAAATTCCCGTAGTGAGCCTCTGTCCAGCAAAACAGAACTTGGACAGCACTTCAGAAGGATGCTCGCGGTGGCTCGATGGCGGCACGAACGGCGGCGGGGGCAGCAGAGATAGAAATCAGAGGTAGAGGGGCTAAGATAGAAGGGGTTTACACCTTGAAATGTTGAAGAAGGAGGAAGGAAACCAGAGAGAGAGGGAGAGGGGCACATGTTGCTCTTCTTGCACACAAAATTTTCTTCTTCATTAATTCTTACAAAACACTATACATGGGTTTATATAGAAGGGGAGGAAGGGGGAGGGGGTTGGAATTCGTGGGAGAGAGGGGAGGGGTAGCATCTTCTTCCCCCATGCGGTCAATTGGCCTAAAAATATAAAATACAAAATGTCATTTTAATGGTGCCCTTAACTTAAGGGGAGGCATCTTAGATATTTTTCACCCATTGTCCCCCTTTGATTGGTCAATCATCTAGAAGCCCACATTGGATCTTTGACTGGCCCCACATGGGCCCTAAGACTTAGGTGGACCAATAGGGAAGGAGATGGGGGGCCCTTGCTGATCCTACTGGACTTTTGCATAAAAACCCAAAGAATCCTAGGGAATGACACATTGGCTTATAAAGTCTTAAAATTGTAAACATACTTTTTCAAGGATATAAAAATAAACTAAAGGACACAAATGTAAAATAAAATGTTAGTGCTCTTGCTCTGATGTCCCCATCATCCTTCTTTCATCGCTTAAGGCCATCCCTGACGGTTTCACCTTCTTCCCTTTCCGCGAAGCGTTGTGCTGTCGATCTTAGCGGAGCATGGAGAGCACTTCGGAAGATGATGATGCAGACAACAGTAGGAGGGAAGCTTCTACTATTTCAGTTTGGAAGAGGGTTCAACAGCCGGGGGTCAGTTTGGGAGAGGGTTCGACATGCGGGAGCATGTCGCCTTCCTATCCCTGACCCGCCAACGCCATCCTTGGGGGGAGGGGAAGCACTTTAAGCTTCCTCCTTTCTGGTCACCCCGCCCCTCCTTTCTTTCCGCCGTCGACCCCGTTGCTAAGAAGGGGAGCTCTCTCAAGCTTCCTCTTCATTTCTCTTGGGTCGACTTCTCTCTTTTTGTTTTTGTTGTTTCCCCTCTTTTCCTCTTTCCTCCGAGCTTCTCGAGCCAACGGGGCGGCTATCCCTTATCCGAGCCAGTTTCTGCACGAGGCAGAGTCAGTGGCTGGACATAGGAGTGCCTACCGGGTTGACCGAGCATTTCACTCGCGTCATAGTACCAGTGGATGTAATTTTTTGTTGTACATCCATATTGTATTGGCTGCGGCCTACTTGATGTACACCAGAGTTTAATGAAATGAGAAGAATGTTTTTTCCACTTTGTTTACATGTGTGTGCTTGCCAGATGATCAAACGTAGAATTTGCAAAGTGTAGTCGCGTTCCATGTCCGAGGGATGGGTGTTCCTTCCATGGTGGACAATCGATATGCCCCTTTCCCGAGCGTCTCGACCACTCGGTAGGGGCCTTCCCAGGTAGGGGCTAGCTTCCCTGCCGCCTCCAGTGGTCGAGAGGCTTCGGCCTTTCTTAGGACGAAGTCCCCTGGCTGGAAGTGTTTTTCTCAGACTCTGGAGTTATAGTATCGAGTGATGCGCCGTTGGTATTCCATTGCTCGGATCTTTACAATCTCTCGGATCTCATCCGCTAAGTCGAGGTTTTCTAGCAGTTTCTGCTTGTTCACCTCGGGTTTGAAGTGGACGACTCGGAGAGAGAGATTGCCGACCTCCAATGGAAGCACGGCTTGAGTGCCATACACCAGTTGAAAAGGTGTTTCACCGGTGGCCGTTCTTGGAGTAGTTCGGTGCGACCATAGTACGCTCGGTAGTTTCTCGAGCCAGCTTCCCTTGGCCTTGTCGAGCCTGGTTTTGATGCCTTTTAAGATAGTTTTGTTGGCATTCTCGACCAATCCGCTGGCCTGAGGGTGGGCTACCGAAGTGAAGTGGTTGCGAATATTTAGGTCGGCACATTTGTCTCTGAAATAATGAGAATCAAATTGCTGAACGTTATCGCTTACTATTACTCGGGGGACACCATAACGACAAATGATCGACTTCCAAACAAAACTCCATACGACTGACTCGGTGATCCTGGTGGTGGCCTCGGCTTCGATCTATTTGGTGAAGTAGTTGATGGCGATGATGACGTACTTCTTCTGAGCCTGAGCCGTGGGGAACGGCCCGAGGATATCTATTCCCCACCGAGTGAAGGGGTATGGCTCGGCAAGGGTGATGAGCTCCGTGGCGGGCTGGTGGATCAGATGGTCGAAGCGCTGACATCGGTCGTTCTTCTGCACATAGGTTGTGCAGTCGCACTGGAGAGTGGGCCACCAGTAACCCTGCCGAAGCAAGATCCTGGTGAGCGATCTTCCTCCTTGGTGCACGTCGCAAATGCCTTCGTGTACTTCCTAAACCGCTCGGCTGGCTTCGTCGGTGCTGATGCACTTGAGGAGGAGACCGGAGAAAGATCTGTGGTACAAGTCATCATCCAGCATGACAAAACGTCGAGCTTGGTACTTGAGTTTCCGAGCCTCCCGAGGGTCGGGGCGCTCTTGGGAATCCCGAAGCCAGGATATATAGGGGGTCCGCCAGTCGCTCGGGGGTGCCGGGTCAATGGTCATAAGCTCGGATTCGATGCTCGGTCGCCCGAGCTCTTCGAGGAAGACCGATCGTGTAACTTCGGGGTTGTGGGAGGAGGACAGGCGAGAGAGGGCGTCCGCTCAGAAGTTTTCCTCCCGGGCTATCCGGAGTACCTCTAAGTTCTTGAAGAGTTGGGCTATCCTCTTGACCACCTGGAGGTACTTGATCATTTGTCCTTCCCGAGCTTTGTAATCACCGTTAACCTGGCTAGCGACCAGTTGGGAGTCGGTGTGGATCCTGACTCGCTCGGCTCCCAATCGTCGAACCATCCTGGCCCCTGAGATAAGGGCTTCATACTCGGAGGCGTTGTTGGACGCCTGGAAGTTGAATTTCAAGGCGTACCGCAGCTCCGCTGCTTCGGGGGACTTGAGAAGGATACCGGCACTGCTTCCGGCTGAGTTGGAGGACCCATTGATGAACAGGTCCCAGGTGGGACCGTGCGCAGGTGGAAGTGCTTCCTCAATCGGGACAGTGCTTTCGGTAATGAAGTCCGCGAGGGC
This sequence comes from Amorphophallus konjac, assembly GCA_022559845.1. Taxonomy (NCBI): domain Eukaryota; kingdom Viridiplantae; phylum Streptophyta; class Magnoliopsida; order Alismatales; family Araceae; genus Amorphophallus; species Amorphophallus konjac. Next base: position 325,089,374 of record CM040120.1, on the reverse strand, counting down.
CTATCCCTTTATGGCCGAGCGGGAGCGATACAAGATGTCCTAGGCCCCGACCATGATGGCCCATTTGACAAGGTGTCCCGAGGCTTCAGGGTGAAAGAGAATCTTCTTCAGGGGTTCGCCAGTCAATACGACGATGGAGTGCCCTTGAAAGTAGGGTCGGAGGCGCTTGGCTGAGGTAACCAACGCTAGCACGAGTTTCTCGATTGCGGGATACCTTCTTTCAGCCTCATTAAGCACCTTGCTGGTATAGTAAACCGGTCTCTCGATCCCTGCGTCGTTCCTGACTAGGACCGAGCTCACTGTGGAAGGGGTCATCGAGAGATGAAGGTGTAGAGCTTCGCCCAGGGTTGGCTTGGGTAGCACCAGGGGCGAGGCCAAGAATTCCTTGAGTTCGGCGAACGCCTTCTGACATTCCTCATCCCAAGCGAACGTAGCAGATGCCATTTTGGGTCCCCTCAACAATTTGAAGAAGGGTAGGCATCGTTCGGCCACCCGGGACAGGAAGCGATTGAGCGCAGCAATGCGCCCCGTAAGACGTTGAACGTCCTTGATGCAGGTGGACGACCGCATGTCCAGGATGGCCTGAACCTTGTCGGGGTTGGCCTCAATCCCTCGCTGAGTTACCAGGAAGCCTAGGAACTTCCTGGATCTGACTCCGATGGCACATTTAGCAAGGTTGAGCTTCATGTTGCACTCCAGGAGGGTGTCAAAGGTCTCAGCTAAGTCGGCAAGGTGGTCTTCGGCCTTCGGTGTTTTGACGAGCATGTCATCAATGTAGGCCTCGACGTTCCGACCGAGCTATCCCTCGAAGCTGTGGTTGATCAGTCTCTGATATGTTGCTCCGGCGTTCTTCAATCCGAACGGCATTCGGGTGTAGCAGTGTACGCCGAAGTCAGTGATGAAGGCGGTCTTCTCAATGTCCTCCGGGTCCATCCTAATCTGATGGCAACCGGAGTAGGCATCCAGAAAGCTGAGTAACTCGTTGCCAGAGGTTGAATCGACCAGTTGATCGATGCTCGACAACGGGTAGCAATCTTTCAGGGTAGCCTGGTTGAAGTCGGTGAAGTCCATGCACATTCGCCACTTCCCCGAAGCCTTCGGTACCAGGACGACGTTGGTGAGCCATGTCGGGTACAGGACCGGACGAAAGAGGCCAATCTTCTGTCCCTTGATGACTTGCTCTTTGATGACCACTTGCGTCTCTGGTGGGTGCTTTCTCCTGCGTTGCTGGACAGGCTTCACCATTGGGTCGAGGTTGAGCTTGTGCATTACCATGTCTCCCGGGATCCCGGGAAGGTGCTCGTCAGACCATGCAAAGACTTGGATGTACCGGGCAAGGAAATCTTTATATTTTTCCTGTTCCTTAAGTGGTAGATCAGCTCTGATCTTGACTCCTAGAGTTGGGTCACCGTTGAGGAAGACTGTTAGCAGCTCGCCACCAAGCTTAGATGTTGCTGGTGCCTCCTTGGCTCCCTTTACTCCTTTGTTTTTCCCTTCTGGCCTCGTGGCTTCAATCGAAATTATATAGCACTGTCTAGCCAATGCCTGGTTACCCCGGACCTCCCCCACGCCATACTTGGTAGGGAACTTCATTTTTTGGTGAAAGGTAGAGGGCACCGCTTTTATTCGGCTGAGGATACCTAGGCCGAAGATGGCGTTATATGCCGTCATCCCCTTAGTCACGATGAAGTCCACTATAACCGTAACGGTTTTGGGTGGGGTGCCGATAGTAATTGGCAGGCTCAGGGCTCCCTCGGGATAAGTTGCCTGGCCGTTGAACCCACAGAGGGGGGTTCGGATCGGGCGGAGTTTAGATGGATTCTCTCCCATCTTGAAGAAACATTCATGGGATAATACATCAGGGGCACTACCATTGTCAACTAAGATTCTATCTACATTACAATGGTTTATTGTAGCCGATACAACGAGAGCGTCGTCATGCGGGGTAGTTAATGTTGGGACGGTGCGATCGATACAGAGGGGGGGTGAATGTATCTCCTTTAAGAATATTACCCAAATTAAAAAAAAAAACAATACGCCTGCTACTAGATACAGTTGCAGAGTAAAAGCAATAGAGTTCAAATAGGCATTTGATCGACCAGATGAGTTGCTGACTATACTAGTGGAACCAGATGAAGTCTAATGCCAAAGGACAGAACAATGAAAACTAAACTCACTTAGCAAGATGTAAAGCTCAAGGCCACTCCAGATCGAAACAAGACTATTCAAACAACCTGTGAAATAGATAGAAGATATGGAAGAACACACCACAGGCAAACCACAGAACAGCAGGTTTTAGGTGGTTCGGTCCACAGACCTACGTCCACCCCTCACTCCCAACCGGAGTGAGGCTTCCACTAGCACAAGCTAGAAACCGCAGACTCAGTCTGCAACAGGTGCTGCCACACAGCTTGAACAACTAAGGGAAACAAATCCCTCAACCAAGCTCTGCTACCCACAGAGCTTGAAACCTGTTCCAGCTACCAGCTAGAACAGAACCGGAGAAACCTCTCCCTTCCTCCACACACCGGAGGGAACCTGCTAATGACAACCTGTCACTAGCAACACCAGAGATCACCGATATCTCTTCCTCTGCAACCCAGAGGGAAACCGGAGTAACACTCCCTTCCTCCACACACCGGAGGGGAATCAATCACAAGTAGCACCCAGCTACTTGCAAACCGAAGACATAAGATCTCCCTTCTCCTGAGTCCACAGGAGGAACCCGATCCCCAACAGGGCAATCGGAAGAACAACAAGTGACTGTTTAAAAAGAAAAGCAAAAAACCGCAGCAACAGAAAGCTGGAGAAATAAGAAATCAGACTGTGGCTCTCGCAGGAGCTGGCTGGCCTGGATTTGATCCACGGTCCAGCAGGAATAGATCTTCAGTTGAAGCTTCTATCACTCTAGCTCTCTCTTCTTCTCATTCTTCTTTTTCTTCTCTTTCGCAGGCTCTCTCTCTGTCTCTTCTTTCTTCTTTCTTCTTCTTCTGCTCACAGCCTCTCTGCTGCATTGTCTGTCTATTTCGATCACTCTTTCTCTTTCAGATCATTTTATCTCTTCTTCATCTTCTTTTTTCAATGGACGGAGGCTTCTATTTATATCAGGTTCAGCATGTGCTAGGGCGTGCTCTTTTCGATTCCCGCCCAAGCTTCAGTCCACGTGGTGACTTCTCAGCATCTTGGATCGCATGCCAGATGCTAGCCTCGTGTCAAGTGCCCAGACTCTGCAGATTAAATGAAAAGATACTTCAGTCGATCAGCAGAATGTATAGACTTAATGTAAAAACAGCAGTGTACAGACTTAAAAGATGCAGCGTGATAAGCAACCGAATGTATATACTTTAGAACAGCAAATGATCAAGTATGTACACTGAGAGAGTGTATAGACTTGTAACATGCGCTCTCAATGTATAGACTTGCTGATGAATGCATTATCATAACAAGATAGAATGTGTAGACTTCTGTGAAATGCATGAGGGAATCGGGTGTATAGACTTAAGCTAAAGCATGTAATGCAACACAGTGTATAGACTTGAAGCCTTGAGAACGAGTGTATAGACTTTAGAGCAACAAAAGAATAAGTGTGTACACTGAGGGAGTGTACAGACTTTAACTTGAAGATCGTTCAGGAACAAGCCATAGCAGTGTATAGACTTAAGCGTTCTTGAGCATAACAAAACCAATGTACAGACTTCATTCAATGCAAATGAATGTATGGACTTCATTAAGTAAATGGCTGTACAGACTTAGTCCTAGGGCAATGCAGACCAATGTACAGACTTTGGCGAAGTAAAAGGCTGTATAGACTTGGAGACCCAAAGGCAGTGTATAGACTTGATAATGAAATGATGCAGCCAATGTATGGACTTGAGCAGTCTAAGATGCAGAATGAGACGGTGGAGTCTGTATAGACTTTTGCTCAATGCATAAGAGGGTAACAGAGACGATCCACTGTACAGACTTGCTCATCATTCAACAACCAATGTGAAGACTTCCCGATGTATAGACTTGAAGGGAAACATAGGTGAAGCTTCCAATGTACAGACTTGGAAGAACACTGTTGAATGTGTAGACTTGATCAAGAGTCCAATGTGCAGACTTGCTACCGACCAAAGTATAGACTTGGTGGTCGTGAGACGGTGGCCAAGATACTGTACGGACGGATGTATAGACTTCGCCTAAACACTGTCCGATGTACATGCTTTAGTCTGAAGCGTTGTATGGACTTGCAAGAGACACACAAAGAGACACTGCCTGAGATGGTCAACTGGACACTGACTCTGTACAGACTTCAACTTAAAGATGCATGATGTATAGACTTTCCAATGTCTAGACTTATTAGCAATGCGTGCATCTACAGGCTTAGCAATGTATTGACTTGGCCAGGAAAGCGTAGGGAAAGATATGAGCGTATAGACTTGGCCAAGCGTAGGAAAAGCCCCCAATGTGCAGACTTTGAACTCTGAACACTGTACAGACTTTGCAATCAACAGGCGATGTATAGACTTGCTAGTCTGAAGGCTAATGTATGGACTTAAAGGTTAACACTCGAATGTATAGAGTTGAAGGGCTAACAATCTAGTGTATAGACTTCAAAAGGACAAAGCATCCACAGACCAGACGATGTACATACTTTGCCAATATGAGACACTGTACAGACTTTGTCAAGTGACTGGCTGTACAAACTTCAGAAGATGAAGACTCTGTATCGACTTGAAGACCATGAGCCAATGTATAGACTTGCCTTAACAATGAATGAGTAGACTTTGAAACAGGAGTCAGGCAAACGGATGTACAGAGTTGGCCAAAGTAGCAATGTATAGACTTTGAAACCCAGACAGTCAGTGTTCTGATGAGTCGACGCATCAGTAGTGGTGGGTCGACCCACTACTGTCCATACTAACTAAACAGACTTGGCCAATGCATGAAGCACAGTCCAGTGTATAGACTCGATGCCTTGAAGATCAATGTACATACTTTGAAGACCGACCTAGCAGGATGTGTAGACTTAGAATGCAACCAGAATGTCTAGACTTGATGTGAGGCAATGCACAATAAACATGAACCAATGAATTGAATGCATATAGCAGACATGAACTGAATGTATGCAGGAGAACTAATTAAAGCATTACCTGATCTGAGCATTCACCTTACCTGTCATGATTTAACTTTGACTCTTTGACTTGGGTTAACTTCATGACCTGTGAGACATCCTCAACCCTGTTCTGACAGTTTCTCATAATGCAACAGGATGATATCATCAAGGATGTAAACATAATGAGACATAATATCTGTCACCATCAAAACTCCAGAACCACAGGGGACACAACAATCTCCCCCTTTTTGATGATGGCAATATTATGAGTCATTGCAATAGGTCCATCATGATGATTATGAAATACCATCCATCATGATGATTATGAAATACCATGTGATAGTTCATAAACATGTACCCATAATGACTAATGCATGCACCAATAAAGACTAATGACTCACACCAAAAATTCTCCCCCTTTGTCAACATCAAAAAGAATGGGGTGGTCATTGACTATTTAAGAATTTGAAATAGGAGCTATTATGCAAACAGAGTTACTATCATCTAAAACTCCCCCTGACAAGATACTCTCCTGAATGAACATTGAACCACAGGGACATGCAAAAGTTCTCCCCCTTAGATGGACAGTGATTGGAATGAAGCACAGGAGATAAAGAAATCAACAGTTAAGTCTGAAATAATGGAGTCCATTGTGAGAAAGAATGCACTCAGAATAAATGAGAAAGGTTTTCAATGGGATATCAATTTCATAAATCTGATTAAATAGGTATTTCAGACTCTTCTATTATAGAGATTTATGAATGATCTTCATTGACAAGTCAGATCAGAATATGATGTATGCAAGGCTTGTTCATAAGCTTTCTGTACTCATATCTGAAATCAGTTTTAATAAAGGTGAACCTTGCTTTCATATTGACAGTCTTGTTTAACCTTCTTCTTCCTTACTCACTTAATTTCAAAGATTCCTTTAAGAGATGCAATCAATAGTAATGAAGTTAAACACATAAGAAAAATATTTGTTTCTGTCAAGGGTTCCAATAGAATATTTCTTTTGCACATATCTTTCAAATGGTATACTAGATTAGCAGCAATTTTCATAACATTCTTCATGAGCACTTGAGTTTAGTACACCCTTGTAACTAGAGGATACACGTTGTTTAGACGCCAGTATCCCTAAGCACTTGGATGGACTAACTGTCATGCTTCATAGGAACAGAGATTGTATTTACACTTCATGACACACTACAGATCATTTCTTTGATGAGTGAGATGTATTTCTCAGTGTGCATGCTATTGCTCTGCCAGATTATCAATCATTTTTAAGCAGAGTTAACTATGGCATCTCATGACACAGTCCTTTGGACATGATTTCTCAGTGACCAAGGTCATTGCTCTGACAAGATTTACCCTTAGACATAATCCATATTCTCAGATGTTTAAAAATTAATACTAATTTCATACATATCAATCAAGGAATATCATGATTTCAGAATTTTCAGAATTCAGAAGAGTTTAAAAGACTCAACATGAAAATGTTGGTTAAAGTTTATTAAGACCAACTCAGATATTTTCAAGATATGTTCATAAGTAAACACAAGACATACATGAAACATCAACCGGTTGAAAGAATCAGACATTCATAATCCTATATAATAGAAGATTCCTGTTTAAGTTATTTTTCAGATTTATGATCAGGATATGTACAGAGAATTCTTTCTGAGTTTTTAGGAAAGGCCGAAACATTTTTGGGAACAGCCAATTCAACAGATGATACCAATGAATAGGATGAGTGAAGATGGCTGATAACAGTTGAAGCAGGAAGCTGAAATGTGTTGCATTACACATTCATCATAGGGATTTAGGCAAGATAGCAGTTCAATCTGAAGATGGGAAGTTCAGATGGTAGAATATGAATAATGCTCCCCCTAAATGTATGCATGATCTAACATTCCTAAATGTATGCAACTCTGACCTATGGTACCAGGCGGAGGACTTGGTCTAAAGACTACCTCACACATAGTAAGCACTTCCAGACAGAGTTCATCTGCCCTTTAGTATCTTACTATTTATATACCAAGAGTCATGCATGACAATCCAATGCATATGCAGTTCTACATGCATCTTTTAGCTAACACTGTGCCACTTATATGCAATTGTGATGCATGTGCATGTCAAATGTGCAGATGAACATTTTTAAGCATGAGACATCATCCAAGCAACAGACTTACTCAACTCACCTTTTCAGATTTTTTAGAATGTAATTTGTTTTCAGAGATTATGCATTTTAACAAATATCAACTAACTGCAATTAACATATGTATGCATCAAATGCAGACATTCTTTAAACTCATGTATGCACCAGTGCATGATAAAAGAAAATTACAAAAGGTAGATGCAGTTCTGGACATGTATGCATTGACATATTAAGCATGATGTTCAATTAAAACAAAAAAAAATTCAGGTGAAGAAACATTTAATCAGCAGAGTTGGGGTTTACCATACTTTGGATGCCTTGGTTTATTTGACCCCCTTTTATTCCTCATCCCAAGGCATACCTGCAAAGCACAGATCTCATTTTGTTTTTCTAGGTACCCAAGACTTCTTGGGTCCTACTTTGTTAGTAACACCTCTGATAGGTGCTTTCCACATTCTTTGGGCATGTAAGTCATCAGACTTCATTAAATTACACTCACTCATGGAGTGCCCAACCTGCCCACCATAATGACAGGAAATAGTAGATCTTGAATTCTTTTTATTCACAACATTGTTAGCATGGAATCTGTGTGCATTATTCTGAACATAAATTTTATGTGCATTGGCATGAAGATTTCTGTTACTTGCATGAGATTTTGGTTTACCTTTACCTGCCCACCAGCATTCCGAAGCTCGGTGGCCAAATTTTCTACATTCAAAGCATGCCAGACTCTTTTCTTTAAAAACAGTTTTATTTCTTCCAAAAACATTTCTATTTGCAGGGAGTTTTATATTCTGAGAGAAAGTTCTTCCCTGAGCATGCCAACAGTCCTTGACTGTATGGTCATATTTTCCACAATGAGAACAATTAGAAAAGGTATTTCTATGAGGGCCTAACCAGCATTGTGCAGCAACATGTCCTATTTTTCCACAGTTATAACAATGAATTTTCTTTTCCCTAAGGACATGATTTCTACCCTGATTGTTTTGAGCAGCTGCTAGGTCATCTTTTTCCATCAAATTACACTCATGCATCAAATGTCCATATTTGTGACAGTAGTGACAGATCATTTTCTTTCTAGATGCATGCGAGTGAGTGGGTGAAACATGCAGAGTGGGAAGAGGAACATGTTGATGCTTTTCTTTCTATTTTTCTGTTATTTTCTCTTGAGCAGTTGACTGATAACCTGGAAGGTTCTGAGGGCTGTGAGAGGTTGAGCTGGAAACAAAGGAAGTTTGAACTTTGTTTTGAAAACTCTTCTTATTTGAGGGATTATAGCCCAACCCTTCCTTCTGAAAATTTACCTTAGTTCCTAGAATTTTGCCCAGATTATCTTTTTCGTCCACAAATTTTGACAAGGAATTATTCAAATCTTCAATTTCATTTTCCAAAGAAACGATGTGTATTTCATAACTGGCAATCTCTTGTTCATTGTAATTTACACATTCGCTTAGCACCTTGTTTGCAATTTTACATTCCTCAATTTCTTGTTCCAGATTTCTCAATTTTTCAGACTCTTCAATGTAAACAGTTTTTCCTTTTTCTAAGAGAAGAAGTTTCTCTGACATAGCAGTGTTCAACTGCTTCAATCCTTCAACCTCTTGAATTAGTTTGTCATTTTTTGATTTCAGATTTTCAATTTCTTCAACAGAGTCTTTATCAATTTTTATTGAGCTCATTTTATCATTCAACTCTTCCTCTATCTGTTCAAGCTCCAGAATCTTGTTTAACAGATCTTTATTTTCTTCCTTTAGAGAAACAATAAACTCCTTATGCCATTCTAAATTTGAGTGAAGATTTTCATTTATTTCATTGAGGAATGGACACTCATTGCATGCAGATTTAACCGAACATATTGTTTGAACTTGGAGTTTTTCACATTGTTTCTTAAGACATTCATTTTCAGATTTCAGTCTACTTAGTTCAAAGCAAACACATTTAAGTTCATTCATCAATTTTTCATTCTGGTTTTTATGCATATGGATATCTGACAAATATGCATCATGAGATTGCTTCATCTTTGAACAATTTTCACATGGTGAACTTGAACTACCCCGATCACTTTTCTTTTTCAAGTTCTTGTATCGTTTTCTTAATTGTTCATGAAACTCAAACAACTCAGCATATGCATTCTCCCAATCATCTAAAGAAAAATTCTCGAAGATGTTTACCTCCTCCTCATCATCTTCTTCTTCATTTTGGCTGCTGCTAGGAATACTTCCTTTAGCCATCATGCAGTTGTCTTCATTTAACCTGTGAGCTAGCTTCAGCTCCTCCAGGATGTCCTTGGCAGACCTGCAATCATAAAAATAAGAGTGTAAGGCTCTGTCAGTGGCTGCTTTCATCAGATTGAAGGCTTTCTGATTTTCTCCATCCTTTGATCTGTGGCTGTTGGTCCATTTGGACACTTTCTTTGGTAATGTGTGAGGACCTTGTGAAATTAATTTCCACAGATCAGGATTAACTGCATCAACATAATTTCGTAGACTGATAAACCACGCATTAAAATTAGAACCATTGAAAACCGGTTGATCACCCATGAAAGCTGATCAGATAAATGCAACAGGAATAATGAAGCACCAAGACAGCAGGATCGAATCTACAGATCGCTGGACCTTCTAAGCAGACAACCTGCTCTGATACCAATTGTTGGGACGGTGCGATCGATACAGAGGGGGGGTGAATGTATCTCCTTCAAGAATATTGCCCAAATTAAAAAAAAACAATACGCCTGCTACTAGATACAGTTGCAGAGTAAAAGCAATAGAGTTCAAATAGGCATTTGATCGACCAGATGAGTTGCTGACTATACTAGTGGAACCAGATGAAGTCTAATGCCAAAGGACAGAACAATGAAAACTAAACTCACTTAGCAAGATGTAAGGCTCAAGGCCACTGCAGATCGAAACAAGACTATTCAAACAACCTGTGAAATAGATAGAAGATATGGAAGAACACACCACAGGCAAACCACAGAATACAGGTTTTAGGTGGTTCGGTCCACAGACCTACGTCCACCCCTCACTCCCAACCGGAGTGAGGCTTCCACTAGCACAAGCTAGAAACCGTAGACTCAGTCTGCAACAGGTGCTGCCACACAGCTTGAACAACCAAGGGAAACAAATCCCTCAACCAAGCTCTGCTACCCACAGAGCTTGAAACCTGTTCCAGCTACCAGCTAGAACAGAATCGGAGAAACCTCTCCCTTCCTCCACACACCGGAGGGAACCTGCTAATGACAACCTGTCACTAGCAACACCAGAGATCACCGATCTCTCTTCCTCTGCAACCCAGAGGGAAACCGGAGTAACACTCCCTTCCTCCACACACCGGAGGGGAATCAATCACAAGTAGCACCCAGCTACTTGCAAACCGAAGACACAAGATCTCCCTTCTCCTGAGTCCACAGGAGGAACCCGATCCCCAACAGGGCAATCGGAAGAACAACAAGTGACTGTTTAAAAAGAAAAGCAAAAAACCGCAGCAACAGAAAGCTGGAGAAATAAGAAATCAGACTGTGGCTCTCGCAGGAGCTGGCTGGCCTGGATTTGATCCACGGTCCAGCAGGAACAGATCTTCAGTTGAAGCTTCTATCACTCTAGCTCTCTCTTCTTCTTATTCTTCTTTTTCTTCTCTTTCGCAGGCTCTCTCTCTGTCTCTTCTTTCTTCTTTCTTCTTCTTCTGCTCACAGCCTCTCTGCTGCACTGTCTGTCTATTTCGATCACTCTTTCTCTTTCAGATCATTTTATCTCTTCTTCATCTTCTTTTTTTAATGGATGGAGGCTTCTATTTATATCAGGTTCAGCATGTGCTAGGGCGTGATCTTTTCGATTCCCGCCCAAGCTTCCGTCCACGTGGTGACTTCTCAGCATCTTGGATCGCATGCCAGATGCCAGGCTCGTGTCACGTGCCCAGACTCTGCAGATTAAATGAAAAGATACTTCAGTCGATCAGCAGAATGTATAGACTTAATGTAAAAACAGCAGTGTACAGACTTAAAAGATGCAGCGTGATAAGCAACAGAATGTATATACTTTAGAACAGCAAATGATCAAGTATGTACACTGAGAGAGTGTATAGACTTGTAACATGCGCTCTCAGTGTATAGACTTGCTGATGAATGCATTATCATAACAAGATAGAATGTGTAGACTTCTGTGAAATGCATGAGGGAATCGGGTGTATAGACTTAAGCTAAAGCATGTAATGCAACACAGTGTATAGACTTGAAGCCTTGAGAACGAGTGTATAGACTTTAGAGCAACAAAAGAATAAGTGTGTACACTGAGGGAGTGTACAGACTTTAACTTGAAGATCGTTCAGGAACAAGCCATAGCAGTGTATAGACTTAAGCGTTCTTGAGCATAACAAAACCAATGTACAGACTTCATTCAATGCAAATGAATGTATGGACTTCATTAAGTAAATGGCTGTACAGACTTAGTCCTAGGGCAATGCAGACCAATGTACAGACTTTGGCGAAGTAAAAGGCTGTATAGACTTGGAGACCCAAAGGCAGTGTATAGACTTGATAATGAAATGATGCAGCCAATGTATGGACTTGAGCAGTCTAAGACGTAGAATGAGACGGTGGAGTCTGTATAGACTTTTGCTCAATGCATAAGAGGGTAACAGAGACGATCCACTGTACAGACTTGCTCATCATTCAACAACCAATGTGAAGACTTCCCGATGTATAGACTTGAAGGGAAACATAGGTGAAGCTTCCAATGTACAGACTTGGAAGAACACTGTTGAATGTGTAGACTTGATCAAGAGTCCAATGTGCAGACTTGCTACCGACCAAAGTATAGACTTGGTGGTCGTGAGACGGTGGCCAAGACACTGTACGGACGGATGTATAGACTTCGCCTAAACACTGTTTGATGTACAGGCTTTAGTCTGAAGCGTTGTATGGACTTGCAAGAGACGCACAAAGAGACACTGCCTGAGACGGTCAACTGGACGCTGACTCTGTACAGACTTCAACTTAAAGATGCACGATGTACAGACTTTCCAATGTCTAGACTTATTAGCAGCGCGTGCATCTACAGGCTTAGCAATGTATTGACTTGGCCAGGAAAGCGTAGGGAAAGATATGAGTGTATAGACTTGGCCAAGCATAGGAAAAGCCCCCAATGTGCAGACTTTGAACTCTGAACACTGTACAGACTTTGCAATCAACAGGCGATGTATAGACTTGCTAGTCTGAAGGCTAATGTATGGACTTAAAGGTTAACACTCGAATGTATAGAGTTGAAGGGCTAACAATCTAGTGTATAGACTTCAAAAGGACAAAGCATCCACAGACCAGACGATGTACAGACTTTGCCAATATGAGACACTGTACAGACTTTGTCAAGTGACTGGCTGTACAAACTTCAGAAGATGAAGACTCTGTATCGACTTGAAGACCATGAGCCAATGTATAGACTTGCCTTAACAATGAATGAGTAGACTTTGAAACAGGAGTCAGGCAAATGGATGTACAGAGTTGGCCAAAGCAGCAATGTATAGACTTTGAAACCCAGACAGTCAATGTTCTGATGGGTCGACGCATCAGTAGGGGTGGGTCGACCCACTACTGTCCATACTAACTAAACAGACTTGGCCAATGCATGAAGCACAGTCCAATGTATAGACTCGATGCCTTGAAGATCAATGTACATACTTTGAAGACCGACCTAGCAGGATGTGTAGACTTAGAATGCAACCAGGATGTCTAGACTTGATGTGAGGCAATGCACAATAAACATGAACCAATGAATTGAATGCATATAGCAGACATGAACTGAATGTATGCAGAAGAACTAATTAAAGCATTACCTGATCTGAGCATTCACCTTACCTGTCATGATTTAACTTTGACTCTTTGACTTGGGTTAACTTCATGACCTGTGAGACATCCTCAACCCTGTTCTGACAGTTTCTCATAATGCAACAGGATTATATCATCAAGGATGTAAACATAATGAGACATAATATCTGTCATCATCAAAACTCCAGAACCACAGGGGACACAACAGTTAACCCTTCCAGGTCCTGGTCGGAGAACACCAGGGCCTGCGGTTCGCTCGCCTGCGGGGCCGTAGGGTGCTCAACAGAGGCTCGGCTCACCCGCTCGGCGTGACGCTTTCTTCCTCGGTTGCTATCTCCGCCTGATGCCGCGCCACCAGCGATGATGTTGATGTGAACTCCGTGAGGGGCATTATCGATTTCTTCGTGGGTGCCTCAGTCTTCTTTCTATCTGGCCACGTATCGGGATAGGTGTCCCTGGCGGACGGGGCGCTCGATCTCATCTTGAAGTTGATGGCAATCGCTGGTGTGATGTCCATGATCGCTGTGGAACAGGCAATGCTTGCGACGATTGTGGTGCTTGGCCTTCATAGGCTCGGGCTGGTGGAGGAGACCCGAGCCTTTGATGTCTTCGTAGATTTCGTAGACGGGAGCGGTAAGGGGGGCAAACCGCACATACTTCTGGGACGGCTCTTTGCGGCCTCCGTCCTGGTTCGGCCTTTTTCCTTGACCCGTCCCTTGCTCAGACGGTCGCTTCTTGTCCCCCTCCCGACCTGAGCCTGTCGTGCCTCGGTAGGCGCTGAGGACTTCCTCGCACTCTGCGTGGCGTAGTGCCAGGGTCACTAGCTCGGCGAGGGAGGTGGGAGGATGAAGCACTAGCTCGCGCCGCAGATTCTCATCACGGGTACCCCCGGTCAATGCGGTGTTGACCGAGGCAACATCCAGGTGGGGGATGTACAAGGCTTCCGATTTAAATCGGTTGATATAAGCCCGCAACTTCTCCCCGTGTTCCTACTTGAGGGCCAGTAATCCCACTACTGACCGGGGTGGACCGCTGCCGGCGAAGCTTTCCTTGAACACTCACCCGAACTGCTTGAAGTTGTGAATGCTGCTGGGGGCGTGGGCCCTGAACCATGCTTGAGCTCCCTGGACCAGAGTGGTCACGAACGCTCGGCATTTGATCACGTTTGACGCCCCATGCAAGGTCATCAGGGCGTCGAAGCTGTCGTAGTGATCGTCCGGGTCTCCCTGGCTATCATACGACTTGAAGGTCGGGAGTGAGATCCTGGGGGAGATCTCGGCCTTCAAGATATAGTCGGAGAACGGGGATCACTCCTCGTCCTCCACAGGAGAGGTCATCTGCAAGGCGCGGAGGGTGCGCTCTTGCTCTATGAAATGCCTCTCAAAGTCTCGCAGCCGGAGGGATAGTTCCGGTTGTCGCTGGCCTGAAGGGCTGGGGGGGTGCACTTGCATGCTGTCCCGGTGCTGCTCAGGGATCTCGATCTCCGGGAACTATCGGTGTGCTCTGGACTTCTCCCTCCTCGGGGTAGAGGAGGCTTCCTGCTCCGGGGGAGGGGCATGCGATGGTCCTCATGACAGGTTACAGATAAGCCGCCGCCCCTGGAGGGTAAAACGGCCTCCAACAGTTTGTTGGGAGGCATCACCGCGGGGAGGGCTCTTCTGGGGGAGATACGACTTCTCCTCCCTGGCCACCTGGGCCCTCATGAGATCCACGAGGACATCCAGTTTTGCGTTGAGGGTTTGGAGGAAGCTGTTCCCCCGCCATAGACGGAGGTATTTCATTGGCATGGTTGCCTGATGGGAAATTCTTCGTGGGGAGGGAAGGTGCGGCTTCCTCCGTCGCCGCTTTTCCCTTGTCGCCAACAGTCCTCTTGCCAGAACTTCTTCACACCATGATGGCTCTTTGTTCGTTTCCCACAGACGATGCTAGATAAAGAGGGGCGATCTCGCGCTACTCCTGAGTGGGGAGGAAGATGACCACGTATCCTTGAAGTATGAACTGTAAGAAGGGAAACAAGTCAGAGGTGCCCAGGGATAGATCCCTGGGGAAGACCCTCTGATGCTTAAGTCAGCAAATGTAGTAGAGCACTAGTGCGAAAGGAATAGTTAGGAGGAAGATGGGAATGCGAGAACCCTCTCCACCAAAAGGTGAAGTGGTTCCTGCTCAGGGTTCTTGGCTTACCTTCTCTCAGGAGGGTTCTTCCAGTTTAAATAATGGCTCATTGAGTGAATGATCCCTATAAGCTGAGGAGTTTTGGGGGGGTTATGTCCTCCTTGCGGGCTCTTTATAGCATGCGGACTCCTGATCTCCCCTATCCCCTTGAGCTCCTAGCTTTTAAGGGACACGTAACGGCCATACAAATAAGCTTCCATCAGTTGGCCCGAGCAGGAGGCACTGGCTCAGGAGATGTCTTCCCGAACGATGAGTGCGTGGTCTGGGCAGAGAATACGGGGCTCCGATGGAGCTCTCCTGACCGAACTAATGCTCGGACTTCCCAATTCGAAGGCCGCCTAGGAAGTGCTTGTTCTGAGTGACTTATTAGGCTTATCTTTAGTGGGCCCGGGGGCTACCACTTCAAGGAGCTAGGCCTCGTTGGGTTGGGTCAGACCTCGTTTGGCCTCTCCATATGGGCAGTTAGATTTCCTCTCTCCAGGTCACGAGTATCAACTCGCCCTAAAAGGATGAACCAATCTTTGGGAGAGAGTATTAACCTGAATCTCTAACAAAAGGGACCTTAGGTCACTCATCGGTGGAAGAGTCTTACCTCAATCCTAAGGACCTTAGCCTACTCACTAGTGGAAGAACCTTAGCTCGATCTTAAGAAACTTAGCCCACTCATTGGCGGAAGAGTTTTAGCTCGATCCAATGGGCCTTAGCCCACTCACTGGTAGAAGAGTCTTAGCTCGATCTTAAGGGCCTTAGCCCGCTTCTCGTTAGAAGTGCCTTAGCTCAATCCAAAGGGCCTTAGCCTGCTCACTAGCAGAAGAGCCTTAACTTGGTCTAAAAGGCCTTAGCCCACTCATCGGTGAAAGAGCCTTAGCTTGATCTTAAGGGCCTTAGGCCACTCATCGACTAAAGAGCCTTACCTTGATCTTAAGGGCCTTAGCCTACTCATCGGTGGAAGAGTCTTAGCTCGATCTTAAGGGCCTTAGTCTACTCACTGGTGGAAGAGCCATAGCTTGATCTTAAGGGCCTTAGCCCACTTACCTATGAAAGAGTCTTAGCTCGATCTTAAGAGTCTTAGCCCGCTCACTGGTGGAAGAGCCTTAGTTTGGTAAAAGCCAACATCGGAAATATCCTATCTTGGAAGAACAAAACAATTCACATAGAGGCTTGTGTGGCTACAAAAAGAAAACCCGTGAAGCCCTCCATCAAGTTCCATCAATTCCTGACAATACTGCATGAAAGGTAGAGGAGAGATTAGACGCGTAACCCTTGGGAAGCGCAACCGTTGCGTTGCCCAACAATAAACACACCTGGAGAAGCAGACATTACTCCTAGATGTGTCGCAACGGTGCCACGTGTTAGGGTGCTAGGCCCGGATACAGAGGGGGGTGAATGTATCCTTCTACGAATAATGCCCAAATAAAAACTCAGATGCTAGACGCAATCACAGAATAAAACTAATTCAATTAAACTTATGAGCAAGCACATGGAGCGCGTCTATCCAAGCATCTAGCGGAAGCAAACACACAAAGCAAATCACTGCTCAATAGATTTTTAGGTGGTTCGATCCTCCAGACCTACATCCACCCTTCACTCCCAACCGGAGTGAGGCTTCACTAGCAAACGCTAGAACCAAGCAGACTCAGTCTGCGAACAAGGTGCTGCCACACAGCTTGACCAGGGGAACAACCTCCCCTCTTCCTCCCAACCGGAGGGACACCCCAAGTGACTCCCAGCCACTTGGAAACCAGAAACCGAAGTCTCTCTTCCTCCAGTCCAGGAGGGAACCCGCCAGTGACTCCCCGTCACCAGCAACCAGAGGTCGAAGACCTCTCTTCCTCCAACCGGAGGGACCCCTGGACTTGCAACCCACAAGCCCAGAACCGGAGACAAGTCTCCCTTCTCCTGAGTCCACAGGAGGAACCCGACCTCAGACCAGAGGATCGGAAGAACAAGGATAACCAGATGAAAAGAAAAAAATAAGGAATGGAAAATACACAGTGATCGGAAGGCTGTAAATGAAGAACAAGAATGTAGCTCTCAAAGGAGCAGATCTGGCTTGGATTTAATCCAAACGCCAGATGACAGATCTTCAATAGCTTCTTCCTTCTTTTCCACGAACTCTCTCTCTCTCTCTCTATTTCTATTTCTTCTTCTTCTGCTCTCTACTTCTCTTCTGCTGGATCAAACTCTCAACACTTCTGCTTTTCTGCTTTGCTCTCAAGGCTTCGATCAACCTCCTTCAGACAATGGAGACTACCCTTTATAGCAGCTCGAGCAGGGGCAGCACTGGGCGCATGTGGCCTCCACATTTCCCGCCCAAGTATTTGGCCACGTGTCAGCATCTCAGCTCCTTGGATCACGTGCCAGACATTTCTTTGGTTCACGTGCCAGAACACCTGCAAGAGTAACTGAGGAGTTCAATCGATGGACAAAATTAACACAGGCTACACATAGTTCAGCAATGTATAGACTTATAGATATCAATACAGCAAGTGTGTACATTGTGAGGGAGTGTATAGACTTAGAAGTCTTCATGCGAGCTCAGTGTATATACTTGCTGAAGAATGCATTATCATAATAGGAATGAGTGTATAGACTTCTGTGAAATGCATGAATGAATCGAGTGTGTAGACTTGCTAATGCAAGCACAGGCTGTACACACTTTGTTTGCGTGCGAGAGAACACAGTGTACAGACTTTCCTGTGAAGAACAATGTATGAATGCAGTGTATAGACTTGGTGTTAACATGCATGAGAACCAATGTACAGACATGCTGTCCTTGCAGCTGACGACTCCAGTGTATAGGCTTGCTGAGGGAGAGACTATACAGACTTGAAGCAAAGCATGGCAGTCGAGTGTATAGACTACACGATGTGTAGACTTTAGCCAAAGGAACGGCTGTACAGACTTTAACTCAACAGCGATGAATAGACTCTGAATCAAGGCAGGCTGTACAGACTTGAAGAGTAAGCCAGTGTATAGACTTCAAAAGCTTGAAGGCCCAATGTACAGACTTTGAAGAGTCTGAACCAATGTACAGACTTGTAACGCTTGAGGACCAATGTAGACTTAGGAGCATATGAAGCCAATGTACAGACTTGTCGATGCGAGGCCAATGTACAGACTTTAAAGGCTGTGAATAGCAAGGCATGCTGTACAGACTTGAAACTTATGAAGACGATTGTATAGACTTTACCTTAGAAACGAGTGTATAGACTTGAGGTTCTGAATGAAGGTAAGGTGTCAATGTACAGACTTGCTATGGTTGTATGGACATTGAAGCTACAAGCGATGTACAGACTTGGAGAGTTGAAACCAATGTACAGACTTGACGAAATGAAGACCACTGTATAGACTTCCTTCGGCACAAAGGCAGCTTAACGATGTACAGACTTGATTGAAGTGAAGTCTGTACAGACTTGAATGTTCACAGTGTATAGAGTTTGAAGCAAGTGACCAAGGCGATGTGTAGACTTTACCCAATGTACAGACTTGGTGGTCTTGAACGTAGGTAAAGCAAAGCAATGTATAGACTTGCCACCGACCAATGTATAGACTTGCTCATACGAGTGAACAGGTCGATGTACAGACTTGGCCAATGCTTGAAGCACAGTCCACTGTATAGACTTGATGCCTTGAAGGTGATGTACAGACTTTGTTGCGACTAGTGGCTGTACAGACTTAGGCAAAGTGCACACTTTGAACGCCTATGATGTACACACTTCAATTGAAGTGCAAACGGCTGTACAGACTTGAATGAGACGCTGCATGAGACGATGCAGCTACAGTAATGTACAGACTTTAGGTGAGGACCAATGTATGGACTTTGAATATGAAGACGCTCAGAAAGACGATCCAGCGTATAGACTTTGAAGAAATGAGGCGATGTGCATACTTGCTGAGTTGACGCTGCAGCCCAATGAGTTGACGCTGCAACGTATATACTTTACGTTCAGCTGAGGATGTATAGACTTGCTGAGTTGACGCTGCAGCCCAATGAGTTGACGCTGTATAGACTTTGTCTTCCAGCGTATAGACTTGATGAATGCATGAAGACATTGAATAAGACCCAGCAATGTGTAGACTCTACAGTGAATGCATGTCCCAATGTATACACTTGATGCAATGCATGCCGATGTACATACTTTAGTTGAAGTCAACCGAAGAGTGTATGTACTTTATGAATCCATATCCCAAGACCAGTGTACAAACTTGATCGAATGTCTAGACTTTGCATGAACAGTCGATGTGAAGACTTCACATGAAGATAGTTTGTACGTGTGTGCTGGCAGTGTATAGACTTGGAGAGCGACCAAATAGGATGTGTAGACTTGTACAAACAGACAGCATAACTGAACATGCTTTATGTAGCAGACAAAATGACTAACATAAAACATGCAATGCTTTAAATCTGTTAAACTAACTGAACAGCAATACAATGCTTTGATAATCAGACTGAACATTTGAAAAAGACTGCATTATGAACAGAAAATGACTGAATATCAACATGATGACTCACACAGCAAGATGACTCACAGTGATTAACTCACATCAAAAACCAATCATCAAAACCATCATCAAAACCACAGGGGCACAACAATCTCCCCCTTTTTGATGATGGCAACACTTTCAACACATTGAGTCATTCTGATGATGTGAGGCATTCTGATGACTCAAATTATTCTCCCCCTTTGACTTCATCAAAAAGAAAATAGTTTGAGAAATTAAAGCATGTAAAAAAAATTCAGTCAATTTCTCCCCCTTGCAAGAACATAATTCTCCCCCTTTGGCAAACAATCTCCCCCTTTGGTATAGTCAGGATGAACCATGGGAAGGGGTGAATGCAGATGCCGATACCAGAATACAAGATCCTCCCCTTTAAGAGTTTCTATGCAGCATGATGCATATGACATGGAAGCTCCCTCTCAATAAGTGGAATCTTATGAGATAGATGAGAAGGAGACCACAGGGGCAAACAAGGAGAAGTTCAGGTCAATGAACCAAAGACATGAGCAGAAGAGTTTCAATTAACAGATTTTTCAAGGATGCTCCAAACACAAGAAGTTCAGCCAGATTTTCAAAGAGATATCAATCTCATAAATCCAAAACATAAGTTTTTCAAAGTCTTCCATTATAAGGGCTTATGAATGAGCTTTATTGAACAACATGGTTTAAACATGATGTATGCAGAGTTTATCAATAAAATTCTGTATTGATATCTAAAATCATGTTTTAATAAAAATGAATCAAGCCCTCATATTTATCTTGATTATCCTCCATTTATCTTACACAATCAAATTTATTGACTTCTTTCAGAATTACATGCACTAGTATTGAGATTAAGCAATTATGAAGTCATATTATTTTGTCTAGGGTTGTAGCAATTTGATTTTAGCATCAATATTCAGATATTGAGATATGTTCAACAATTTTTCATGCTACAAATTTTACGAGCAGTCTAGCTCAGTGCACACCTTGTAACTAGAGGATATACCTTGATCAGAGGCCAATATCCCTAAGCACTTAGTGTGACTAACTGTCATGCTATATATGAACAGAGATAGCATTTACACATCATGACACACTCCAAATCATTTCTTGATGAGTGAGTTGTATTTCTCAGTGTGCATGCCATTGCTCTGCCTGAATTTCAATGAATTCTTAATCAGAGTTAACTATGGTACCTCATGACACAGTCCTTTGGACATGTGTTTCTCAGTGACCAAGGTCATTGCTCTGACAGATATTACCCTTTAGACTTTTCAGAAAAATTCATTTGCTTCAAGTCAATAATAATTTCATGTACTTAATCAGTTGAAGTCATGTATTCAAAAGTGCAGATTTCAGAAGTTTTCACAAGACACAATATGAAACAGATGGTTAAGGTTTATTAAACATGCTTCAGATATTTTTAAGAGATTTTAAAGTCAACCCTTGAGTACATTAAACTTAAACCACCTGAGTTATTTTAGATATTCATAAAAACGTATAATAGAAGATTTCTAGTTCAAAAGTTTTCAGATTTATGATCGAGATAGCCCATTGAAATCTTCATGAAGGACTGATAGAATTTTGAACCCAAATGATACCAATTGATAGGAGAAATACCAATTGTTAAGAGAGATTGTGAAGCTCAAAGTTTTCAGAATATGATCAAGGTTTGTCAACAAAATCAATAAGAAAGGATATGCAATGAATTCTGACAAATGTATGAATTTTGACAACCTATATGCAATGCATTGACTCCCCCTCACAATATGCATTCAAACTCTCTTTTTGGCATTTTCAATATAAGAAAATGCAATGCACTATATGTATGCAAGGACATGCAAAGACTCAACATTGAATGCTATGCAAAGATATGCAATTAACTCTCCCTGAAAACATGCAATGTTTACCATGAGAAACTGAACATATGATTTTGATTCATACACATTCAGACTGTCATATCCAGCAAAGTGACCCATGGTACTAGGCAGAGCACTTGGTCTAAAGGATCACCTCACACATAGTAAGAACCTCCAGACAGACTTCCCTGCCTTTTGGTACCTTACCATTTATGTACCATTGAGGTCAATCATGATAATTCAACAGGGGCAGCATGCATGGATCAAATTTTAGCTTAACAGATTTTTCAGAATGCAATAGATAGATTTTCAATGAACTATGCATCAGACAAATTTCAAGCCACATACATATGCAGTATAGATTTTTCAGAATGCAATTTGTTTTCAGAGTTTATGCATTTCAACAATTATCAAACAACTACAAATGGCAGATGTGCAAGATTACATCAAATTAGATATGCAATGAATTTCAAAATAGGAAATACAGAGAATTTACCTGAACAGTTCAGAAGGGGTTTTCATTCTTGAGTGCCTTGGATTAATACCCCTTTTTATTCCATTCCAAGGCACACCTGCAAGGTAAAGTTATTTTGCACAAACAGGCACCCAAGAAGTCTTGGGTCCTGACATGACAGTATTACTTCTAGCAGATTTTCTCAGCACATTTCTAGCAGCATGGTCATCAAATTTCAACAAGTAGCAATTATTCATTGAATGACCAATTTGACTACAGTAATGACATGAATTAGCAGATTTTAAATTCTTCTTATGCACATTACTGTTGTCATGAAGTTTATTGGCAGAGAGAGAGAGTTCTGTTTACTATAATGATAGTAAGATGCTCCAGATTTCAGATTTAATCTATGCACATTCTTGTTAGCATGAAATCCATGTGCATATGCATGAAATTTTTTGTTGTTGACAAAGTTAAAATTCTGTTTACTAAAACCGGCCAGCCGACATTCAGCAGCTCTATGGCCTGGCTTCCCACAGTTAAAACAATGAGAAGAATTCATTCTCTTAAAATTCTCATGAAAAGCATGTCTATTTGTAGGGATTTTAGCATGTTTAAAATTCTCATTTCTACCCTGAGCATGCCAGCATTCAATGGCCCTGTGGCCACTCTTTCCACATTCAAAGTATGAAATAGAGTTTTTCCTACCAGCATTCAGCCAGCATTCAATGGCCCTGTGGCCATGCTTTCCACAGTGAGAGCATTTGAAAGAATTTCTTTTAAAAGAACCTGACCAGCATTCAGAGGTCTTGTGACCAATCATGTTGCAGTTAAAACAGATGATGTGCTGGTTCATTGAAACAGATTTGTTTTTACTAAAAACATGTTAGTTTGCAGGGAATTTAGCATGATATGAATAAAAGGTTTTCTTACCACTAGCAAACCAGTAATGAGCAATTGAGTGTCCTAATTTGCCATAATTAGAACATGTGACACTCCTTTTCTGAGGTGAATGATTTTTATCATGAGATCTCCTAGCATTCTTATCATCCTTCTCCATTAACTTACACTCATGCATCAGATGTCCAAATTTATGACAGTAAGGACAGATCATTTTCTTTTTGGATGCATGTGAATGTGTGTGAGGACTATGATCAATATGCATTGATGAACCCTTTTCATTTATTTTCTGATTTACAGTCCTTTTCGGATTTTTATCATGTTTTCCTATTTTCTTAGCCTTGTACTGAGTTGGAGATGAAGTAGAAGGCTCATCCTGTTCAGAAGATTTAACAAAAACAGTTTTCAGGTTGACTCCATCAACCTTCCTCATGACTGGACTGTAACCCAGTCCTTCTTTCTTAAAATTAATCTTTGTTCCCAGTTTTTTCTGATCAGTGGGCTGTTTGTCTTTTGATGTTGTGGCTACATTTGAAGCATTTACAAAGGATGTTGTTACTTTGTTCTGCAGAGCCTTTTTATTTAGATTATTGTAGCCCAACCCTTCCTTTTTGACATTAACTTTTACACCTAGCAGCTTGTCTAGGTTTTCTTGTCCATTAAAAAATTTAGACAAAGATATTCTCAAATCCTAAATTTCATTTTCTAAAGAGGAAATATGCAACTCGTAACTGGCAATTTCTTGCTCACTGCAATTCACACATTCAGTTAACACATTGTTAGCAGTTTTGTATTTTTCAACTTCCTGTTCCAGATTGCTCAGTTTATCAGAATCTTCAACGCAAACACTTTTACCTCTTTCTAAAGTTAGAAGTCTCTCAGACATGGTGAAGTTCAGCATTCTTAACTTCTCATTTTCTTCCTTAAGTTTGTCATTTTGAACCAATTCATTTATTAGAAGCTGATCTTCTGAATTGACTTCATACTTTCTTCCATTTTCAATTTCCTTCATATCTTTTTGCTGTTTTTCAAGATCTTTCTGTAATTCTATGTTTACAGACTTTATGGCATTAAGTTTTTCAATCAGTAATTTGTTCTCCTGTTTAAGTTTCTCTGATTTTTCTTCATCTTCTTTGGAGAGTTTTCTGAGAGAGTCATCTTCAGATTTTAGCTTGTTTAGTTCAGAGTAAGCACATTCAAGTTCCTTCTTCAGTTTTGCATTCTGATTTTTATACATATGATTATCAGACAGACATGCATCATGAAATTGCTTCGTACTTGAACAGTTTTCACATGGAGAGCTAGAACTATCTATCCCAGTACCCTTCTTCAACTTTTTATACTGTTTTCTTAAGCTCTCATGTGACTCTAACAATTTAGCATATGCATTCTCCCAATCATCAAGAGAAAAATTCTCGAAGAGATTTACCTCTTCATCATCATCTTCATTTTGGCTGCTGCTTTGATTGCTTCTGTCAGCCATCATGCAGCTGTCCTCATTCCTCTTCTGAGTTCGCTTCAGCATGTCTAGAATATCTTTAGCAGAACTACAATCAAAGAAACATGAATGAAAAGCTCTATCAGTAGCTGCCTTCATTAGATTTATTGCTATCTGATTTTCTTCATGCAGTGATTTTTGACTATCAGTCCATTTGGACTTTTTCTTTGGTAGATCATGAGGACCATGTGAAATCACTTTCCACAGGTCTGGATTAACAGATTTAGCATAATTTTTCATACTAGCAAACCATACACTAAAATTGGAACCGTTGAAAACTGGTGGTTCACCCATGGAGACAAACAGATATAATGCGACAGGAATATTGATGCACCAAAAGCAAATTAGCACCTAAGACTGCAAGATCGGATCTGCAGGTCGCTGGACCTTGTATGCAGACACCGCTCTGATACCAATTGTTAGGGTGCTAGGCCCGGATACAGAGGGGGGTGAATGTATCCTTCTACGAATAATGCCCAAATAAAAACTCAGATGCTAGACGCAATCACAGAATAAAACTAATTCAATTAAACTTATGAGCAAGCACATGGAGCGCGCCTATCCAAGCATCTAGCGGAAGCAAACACACAAAGCAAACCACTGCTCAATAGATTTTTAGGTGGTTCGGTCCTCCAGACCTACATCCACCCCTCACTCCCAACCGGAGTGAGGCTTCACTAGCAAACGCTAGAACCAAGCAGACTCAGTCTGCGAACAAGGTGCTGCCACACAGCTTGACCAGGGGAACAACCTCCCCTCTTCCTCCCAACCGGAGGGACACCCCAAGTGACTCCCAGCCACTTGGAAACCAGAAACCGAAGTCTCTCTTCCTCCAGTCCAGGAGGGAACCCGCCAGTGACTCCCCGTCACCAGCAACCAGAGGTCGAAGACCTCTCTTCCTCCAACCGGAGGGACCCCTGGACTTGCAACCCACAAGCCCAGAACCGGAGACAAGTCTCCCTTCTCCTGAGTCCACAGGAGGAACCCGACCTCAGACCAGAGGATCGGAAGAACAAGGATAACCAGATGAAAAGGAAAAAATAAGGAATGGAAAATACACAGCGATCGGAAGGCTGTAAATGAAGAACAAGAATGTAGCTCTCAAAGGAGCAGATCTGGTTTGGATTTAATCCAAACGCCAGATGACAGATCTTCAATAGCTTCTTCCTTCTTTTCCACGAACTCTCTCTCTCTCTATTTCTATTTCTTCTTCTTCTGCTCTCTGCTTCTCTTCTGCTGGATCGAACTCTCAGCACTTCTGCTTTTCTGCTTTGCTCTCAAGGCTTCGATCGACCTCCTTCAGACAACAGAGACTACCCTTTATAGTAGTTCGAGCAGGGGTAGCACTGGGCACGTGTGGCCTCCACATTTCCCGCCCAAGTATTTGGCCACGTGTCAGCATCTCAGCTCCTTGGATCACATGCCAGACATTTCTTTGGTTCACGTGCCAGAACACCTGCAAGAGTAACTGAGGAGTTCAGTCGATGGACAAAATTAACACAGGCTGTACATAGTTCAGCAATGTATAGACTTATAGATATCAATACAGCAAGTGTGTACAGTGTGAGGGAGTGTATAGACTTAGAAGTCTTCATGCGAGCTCAGTGTATATACTTGCTAAAGAATGCATTATCATAATAGGAAGGAGTGTATAGACTTCTGTGAAATGCATGAATGAATCGAGTGTGTAGACTTGCTAATGCAAGCACAGGCTATACACACTTTGTTTGCGTGCGAGAGAACACAGTGTATAGACTTTCCTGTGAAGAACAATGCATGAATGCAGTGTATAGACTTGGTGTTAACATGCATGAGAACCAATGTACAGACATGCTGTCCTTGCAGCTGACGACTCCAGTGTATAGGCTTGCTGAGGGAGAGACTGTACAGACTTGAAGCAAAGCAGGGCAGTCGAGTGTATAGACTACACGATGTGTAGACTTTAGCCAAAGGAACGGCTGTACAGACTTTAACTCAACAGCGATGAATAGACTCTGAATCAAGGCAGGCTGTACAGACTTGAAGAGTAAGCCAGTGTATAGACTTCAAAAGCTTGAAGGCCCAATGTACAGACTTTGAAGAGTCTGAACCAATGTACAGACTTGTAACGCTTGAGGACCGATGTAGACTTAGGAGCATATGAAGCCAATGTACAGACTTGTCGATGCGAGGCCAATGTACAGACTTTAAAGGCTGTGAATAGCAAGACATACTGTACAGACTTGAAACCTATGAAGACGATTGTATAGACTTTGCCTTAGAAACGAGTGTATAGACTTGAGGTTCTGAATGAAGGTAAGGTGTCAATGTATAGACTTGCTATGGTTGTATGGACATTGAAGCTGCAAGCGATGTACAGACTTGGAGAGTTGAAACCAATGTACAGACTTGACGAAATGAAGACCACTGTATAGACTTCCTTCGGCACAAAGGCAGCTTAACGATGTACAGACTTGATTGAAGTGAAGTCTGTACAGACTTGAATGTTCACAGTGTATAGAGTTTGAAGCAAGTGACCAAGGCGATGTGTAGACTTTACCCAATGTACAGACTTGGTGGTCTTGAACGTAGTTAAAGCAAAGCAATGTATAGACTTGCCACCGACCAATGTATAGACTTGCTCATACGAGTGAACAGGTCGATGTACAGACTTGGCCAATGCTTGAAGCACAGTCCACTGTATAGACTTGATGCCTTGAAGGTGATGTACAGACTTTGTTGCGACTAGTGGTTGTACAGACTTAGGCAAAGTGCACACTTTGAACGTCTATGATGTACACACTTCAATTAAAGTGCAAACGGCTGTACAGACTTGAATGAGACACTGCATGAGACGATGCAGCTATAGTGATGTACAGACTTTAGGTGAGGACCAATGTATGGACTTCGAATATGAAGACGCTAAGAAAGACGATCCAGCGTATAGACTTTGAAGAAATGAGGCGATGTGCATACTTGCTGAGTTGACGCTGCAACGTATATACTTTACGTTCAACTGAGGATGTATAGACTTGCTGAGTTGACACTGTAGCCCAATGAGTTGACGCTGTATAGACTTTGTCTTCCAGCGTATAGACTTGATGAATGCATGAAGACATTGAATAAGACCCAGCAATGTGTAGACTCTACAGTGAATGCATGACCCAATGTATACACTTGATGCAATGCATGCCGATGTACATACTTTAGTTGAAGTCAACCGAAGAGTGTATGTACTTTATGAATCCATATCCCAAGACCAGTGTACAAACTTGATCGAATGTCTAGACTTTGCATGAACAGTCGATGTGAAGACTTCACATGAAGATAGTTTGTACGTGTGTGCTGGCAGTGTATAGACTTGGAGAGCGACCAAATAGGATGTGTAGACTTGCACAAATAGACAGCATAACTGAACATGCTTTATGCAGCAGACAAAATGACTAACATAAAACATGCAATGCTCTGAACAGCAATACAATGCTTTGATAATCAGACTGAACATTTGAAAAAGACTGCATTATGAACAGAAAATGACTGAATATCAACATGATGACTCACACAGCAAGATGACTCACAGTGATTAACTCACATCAAAAATTAATCATCAAAACCATCATCAAAACCACAGGGGCACAACACCACGATCTCAGGAGGAATGCCACCAAGCGAACGAAGGAAGAGTCGCCAATTTCCAAGAGGTCAAACTGTCAGGTCCAATAGATATTCACGCCTTCACGATGCCGCAATACATGTGGTCTTATCAAAGCATACCTCTAGAAGATTTCTTTAGATCCGCTATCACCACCACCAAGAAGGCCTATATAAGGAGATCTTAATGATCTCCTCCAAGTATGGAGAAAAGAGGAGGGTAAGGACAACAATCTTAGTATTTTTCATTTAGAGTTCAGTAAGGGAAGGAAGTGCCAAGGAGGTCCTAATTTCCATTTCTCCCTCTTCCTCATGAATCTACATGTCAGCCATGACACTCTAGGGGCAATCTGGTGAGGACACCCGAACTAGAGATCGACGCTATGCAGTAGAGCAACACTACAGGACGCGCAACGCTATTCGGGACTTGCAGACTTCATTATGGCTAGGAGATGGCATGGAGAGCTAGTCAGAAGCTTGGATCTTTTTATTTCTTTCATTCTGGAATTTTTTAGGCCACTTGTGGGCCATATGAGACATATGTGGGTCATAGTCTTAATATAGTCTAGATTTAGGGCCTTTGGGCCTTTTTGCTAGCATGGAGCCCAATTGGGCTGGCCACCCTCCTCCCCTTGGAGGGCCCAAGAGGAGGGCACACCCCTCTCTCCTAGTCCACCTAGGAATGGGCCGCCGCCTTATCCCCTCTCCCTATTAGGAAACTAGATAGTGTAATGAGTCAAGTGGGATTCCTATTGCTATTGGGGTTAGGGTTTTTTTTGTTCTTGCTATAAATACTCTCCTGTACACATCTTATGGAATTAATGAATAAAGGAATTTGTAGAGAACCAAAAGGCTGCGACGTTTCCCCTTCTTGGGACCTTGCTTGAGACGAGCAACCCCCTTGGTGAGACGCCTAGGGTTTTGGGGTGATGCGCCCTTGGGTTTGGTGAGAGGCCAGCCCCTTATCATCTTCTTCTCCACTCTGCTACATCTCCTGCTCCGACCTCCAACTTGGGGAATTCCCCCACGCCTCTATATTACGAATTGGAGTCTAAAATTTTGAGGAGACGTGTTTCATCCAGTCCCCTTCGCAAAGAGCCTGGTCTTGCCCTCATCCGCCTCCGGATCAGGCCAGGGCGATTGTTCTCCCCCGACTGCGCAGATCTGCTTCCCCAGAGAGACAGAAACGTGGTGAACGGGTTGGTTCGCCCCCTTTTCCTTCTCTGATCACCCTAATATTTTGTCAGCCTCTTTCCCTACGTTCTCCCTTCTTCTGGTTAAATTTTCATGTCCAAACTCCTTCTGTAGCTGCACTCCCCTTCATAGCCCATCTACCCCGTGCAGACTGCACCTGTGCAGATCTGCAGGGAAAAAACCCATCCACTGCCCCCATCTTGCCCCCAAAACCTTGTCCAAATGCCCTAAAAATTGGTACACACCTTCCCCACACCCTAACCCATCCACCATAAAAATTTCACGCCATTATGAGTCCATTTTCTCCACGTGTCGCCGTCCCCTTTCTCTGGTTCGTAGTCTGCCTGCACAGATCTACAGATTAGAGCATCTCCTTCCACCCCTTCCCACGCCCAAAACATCCACTACGTGCGACCCCGCCACCCATCCTCCATCCTCCCACGTTCATCCCCCATCTTCCAGAGAAGACCCAGCCCTAAAATCCACCTGGAAGCCCCGTTGCCACGTCATTCTTCCTCTGTTTGTCCTGCTGCCCGTAGATAGGCCAGACTGCAAAGGTGTTCTCTTTCGGAGTTGCCCCGGCTATCACGGTCATCTACGTCCACGCCAAATTTCATGTTCAGAGGACGTCCAGAAGGCCGCGTTCCAGGTCTCCCTTTGTGCTGGTCGCCTGCACCTGCGCAAGCCGACCTACAGTCTGCCCGCCCATTCGTGACTACACCAGAGGTTCTAGCCAGCGTCATCAGCTTCCGTCTTCTTCTAGGAGGATCGTCATCCACTGCAACACACCGTCAGAGGCATTTACTCCCTTCTCGGCATCCGTGACGCACCTTCCTCGCTGCTGGACACAGGCCGGTCCGTGGTGCAGTCCAGTCCGCACCGATTCGCAGTAGCTCATGGAAGTCGTGCTTCACCGACTTGCGGGCCCGTCAACCTAGTCACACCTCCCCGGATTTTCTTACTGTAGTCTTTTACCTCCCTGTGAGGAGTGGGCTGTGTTTGGATCTGTACTTATTTAGTTCTTGTACCGGGGAAAGTGTGACTTGGCCGGGAGTCTTCCCTACGCGCTAGTGTGGAGGTACGGTTATTTCTCCCTACTAGGCACTTGCTTTACTAGTATTCGTTCTTTTCTACCGCTGCTTGTGAGAGGTAGGACGCCTTGCCCGTTTCTCTTAGTCACCGCTGTGAGCGTGAGTGAGTTAGCCAACCTGCGGCTCCATCCGAGCTCACGAGTGAGTCGACCACCCTTGACTAGGCGAGTTCCTCAACCAGCTGGATCTCCACGATTCCCTCGCTAGGGATGACCGTGAGCTTGCTGTCCTTGTTTGTGGTGTTTCTACGCGTGAGAGCTTTGTGGTTGTCGAGCCATTGGTGGCCCCGTGGCACATTGCTTGCTGGCCGTAGTAGTCTTAGGTTTGCATTGTCTTAGGAGTCGCGTTCATCCCACATCAAATTTGGTATCAGAGCATTAGGTTTCTCTAGGGTGCATTCGAGTCTACATTCCATATTTTACATTGCCATTTGAGTCGTGTCTAGTCCTGTCCCTTAGTTATCCTGCATGTCCATTTCGTAGGTTCCCCCTCCAAGTCTTCCCATGGATTTTCGGTCCCCCAAGTGATATGATTGCCTGCCTAGTAGGGAGGAGAGATACACCCATAGGCTTGGGAACCACCCTGTCACGCCCCGAGCGCGGAAGGTACTCGGAGATGCGCGACGAGTTTATATCAATCATGTCAATCAGAGTAGTAGTGTATTCGACACAAAGACAGAGTGCGCAAATATAAAGATAACCCAATCCATTAATTCCTTTAATAAGAATATGTCTATTACAAACCCTTGCAAATACTAGACTCAATAAAATAAAAATACAACGCTTGACTCAAGAAAAATAGAGAAAAGACAAGACTAATTGACGCTTGAGTAGCTCTAACTCTTTCACTCTTGACCATCCCCTTCAGATTGAGTTCCCTCATCGTCAGACTTACCTGAAAAGTATGGAAACACTGAGTGAGCGAACGCTCAGTAGGAAATTATATCTCAAGAACTAGCAATGGGTTTAAGTAATTACATCTTTCATGAATGCACTATAGCTATGCATGCTCGCAAAACGATAAGATAGAGAGAGTGTATAACAATAAGATAGCGATGAACTTTCAAGAACTTATATCAAAAGATATCAAGATATTCAAGCAAGTAGACTCATCATGTTATGTTGGAATTTGGCTATCATGGTTCAAGCACGCAAGTATGCAATTACCCTTTTTCGGGTCACGCAAGTCATGTAATATCAAGTCAAGTACAAGTATAAGATTTGTGGAATGTTCAATCAAGCTAGTCATGCACTTCGGTATAATGCCAATACCGTGATCAATCAACTCCCATGGGCACAAGTACTTTCGGGTGCTCCTCCCAGGACCAGATCGGGCCCTATATGCGTAGGCATTAATCATGTATTTTAACATCCACTCTTGTGTATAGCCAATATGAAATTTCAAGGATAAAGCTTGTAGACATGTAGGATAGACTTTGAAAGAATAGAGTCCAAAAATATGACACTTGACATAGTTAGGCGATAATAACGGTACAATCACGATTATCGATAAAACTAGGTGGAATTGGTTCCCTAACTTGGGTACCTTGACAAACAAGTATGGACATTCTTTATATAGAATTGAGGTCCACAAGAACATCAAGTTTAATATAGAATTGGGGTCTACAAGAACATCATAACAATGTTGTTATAGAATTGGGGTTTACAAGAACATCATAACAATGTCATGCTTTATCCCGTTCATTAAGATAATTCTCATATCATACACATGGCATGACATGAGGGCCGGTATACCATGTTTCTATAGAGTGACATGGCAAAGATTGTGTAATGGGTTTTTATGGTACAACCAGCTCAGTCGGCCTTGAGGGAATCCAAGGCTCGAGGAGTCTTACGGAGGTCTCTATGACTAACTCGCTAGTCCAAAGGAACGGAATGTCCAATGGAGAGCTTGTATGTCACTGTGAGTTAAGGGGGTAACGTTAAAACATCATGAAACGTGGGACTATATTCACGGAGTGGAAATATAGTGCCAATATATATATACATAAGTATGAAACCCTCGGATAACAGAAACAGTGAAAAAATAGTTTTACAGGAAAATAACGACTTTAGTTAAGTCATTAATCACGTAATTAACGCCTTACATAAGGGCGTTTCTTGAGCTTTTGACGACTCGTGAGGCAGTCGTCCAAAATATATTTCAATTTTTACAGAATTTCAATATTTCAGAATTTTTAACCAAAACGCGTCCTAGACAGGGGCGTTACCTCTCAATTAGCGCCTGGTCTGGGGCGTCAGTTCAGTAGGAGACGACCTAGACAAGGTCGTGAATTCAAGAATTTACCAATTTTCAGATAATAAAATTTCAGGAAAAAGGGTACATGATCATGACAGGAAAAATAGCAGGATTTCACAGGTATACTCATGCAATATATTAGATTCATTGTTACATAGATATTAATATTTAAACGTGGGTATTTTATTAATTATATGCAATTGACGACTTCTGGGCAGGGCGTCAAAACAATAATTAGCGCCCTAGTGTGGGTCACTTCTTTAAATTAGCGCCATTGTCAAGGGCGTTTCTTTTTGAAATTACATAGAAATCATCTGAAACCACAATAAAACTACATGCATGCACGACCGATGATATTATTAAGATCTTAAGCTAGTTTGGGCTACGATCTTGAGAAAACCTACCTGATGATCTGTGTGAAGACTCGGTTAAGATTTGTGAAGAAAAAAGGACTCTCTGTTAGCAACAGAGTCTTCTGATTACCGGAGGAAGAAGAAGAAGATGATGATGAAGAACTTCACGTCCTTCCACTATATGGGCGTTCCTTCTAGATGCAGGCAACCTACAGGAGAATAAGATGAAGAACAATTAATATTCTTCATAACTAAAACCGTAGACAGGGGAAGAAGAACATTACCTGTTCTTCACGTACGCAGCACCAGAGCTTCCTTCGGCCAACAGCTCGCTAGGGTTCGACAGAGAGGGTTATTTATAAGGTTTTAGGAATCCTAATAGAGTTAGAATTTGATTAAGGGTAGTATTCCCTTGATAGAGTCCTTACTATATTCTATCCTCGACGTAGTTATCCAGAACTTGCTCTGGATAGTCTCCTGGGTCGATCGAAACTCGAACAGAATTGACGTCTTTAGTAAGGGCGTTGAATTTAAATTGACGCCTTTGACAATGTCGTTTCTTGTGAAAAACGCGCCCAGGTGGAGGGCGTTACATTTACTTCCCTTTTTTTTATTATTTTGGCCGTTTGATAATTGACGCCTTATTGTTTGGGCGTCCCTTTTTAATTAGCGCCTTATCTAGAGGCGTTTCTTAATGAAGTAGCGCCTTGACCAAAGGCGTTATTTCCATTCTGTCGTTTTATTTATTCTTTTTGATGTTTGTCATTCATTTATTTAATTCTTTATCAAATTTGATTAATTTGGGGTTTTTATTTCCTTTTATATTTTTTTTCCAGGGTTGCTACACCCTCCCCCACTTAAAAGAATTTTGTCCCCAAATTCAATAGTATATATATGTGGAGAGTGTAGAGTATATACCTTAAAATAATTCTGGAAATCGCTTCCTCATGGATTCCTCGGTCTCCCATGTGGCTTCATGCTCGGAACTCTTATTCCATTGTACCTTTAGCATGGGAATAACATTATTCCTTAGGGTACGTACTTCACGATCTAGTATCTTTATGGGCTTCTGTTCATATATGAGATCCTTCTGGATAACTAAGTCTCCATGTTCAATAATATGTGATGGATCGTGTACATACTTCTTCAACATAGATATGTGGAACACATTATGTACTTCAGACAATTGAGGAGGCAACGCGATGCGATAAGCAACCTCGCCTACTCTTTCCAGTATCTCAAAAGGTCCAATAAACCTTGGTGTAAGTTTGCCCTTAACACCAAATCTCCTTATTCCACGTCCAGGTGATATCTTGAGAAATACGTGATCTCCCACTTGGAATTCGAGATCTCTCCTTCTTGTGTCAGCATAAGTCTTTTGTCTAGACTGAGCTACTTGCAGTCTTTCTCTAATCAACCACTTCTCTGTGGTATCCCTCACCATGTCTGGACCCAATAGTTGATTTTCTCCAACTTCGTCCCAGCATAAGGGTGATCGGCAACTCCTTCCGTATAAAGCAACGAAAGGTGCCATTTGTATACTTGCCTGGTAGCCATTATTGTATGCAAATTCCACCAACGGCAAGTGATCATGCCAGCTTCCATCGAAATCAATGATGCAAGCTCTGAGCATATCTTCAACCACCTGATTAGTTCTCTCGGTTTGACCATCCGTTTGAGGATGAAAAGCTGTACTAAAGTTAAGCCTTGTTCCCAACGAATGTTGTAGTCCCATCCAAAAATGAGAAGTAAAACGGGGATCTCTGTCAGACACGATTAAAACAGGAATACCATGTAATCTGACTATCTCTTTTATGTATAATGCAGCCAGAACATCAACTGACCATCGGCTCTTTATTGGCAAGAAATGCGCTGATTTGGTCAATCGATCAATAATAACCCATATTCCATCATGTCCTCCTTTTGATTTAGATAAACCCATGATGAAATCCATACTAATATTCTCCCACTTCCATTTGGGAATATCTAGAGGATGTAATTTTCCAGTAGGCTTTTGGTGTTCCGCCTTGACCTGTTGGCAAGTGAGACAGCGTGATACATAGTATGCTATTTCCCTTTTCATGTTGGGCCACCAAAAATTCCTCTTCACATCTTGGTACATTTTGGCTGATCCTGGATGAATCGTGTACCTTGATCTATGAGCTTCATCTAAGATCTTCTTCTTTAACTCGGGACAATTCGGTATGCAAGTTCTATTCCTGAACATTAATCTTCCTTCACAAGTTATTTGGAAATCAGATTGTCCTTCCAGTTTGCCTTTGATCTCTACTAATATTGGGTCATTATCTTGAAGCGCTCGTATTTCAGATAATAGGTCTGGATGAATGCTTATATGAGATAATGTGACACATTGAAAGTCTGTGTCCATGCTTATATTGAGTTCAGAGAATTGCTCCAGCAATTTCCATTCTTGAATCATACAATTGGCTAACAGTGCTCTCGGCTTTCGACTAAGGGCATCTGCTACATGGTTACCCTTTCCGGGATGATATTGTGTATTGAAGTCGAAGTCCTTGAGATATTCTAGCCAACGTCTTTACCTCATATTTAGTTCCTTTTGTGAAAAGAGATACTTGAGACTCTTGTGATCAGAGTATACAGTAAACTGTACTCCATAAAGATAATGTCTCCATATTTTGAGTGCAAATACCACCACGGCCAATTCTAAGTCATGGACGGGGTAGTTCTCTTCATGCTTCTTTAATTGACGAGAAGAATAAGCTATAACCTTTCCTTGTTGCATTAAGACACATCCGAGGCCAATGCCAGAAGCATCAGAGTATACCTCGAATTGCTCTCCTTCCACTGGTAAAGCTAAGACCGGGGCTGTGGTCAGATGATCTTTGAGAGTTTGGAAGCTTCTTTCACATTCCTCACTCCATTCATAGCGGATCTCTTTGCGAGTTAGCCTAGTGAGTGGTCCGGTTATCTTGGAGAAATCCTTGATGAATCGTCGATAGTAGCCCGCAAGACCTAAGAAACTTCGGATCTCGCTAGCATTGGTCGGTCTTTCCCAATTTCTTACAGCTTCCACTTTTGATGGATCTACAGACAAGCCATCTTTTGATATAACATGTCCGAGAAAAGTCACTTCTTTGAGCCAGAACTCACACTTACTGAGCTTTGCATATAATTGGTTTGTCCTCAATGTTTGTAATGAAATCCTTAAATGCTCCTCGTGCTCTTCCTTAGTCTTGGAATATATTAATATATCATCAATAAAAATCATCACGAATTGATCCAAATAAGGCCTGAATATACTATTCATTAACTGCATAAAGGCAGCAGGGGCATTTGTTAGTCCGAAAGGCATAACAACAAATTCATAATGACCATACTTGCTTCTGAATGCGGTCTTAGGAATATCATCGTCCTTGATTCTTAGTTGGTGATATCTTGACCTGAGATCAATTTTGGAAAAATACTTGGATCCTGAAATTTGATCAAATAATTCATCGATTCTCGGCAGTGGATACTTGTTCTTGATAGTGAGATGATTCAACTATCGATAGTCGATACATAACCTCATGGATCCATCCTTCTTCTTCACAAATAGTACAGGCGCTCCCCACGGGGAAGTACTCGGTCTAATGAATCCTTTCTTAAGAAGTTCCATCAATTAATTGCTCCTTTAACTCCTTGAGTTCGGCAGGGGACATCCTATAAGGTACCTTAGAAACAGGTCCAGCACCAGGGACCAAGTCGATGGTGAAGGCCACTTCTCTCTGTGGGGGTAATCCAGGCAAATCTTCTGGAAACACGTCCGGAAATTCTTGCACAACGGGAATATCTTCTATCTTAGTTTCCTTAGTCTCGTTAATGGTGACAAAAGCAAGGAAAGATACACATCCTTTCCTTATTAGCTTGCTAGCTCGGAGAGCCGAAATAAGAGGTGACTCGCTCCGACTCTTAGGGCTAGAATAGACTAGTTCTGGAAAGTCCTTGAAAGTAACCTTGCTATTGCGGCAATCGACTGTTGCCTGGTATTTGGATAACCAATCCGCTCCCAGTATGACATCATACTCCTTTAGATCTAAACATATGAGATCGATAGGAAGATTTCTTCCTTTTACCAAGACTTCACAATTTTGATAATGGTGAGTAATATCGGTTTCGTTTCCGAGAGGAGTAGATAAAATTATTTTCATCCATTCCAGTTCCATAGGTAGTGGGTTAGCAAACTTCTTGGAAATAAAAGAATGTGATGCACCCGTATCAAATAAGACATGTGCATACTTGGAACAAACTTTCAGTGTACCTTCTACGAGTCCGCCTTCATCTTGTTCAGTCTCCTTAATCGCGTGAAGACGAGTGTTCTTGGTTACCGGGCGCTTTCCGTCACCGGTTTGATCATTAAGTAATGGGCAATCGGGAATCCGATGCTCACGGCTCCCGCAACGGAGACATGCTCCAAGTTTCCTCCAGCACTCTTCGGCTTTATGACCAGCCTTGTCACAATGCTTGCATATTATATTCGAAGGTGTAGTAGTGATAGAGAAGGGCTTGGTCTTCTTAAATTTTTGATCTTGAGAAGAAGTACCTCCAGTGCTAGGCCTCTTCTTGAAGTTGGGTTTAAAGGAACCCGAACTTATAACTTGTTCTTTCTTATCCTTCCCACGGATTCTATCTGATAGCTCCGTGGCATCTTCTAATAATTGAGCTCGGCGTACTATCTCTGAGTAGACCTGAATATCCATTGGCGCCAGCTGGGTAATATATTGGGGCCTGAGCCCATTAAGGAACCTCCTAGCTTTCATCTTCTCGGTGCTAACTAAGTGCTTAGCATACCGCGACAATCTAGAGAATTGTGCCTCGTACTCCGCCACCGATAATGACCGTTGCTTGAGTGCGGCAAATTCGGTAGCTTTCTTTTCTTGGACTCGGTCTGAAAAATATTTATTGTTGAAATGTTCAACAAATTCTTCCCAAGTAATTTGATCCGGATTTATAGTGGCTCCGACTGCCTCCCACCAGCATCTGGCATCTCTCTCTAACTGAAAAGTAGCTAATAAGACTTTCTCTTGATCCGTGCATTGCATAACACGGAATATACGCTCCGTCTCCCTGATCCAGTGCTCTGCGTCGTCTGGATCAGTAGATCCCATGAATTTGGGAGGGTTCATGTTTTTAAAGTTCTGGTGGAGACTCCCGGTTCGCTGTGCACCTCCCTGGGCTACATGTTGCAGCACCTGGGTCATTCCTTGGAGTGTACGCTGCATGTTGCGCCATTGAGCACGTTCGGCAGCCATTATCCTACAATTACAATAGCTATATCAGTGTGCAATTTCGTTAAGGCTCTTAAAATTTTCCATGTTAACTCCACCCTTGGTTCTACCCAATCTCACTGGTTAATGGTTTAAACCTATCCTTGGACTTGGGTTTCCTAGGAATTGAATACCCTAGGCTCTGATACCACAAAAACTGTCACGCCCCAAGCGCGGAAGGTACCCGGAGATGCGCAACGAGTTTATATCAATCATGTCAATCAGAGTAGTAGTGTATTCGACACAAAGACAGAGTGCGCAAATATAAAGATAACCCAATCCATTAATTCCTTTAATAAGAATATGTCTATTACAAACCCTTGCAAATACTAGACTCAATAAAATAAAAATACAACGCTTGACTCAAGAAAAATAGAGAAAAGACAGGACTAATTGACGCTTGAGTAGCTCTAACTCTTTCACTCTTGACCATCCCCTTCAGATTGAGTTCCCTCATCGTCGGACTTACCTGAAAAGTATGGAAACACTGAGTGAGCGAATGCTCAGTAGGAAATTATATCTCAAGAACTAGCAATGGGTTTAAGTAATTACATCTTTCATGAATGCACTATAGCTATGCATGCTCGCAAAATGACAAGATAGAGAGAGTGTATAACAATAAGATAGCGATGAACTTTCAAGAACTTATATCAAAAGATATCAAGATATTCAAGCAAGTAGACTCATCATGTTATGTTGGAATTTGGCTATCATGGTTCAAGCACGCAAGTATGCAATTACCCTTTTTCGGGTCACGCAAGTCATGTAATATCAAGTCAAGTACAAGTACAAGATTTGTGGAATGTTCAATCAAACTAGTCATGCACTTCGGTATAATGCCAATACCGTGATCAATCAACTCCCATGGGCACAAGTACTTTCGGGTGCTCCTCCCAGGACCAGATCGGGCCCTATATGCGCAGGCATTAATCATGTATTTTAACATCCACTCTTGTGTATAGCCAATATGAAATTTCAAGGATAAAGCTTGTAGACATGTAGGATAGACTTTGAAAGAATAGAGTCCAAAAATATGACACTTGACATAGTTAGGCGATAATAACGGTACAATCACGATTATCGATAAAACTAGGTGGAATTGGTTCCCTAACTTGGGTACCATGACAAACAAGTATGGACATTCTTTATATAGAATTGAGGTCCACAAGAACATCAAGTTTAATATAGAATTGGGGTCTACAAGAACATCATAACAATGTTGTTATAGAATTGAGGTTTACAAGAACATCATAACAATGTCATGCTTTATCCCGTTCATTAAGATAATTCTCATATCATACACATGGCATGACATGAGGGCCGGTATACCATGTTTCTATAGAGTGACATGGCAAAGATTGTGTAATGGGTTTTTATGGTACAACCAGCTCAGTCGGCCTTGAGGGAATCCAAGGCTCGAGGAGTCTTACGGAGGTCTCTATGACTAACTCGCTAGTCCAAAGGAACGGAATGTCCAATGGAGAGCTTGTATGTCACTGTGAGTTAAGGGGGTAACGTTAAAACATCATGAAACGTGGGACTATATTCACGGAGTGGAAATATAGTGCCAATATATATATACATAAGTATGAAACCCTCGGATAACAGAAACAGTGAAAAAATAGTTTTACAGGAAAATAACGACTTTAGTTAAGTCATTAATCACGTAATTAACGCCTTACATAAGGGCGTTTCTTGAGCTTTTGACGACTCGTGAGGCAGTCGTCCAAAATATATTTCAATTTTTACAGAATTTCAATATTTCAAAATTTTTAACCAAAATGCGCCCTGGACAGGGGCGTTACCTCTCAATTAGCGCCCTGGTCTGGGGCGTCAGTTCAGTAGGAGACGACCTAGACAAGGTCGTGAATTCAAGAATTTACCAATTTTCAGATAATAAAGTTTCAGGAAAAAGGGTACATGATCATGACAGGAAAAATAGCAGGATTTCACAGGTATACTCATGCAATATATTAGATTCATTGTTACATAGATATTAAATTTTAAACGTGGGTATTTATTAATTACATGCAATTGACGACTTCTGGGCAGGGCGTCAAAATAATAATTAGCGCCCTAGTGTTGGTCGCTTCTTTAAATTAGCGCCCTTGTCAAGGGCGTTTCTTTTTGAAATTACATAGAAACCATCTGAAACCACAATAAAACTACATGCATGCACGACCGATGATATTATTAAGATCTTAAGCTAGTTTGGGGTACGATCTTGAGAAAACCTACCTGATGATCTGTGTGAAGACTCGGTTAAGATTTGTGAAGAGAAAAGGACTCTCTGTTAGCAACAGAGTCTTCTGATTACCGGAGGAAGAAGAAGAAGATGATGATGAAGAACTTCATGTCCTTCCACTATATGGGCATTCCTTCTAGATGCAGGCAACCTACAGGAGAATAAGATGAAGAACAATTAATATTCTTCATAACTAAAACCGTAGACAGGGGAAGAAGAACATTACCTGTTCTTCACGTACGCAGCAGCAGAGCTTCCTTCGGCCAACAGCTCGCTAGGGTTCGACAGAGAGGGTTATTTATAAGGTTTTGGGAATCCTAATAGAGTTAGAATTTGATTAAGGGTAGTATTCCCTTGATAGAGTCCTTACTATATTCTATCCTCGACGTAGTTA
Source organism: Amorphophallus konjac (assembly GCA_022559845.1). Classification (NCBI taxonomy): domain Eukaryota; kingdom Viridiplantae; phylum Streptophyta; class Magnoliopsida; order Alismatales; family Araceae; genus Amorphophallus; species Amorphophallus konjac. The sequence goes on along the minus strand of CM040120.1, from coordinate 325,048,484 downwards.
TCCAGAACTTGCTCTGGATAGTCTCCTGGGTCGATCGAAACTCGAACAGAATTAACGTCTTTAGTAAGGGCGTTGAATTTAAATTGACGCCTTTGACAATGTCGTTTCTTGTGAAAAACGTGCCCAGGTGGAGGGCGTTACATTTACTTCCTTTTTTTTTATTATTTTGGCCGTTTGATAATTGACGCCTTATTGTTTGGGCGTCCCTTTTTAATTAGCGCCTTATCTAGAGGCGTTTCTTAATGAAGTAGCGCCTTGACCAAAGGCGTTATTTCCATTCTGTCGTTTTATTTATTCTTTTTGATGTTTCTCATTCATTTATTTAATACTTTATCAAATTTGATTAATTTGGGGTTTTTATTTCTTTTTATATTTTTTTTTCCAGGGTTGCTACACACCCCCTCTCGCTCCTTAGGCCCGAAGCCCCTACCTTTGACGGTTCCAAGGTCCCGCGTGACTACCTAACTTGGGAAGCCGCCATGGATAGATATTTTGGGTGCTACCCCATGTCCGAGGCCATGTAATTCTCTTTTGCCAAGGAGAGGCTTTTGCACGAAGCCAAGGATAAGTGGAGATGTGTTGATGATGAGTGTGCATTTTTACACGTTAATTTATATTATACACACTTCTTATGAGCTTTAATATTCTTCAATATGCACTTATCAAACTTAATCATAATTTCTGACCAAAATATGTAATTTGATGAAATTAATTATATTACGATACATAAACCCATTTATTTTACGGGCACAAAAGAACAAACTCTCCATAGGTCCAACACAAATGGACCAAATAGCATAAAATGAGAAGATGAAAAGAAAAAAAAAGAAGACAAATGGGCCAAAGCCCATTCGCACGGCCCAAAGCCAAAGCATGGCACGGAGGCGGGTGTGCGAACGAGGTCGGCAAGCTGTTGGGTGGCGCGGTGTCAACGCGCACGAGGGCGGCTTCTTCGCGTGGCCAGTGCGAGCGAGGGCGACAAGGTGGCTGGCGAAGGAGGGCGCGGGCGCGGCAGGCGGTCAACGCAGGCAGGGCGCGGGCGTGCGTGCGTGGACCATGGCGGGCGCACCCGGGCGGTGGAGAAAAAAGGGAGAGGAGAGAGGCGGGCGGCGTCAACGCGGCGGAGAGAGGAGAGAGAAAGAGAAGAAAAAGAAGAAAAAGAGGAAAGAGAGGAGGAAAAGAAAGAGAGAAAATTCATAAAAAAATAAAAAAGTGTGCAACACATGGTTGCACACATTCTCAAGTCAAAAAAAAATGTAGCAGGGGTGTTCACATGGAGGAACAGAGACTACTTTGGGCCCTATAAAAGGAGGGCATGGGAAGGCTCTCCTCCTCTCTTCACACATACGTAGATTCAAGCTCCCCTTCATTTCTGTTTCCTTAGTGTTAGGAGTAGGCTTTCCCTTTCTATCTCTCTCTCTTATTGTTCTAGCCTCGTTGTAATTTATTTTGTTCTTGTTATAATTTGTATGCACTTGTGAATTGGTTTAATTTAAGTTTAATTCTGATGTTATTTTTATTCAATTCTTCCTTTTGTTACACACAATCTTTTCCCATCTCTCTTTAATCTCTCTAAAATTTTGTTTCTATCATCTTCTAAACTTCTTCCAAAGATGATCAAGAGAAGCGATTCCGATCCAGTCGAGTGTACGTGGTTGTCCCCGACAATGCGTAAATCAAAGGCTCGAGGAGATGACGCCGTTACCCTTATACCACGGCCGCAAAACTATCCAACTTCATCCTTTTTTATTTCATATTTAATTTTGTTGGATTAAAGTTTTCTCTCCATATTTCTAAATTTCTATTTTTTAACCCTCCATATTTTTTTAGATTTATTTCATGTTCATTTAAGTTCTAAAAAATTCAAAAAGAAAACATTCAATCATTTTTGCTTTAAAAAGAAAGTCTAAGTTTTCAATTTCAAACTCAACCTCTATGTGGATTCGACCCGTTCTCGCCAGTGTACTACGGTAAGTTTGAATTGAATTGCGAGTTCGATATTTTGATTAATTGTCACATGTTTTTAATGACGAACATTTCGGTACGTCAATTTTTGGTGCAGTTGCCAGGGAGGTTTGTTTTGAGTTGAAAACTTTATTTTTCTTTTGTATATATTTATACTAAAAAAAGAAAAAAAATTGAAGTGTGTCTTCCCTTTTACATCTCCCTAAAACAATTAATAAAAATAAAAAAAGATGAGGGATCATGCTCCAAGTAAGTATCTCAATCTTCCCTCTTGTGGTTTAGTTTATTTTTTGTATTTTGTTAACTTTTATATTTAGAAAATCTCGAAAAAAATTATGTTGGTTAGTTAGCTTCATTAACTAAAAAAAAACTTGACCACAAAAATAAAAGACTTCATCTCAGAATTAGAAATCACACCATCCATGCTTAGGTCATGCATCATATAGAATAGAGTTATCTTGTTTAAATTCTGTCATTGTATTTTGGAGATCGCGAGGGACAAGATATGTTCTACTTATCTTATCTTGTGCACGCATGATTGCATAAGAACCCCTTGTTTTGAAATTGTGATGAGCATTTCATTGTGAAAATAATTTTAAGGACAACACCCATAAGCAAGATAAGATGGGGATTTCATCACCCTCCCTTAGCCCACAAACCACATTCTCCTTGCATCTTTGTATGTCCTAAGCCATAAATAAAATTTAGTAGACATTGACTCTAGGTTCACACTATGGTTCTTGTGCTATTTACGTTTACTCTCTTGTGGAAATCGGTGCCTACGGCAAGACGATCGGACGGCAAATGCCTTAAGCGGGCTAGTGGTTTTCTAATTATGACCCTACGGAAGTAGGGGGAGCCTCCCACTATCCCACCCCTTACCTGACCGGTGAAAATATTGAAGGTGAACTTAAGTTGTACTTTATTCATTTTGTGAAATCACATTCGTAGGTCTAAGTCATATTTAGGTCGTCAGGTAATTTACGTGTTAACTTATTTGTGTATGTAAAAAAAACAAACAAACAAAACAAAGCAAAACAAAATCCTCCTCTTCTCTCTCTTCATCTTAGTTATTGTTAGCAAAAAAAATAAAAAATTTAAAAAAAATCAAAAAAATATAAAAAAACATGGTGGGTTTCTAATCTTAATCTCAAAAAAAAATAAGAGAGATATGGGAGGTTTCTAATAAAAAGACAAAAAAGAAAGAAAAAATAACTTAATCTAAAATAAAAAAAGAAAGAAATAAAAAAACCAAACAAAACAAAAAAAATAAGGAAAGAAAGAAAAAAGAATAAAACAAAAAAGGGAGATCAATAAAGGGAAAATAGAATTAAAAAATTAAAAAACTTAGAAAAAATTAAAAAAATCTTTTTAGGATCTAACCTATTTTTAATGGCCATCCATCTTGGAGGGAAACCCACGCTTATGAAGGAGCACCTTATTCCTTCTACTTATAAACAATCAACCTATATTGAGCTACCTGACATTCTTGTGGATCATTATGAGATTGGCCCTAATATCATCCAACTGCTCCCATCTTTTTATGGGAATCCCAATGAAAATCCTTATAGGCATCTAGATGATTTTTTTAGAAATTTACTCTCTGGTCAAAATCTAAAATTTTAGTGATGATGCCCTTAAGTTGATCTTATTTCCATTCTCATTGAAAGAAAAAGTAAAATATTGGTTAGGGAGTTTTGGAAAGATCATTAGGACTTGGGAGGTTATACAGTTAGAATTTTTGAAAAAAAATTATCCCATAGTCTAGACCAACATTTTGAGAAGGGCAATTATGAGATTTACTCAACTTCTAGAAGAGCAAATTCATGAATCTTGGGAGAGGCTGAAGGATTTGTTACGTCAATGCCCACACCATGGGTTGCCAAATGACAAATTATGTATGCATTTTATGAGTATCTGATTATGATAGATAAATGGTGGACACATCTTGTGGAGGGGCATTCATGAATAAGGATGAAGATGAGACTTATGATCTGTTTGAAGTTTTGAGTGAAAATTCGATGAATCGTTCCTCAATCTCATCTCATAAACAATATGTAGGATCTTCCAAATAGGCTGAAAATCCAATCCAAACTTTCAAAGAAGCTTGCAATTTCTGTGCCAGTACCACTCACCATGTGAGTGAGTGTCCTACTGTCGCCCGAATCCCACTGGTTATCCAAGCTCAAGTCCAAAATGCTCTAGGGCTCTCTCAGCGCAAGTGTGATTGTCACGTCCCGAGCGCAGAAGATACTCGGATGCGCGACGCATCTATTCGTGTCGTTCACGTAGAATCAGAGTGCGCATGGTACTCGGTAAATTATCACTAACTTAGAATTTGACATAAAACCATAGTCCAAGATGACAATTTAATGAACCAGAATAGTAATATCCCAAACTAATTCATAAAACTACAAATTTATGACAATTCCAAACCAACTTAATTATAATCATCCGAAATTGTACCATAGATTACAAGCCTTAATAATAACAGGAAATACACAACATAGGTCCTAAAATACGAAAGGACTAGATCTAGCTGACGATACGCCCAACCTAGCACTCATCACTCGGTATCCGTCCTATCCGGGTGGTGGTCGCTATCCAAGTTTCCTGAAAATGTTAGGATTGCAACTTTATGAGTGAATCGCTCAGTAAGAATTATATCTCAAGTTCTAACAAGCTTTAAGTTAATTACAAGTTCAATGCAGGTATAATGATGCATGTTGGAATCAGCAAGGATATAAAGAATTGTATCAAGAGAGTATCACAGGAATTTCAACAAGATGTATCAAGGAGGAACTAGCAAGTAGCTTTTAAGTAATTGCACAAGTATTTCCAAGAGGAAATAATTCATATACAAGCAAGTAGTATCAAGAACATGTAATAACGAGTATATAATAGAATTGACTATTTCATTCATTTCATTCAAGTAGGTAATTGCCCTTTTTCGGGCCTAGCAATTCATGTCAAGCATGTCATGTCAAGAGAGAGAGCGAGTGGGAATGTCTCAAGTAATCAAGCAAGTACTTCGGTGCAATGCAAGCACCGTGGTCAATAAACTCCCATAGGCACAAGTACCTTCGGGTGCGCCTCCCAAGATCAGACCGGGCCCCATTAATGCCAGCATTAAGTTCATGTATTGTTCGACATCCACTCTCACTTTATAGCCAATATAAAATTTCAAGAAAGTATACATTGTATGAACATAAGGTAGATCCTTCAGGAATAGAATTCAAGGACAAAACACAAGTAGATGATGAATTAATTAATTATATATATATAGATATATAATCTTGATGATGTAAACTTGATGCATTTATTGTTGATCTCATCATCTATATAGCAGTAAGAAATCTGTCAGAATAGGTCCAAAAAGTCATGTATACAAAGTCAACACTACTACTCAAAGGTGACAACTGGTCAAAGGCAACGTTACTGTGAAAAAGGGGTCAACTGGTCGAAGTCAACGCTATTGTTCGAGGGTGTCAACTGGTCAAAGTCAACGCTTCTGTTCAAAGGTGTCAACTGGTCAAAGTCAAGTAGCATTTGCATTGAAGTATATAGGTCAATCCACATTCCTCCTCCTTAGCAGGTAAGGTCAATGCACATTTTACTTTTCATGTAGAAATGTATAACTAAGGTCTATGCTAGTTACTGTAGCTAAGCTATCATGCACAACTAAGGTCGATGCTGGTCAGCCTTGTGCGTGAACTAAGGTCGATGCTAGTTGTAGTACATGCTTGCACACATTTCCAAATCAAAAAATGTAGCAGGGGTGTTCACATGGAGGAACAGAGACTACTTTGGGCCCTATAAAAGGAGGGCATGGGAAGGCTCTCCTCCTCTCTACACACATACGTAAAATCAAGCTCCCCTTCATTTCTGTTTCCTTAGTGTTAGGAGTAGGCTTTCCCTTTCTATCTCTCTCTCTTATTGTTCTAGCCTCGTTGTAATTTATTTTGTTCTTGTTACAATTTGTATGCACTTGTGAATTGGTTTAATTTAAGTTTAATTCTGATGTTATTTTTATTCAATTCTTCCTTTTGTTGCACACAATATTTTCCCATCTCTCTTTAATCTCTCTAAAATTCTGTTTCTATCATCTTCTAAACTTCTTCCAAAGATGGTCAAGAGAAGCGGTTCCGATCTAGTTGAGTGTACGTGATTGTCCCTGACAACGCACAAATCAAAGGCCCGAGGAGACGACGCCGTTACCCTCACACCACGGCCGCAAAAATATCCAACTTCATCCATTTCTATTTCATTTTTAATTTTCTTGGATTAAAATTCTCTCTCTAGATTTCTAAAGTTCTATTTTTTAACCCTCCATATTTCTTTAGATTTATTTCATGTTCATTTAAATTCTAAAAAATTTAAAAAGAAAACATTCAATCATTTTTGCTTTAAAAAGAAATTCTAAGTCTTCAATTTCAAACTCAACCTCTCTGTGGATTCGACCCGTTCTCGCTAGTGTACTACGATAAATTTGAATTGAATTGCGAGTTTGATATTTTGATTGATTACCACATGTTTTTAACAACGAACATTTCGACACGTCAATTGAGAGCTTGAGAGACATTAGGCGGCAAAGGCCCATCGAGACCTGGTATGACATGAAAAATGAGCTTAGAAGGACCTACCTATCCCACCCTGTCACCTCCAACCGAGATGATCAAAGTCGGAGATGAAAGGTTCCGCCCGTGTATGAGTCTAGGTCCAAGTCTAAGCCTCATGGTTATGGGCTAGTCTCCCAGGATGTCTCTATCCCGAGGGATCCCACCCTCGCTGAGCTCCTGCAAACTTTTAGGGAGAGACTACAAAGGATGCTCACTCCTATTGGACTGCTGACTTCCCCTAGCCCACCCCCGAGCTAGGATGAAGTCGTGCTAGAACCTACGGAGGTCAAGGCTGACACTCTCGGCCCAATACCCTCGATGAAGAACCATGGTTTTCCCCACTTCATAGAGGACTCCTTTTTCCTACCCGTGGGAGATGCTTCGCCCTTCGACCCTCATCTAGAGCCATTCTTACCTCCCGGGGGCGGACTTGTCATTGCAGAGTCTTTAGCTAGCTGGTTAAGGAAGGGTCTAATTCTAGATGTTTTGATCCCTTACTACCCAACCATGGAACCAGCACTCCCAATAGTACCCCTTAACTCCTTTCACACCACTTTTCAGTCCTTCTACTTTGTACAAAATGTGGAGGACCTATTAGGAGTTTAGATTGTCAAAGGGAGTTGACGTGTATGTTGGCCTTATGGTCTGACCAACCCTGTAGTCATAACTTCACGCACCCTACTTTGGGGTCCATTACCTCAGTGTGCACCATAGGTCATATCACCTCCGAGGTCCTTTTGTTCCTTCCCATACCCGATGAGCTTGACTCTATCCCCTCTTATGGTATTACTATCCCTAGGGAGGAACCTTGCCTTCCATATGAGCCCATTGCCCCATCTATCATAATGCGGGAAGGTGACCCTCCGTATCTTGCCGAACGTCAAACATGGGCAAGTATAGCGAAGGGGCCTATCAGGAGGAGTCATCATTTCTTTGACCCTTTCAATGCCCTCTCTAGTGAGTCTCTCGACGCATATTCTCCCCTTCACTTTGTCGAGGAGGTCCATCATCACACCCCCTCCACACATGCCAGTCAACATCTCACCCTGCATGCATCCACGCTCAAAAACTTGGAACGGAAGAAACCCTCCCCTTGGATAGAGTTACATGCATCATCATGTCTAGCATCATATAGGGGAGATGGAGTGAGTGAATTAGGATGTTTAGGTCCTCCCAAAGTTTGCCCGATGGGCAGGCATCATGCACATGCTAGGTCCATGTTTGGATGTCTAGGACCACCCCTGCACTCACTTAGGTATGAGTCTACACAGCTTATTCGAAGTCTTCATTATCACCATATAGAGTCCAGCAATGCATGATATAAAGAGTTGGCTGACGCTCATAGACACCCCCGCGAGTTCCAAGAGGGCGATTACGTCATGATCAGGGTTCGGCCTGAATGGTTTCCCTCTAGAGCCGTGAAGAAACTACAAGCTTGTGGTGCTGGCCCCTTTCGAGTGTTGAGGCGAGTTGGATCCAATGCATATGTTGTAGACTTGGCAGAGGACTATGGTATTAGTTCCACATTCAATGTCTCAGATTTAGTCGGATGTAGGGACATGACAATGATTCCTAGTGAGTTATTTGGGCCTTCTCCACCCCTTGTGAGCGACCCCTCCCTTGAGAGCCCACTTCCAGCCATGCCACCTCAGTAGCGTGAGCGGATAGAGTGTATAATGGATGCGCAGGTGACGACCAGTAGGAGTGGCACATATCAGTGCTTCTTGATGCGTTGGAGAGGATGGCTCGCGTCCGATGATACATGGATCACCCGGGCAGAGCTGGAGAGGATAGATCGGGACTTGCTGGAGTGATATCTGAGCGATAGGGACCCTTACTCGATGGGGTCGAGTTCCTCCCGCTTGGGAAGAATTGGTGAGGACACCCGAACTAGAGATTGACGCGATGTGGCAGAGCGACACTACAGGACACGCAGCACTATTCGGGACTTGCAAACTTTATTATGGCTGGGAGATGGCATGGAGAGCTAGTCAGAAGCTTGGATCTTTTTATTTCTTTCATTCTGGACTTTTGTAGGCCACTTGTGGGCCATATGAGTCATATGTGGGTCATAGTCTTAATAGAGTCTATATTTAGGTCCTTTGGGCCTTTTTGCTAGCATGGAGCCCAATTGGGCTGGCCACCCTCCTCCCCTTGATTGGCCCAAGAGGAGGGCGCACCCCTCTCTCCTAGTCCACCTAGGAATGGGCCGCCCCCTTATCACCTCTCCTTATTAGGAAACTAGATAGTGTAATGAGTCAAGTGGGATTCCTATTGCTATTAGGGTTAGGGTTTTTTTTGTTCTTGCTATAAATACTCTCTTGTACACATCTTGTGGAATTAATGAATGAAGGAATTTTGAGAGAACCAAAAGGCTACGACGTTTCCCCTTCTTGGGACCTTGCTTGAGACGAGCAACCCCCTTGGCGAGATGCCTAGGGTTTTGGGGTGAGACGCCCTTGGGTTTGGTGAGAGGCCAGCCCCTTTTCATCTTCTTCTCCACTCTTCTACATATCCTGCTCCAACATCCAACTTGGTAAATTCATCCATGCCTCTATACTAAGAATTGGAGTCTAAAATTTGGAGGAGATGTGTTTCATCCAGTACCCTTCGCAACTAGCCTGGTTTTGCCCTCATCCGCCACCGGATCAGGCAAGAGCAACTATTCTTCCCCGACTGCGCAAATCTACTTCCCTAGAGAGATAGAAACGTGGTGAACAGGTTGGTCCGCCCCCTTTTCCTTCTCTGATCACCCTCATATTTTGTCAGCCTCTTTCAACACATTCCCCCTTCTTCCGGTTAAATTTTCACATCGAAACTCCTTCTGTATCTGCACTCCCCTTCATAGCTCATCTACCCCGTGTAGACTGCACCTATGCAGATCTGCAGGGACAGAACCCGTCCACTACCCCCATCTCGCCCTTCAAACCTTATCCAAACGTCCTGAAAATTGGTACACGCCTTCCCCACACCCTGAACCATCCACCATAAAATTTTCACGCCGTGCTGAGTCCATTTTCTCCACGTGCCTCCGTCCCCTTTCTCTAGTTCGCAGTCTACCTGCACAGATCTTCAGATCAGAGCATCACCTTCCACCCCTTCCCATGCCCAAAACCTCCACTACGTGCGACCCCGCCACCCATCCTCCATCCTCCTACGTTCATCCCCCATCTTCCAGAGAAGACCCAGCCCTAAAATCCACCCGGAAGCCCCGTTGCCACGCCATTCTTCCTCTGTCTATCTTGCTTCCCGTAGACAGGCCAAACTGCACAGGTGTTCTCTTTCGGAGTTGCCCTGGCTGTCATGGTCGTCTGCTGCGGCACATCTTCCACGAGCATCACAGGAACATTCCCGCCTACGTCCATGCCAAATTTTGTGTTTAGAGGACGTCTAGAAGGCCACGTTCTAGGCCTCCCTTTGAGCTGGTCGCCTGCACCTGCGTAGGTCGGCCTGCAGTCTGCCCGCCCGTTCGTGACTACACCGGAGGTTCTAGCTGGCGTCATCAGCTTCCATCTTCTTCCAAGAGGATCGTCATCCACTATAGCACACCGTCAGGGGCATTTACTACCTTCTCGACATCCGTGACGTGCCTTCCTCGCTACTGGACATAGACCGGTCCGTGGTGCAGTACAGTCCGCACCGATTCACAGTGACTTGTGGTTGTCGTGCTTCACCAACTTGCGGCCCGTCAACCCAGTCACACCTGCCCAGATTTGCTTACTGTAGTCTTTTACCTCCTTGCGAGGAGTGGGCCATGTTTGGATTTGTACTTATTTAGTTCTTGTACCGGGGAAAGTGTGACTTGGCCGGGAGTCTTCCCTACGCGCTAGTGTAGAGGTACGGTTATTTCTCCCTACTAGGCACTTGCTTTACTAGTATTCATTCTTTTCTTCCGCTGCTTGTGAGAGGTAGGACGCCTAGCCCGTTTCTCTTAGTCACCGCTGTGAGCATGAGTGAGTTAGCCAACTCACGGCTCCATCCGAGCTCGCGAGCGAGTCGACTACTGTTGACTAGGCGGGTTCCTCAACCAACCGGATCTCTACGATTCCGTTGCTAGGGATGACCGTGAGCTTGTTGTCCTTGTTTGTGGTGTTTCTATGCGTGAGAGCTTCGTGGTTGTCGAGCCATTGGTGGCCCCGTGGCACATTGCTTGCTGGCCGTAGTTGTCTTAGGTTTGCATTGTCTTAGGAGTCGCGTTCGTCCCGCATCACAATCCCCTTGTTTGCCACCTCCTTGTGTTTTGTCACTATGACCTACATACTTAGCCCTACTTCCCAGAGAAGCCATCCCTCTTTCCATACAATGCTTGCTGACTTGAGCGTCGAAGGGTTCTCCCGGGGATTACCCACCCCGGCGAGAACTTCACTTGCAGGAAAGGAGTTCAATGAGATCTTCTCAAGGTGGCAGTCCTCCCCGGTGGTCTGACGGGAGAAGCTCGATGAGGTTTTCTCATAACCTCATCAATTGGAGCTAGTACCTGAAGCATCTCTGTCTCCAGTCACTGCTTCAATTACCTGAACTATTGGAGAAAGCCCACCTCCTCCGTCCATTCAAGATGTCAACAAGAGTCCGTCGCATTCAGTCGACAACTATGAGGTTCTAACCACATGTTCCTAAGGCAGGTCCTGCTCTTGCACCCCCCTTGTCCTCCCTACCACCCCGTCTCCCTCGAGGTCTATCTTCAAGAAGAAATGTAGCACATGGAAGCCATGAAATCCTTAGCTTGGGGGATAAGGAAGCTTCCACCATAGAGAACAAAAGGTAGAATTCCCCCTACCTCATATTCATGTCGCTGGAGCAAGTGGCTGATGCCTTCAACATAGCCGGGCGACCATCTCCCACAGAGTGCATCTCTCCTTTAGGGAGATTCACCCACCATCATGCCGCTATGCACCCTGGTTCTATGGAAGCTCACCTCCGCAACATCAAGGGAAGATCGTGATGGTCAATCTTTTTCGCTGGACTACCAGTCTGTACATCAACTGAAATGCTTCCACAAGGGTTTCCACTCAAGCTTCAATCTAACCCAAGATTTTTCACCATCTCTCGTCCCCTTCGAACATGGCTCAATGACACCCACCACTCCAGGAAGAGTTAGATGATGTGGTGTATGAGCCGACGCCAACTTAGCAGCACAAGTTCCAGGTCATTAGGCCAACTCAGATTGGACTATTTGCCATCTAAAATCTACACACCATCTCCCATCTCGGTCGAAGATCACTTCTTTCTCTCAGGCTCTGTGCATGAGCCCTCCCCCTTTTCCTCAAGTCCTATACGACGGTCAACTCGATTTCGCATCTTTCAATTTGAAAAAAAAAATCCATGACCCCAAGGCCTTACCCAATTTTCACTTTTTTTTTCCTATTTTTAACGCATGCTTCGGCCACTCTCTATTGGGCTGAGACATGATATGTTCCCGTCAACAAAATCTCTGGGTCATCTAATGGTCAATCCAGAGAAGTTACAAGATTTACACCTCCACACTAGTGTACGCCAATGTTTCATTGTCTATTTCCTTTTATCTCTTAATGTTCTCAAGTAAGTTTGTGGAAGGTTGTTCATCCTTTGTTTATATAGATTGTATCTGTGTAATTCAAAAACAAATTAGACAGGATATAATTTGTTCACTATGTGCCCATTCGAAATTGTCGTAGATCAAACCAATTATTAGTTCCCACCTATATGGAGAGCCTAATTTGATCTACAAATCAGTGACTAGAAGGATCGAAAAGGCTTTTATTGTGCCACAAGTTATATAAGAATTATTGACCCAAAGAATCAAGAATGACATTTTTTTCACTACTCAGAATAAAGTAGTTACCCACCAATGATATTGTCTCTTTGTGAATTCATGTAAACGTGCCTGGCACTCCTTTTTTCACCATTTCATCTATCAAAAATAGTTGTTCTAATTCTATGATTTCTTTAGGAGGGCTTCGTTCCGGCTAGTGACAAAATAATAAAGATCCACCTATTTCAAAATCACATGTTTCAATATTTGATTTTCAACTAATATCGGTAAACTTTTTGTAATTATAAATTAAAAAATTAGTTTTTAATCCTATCACCCTTTATATTTATTGATTAATCCCTCCAATCTAGATATTTATTTATAACACCTAAAATCTCGTGTTATTTAGTAAAAACACCCAATAACGTTACAAATAAACCCCACGTGTTTACCAAAAATCCCCTGAGAACGATGTTTATCAAATAAATCAGTAATAAATATGTAATTGAGAAGATTTGTAAATGAATATCTAGATTGAAAGGGGCTAATTCATAAAAATGAAAGATTATATGGGTTGAAAACTAAAAAACTTAATTTTTTTTTACATATTCTATGATACAAAAATTACACTATCTAAGTAATTCAATTTATATTCACTTGACGTATGAGAAATAAGTGTAAAAAATGTATGATTATAAGTTTGTAAATAATTTACTGATAGTGGAGAAGATATAACAATGAAAATTGAAAATTAAAGATAAAATTATGTAATTTTGAAATACATATTACTGTTCTTATTTTGTCACCGGTGATAGCATAACCCTCCACTTTTTCTAAAATGTTCTTTAGATTTTTAGCTAGTGATTTTTAATGTTATTCAAATTTTTATTGATTCTAAGAAAAATGTTACCAGATGACTATGCTTATTAATATTTTTGCCAAGCACGGTAATGAGAGAAATATTTTATAATTTAGAAATTATCATAAAAATCTTATGTTTATAATATGTTTTTAATGACGGGGAACCTAACACGATAGAACTCAAGTTTACATGGAATGTGAGAAACCTGAGTTCAAATCCAGTGACACCTAAATCATGCGCATCTATTTTTTCCAAAACTAGCAAACCCTGGACTCATCTCTCTCGAAAATCAAATGTGATTCAGGTAAGTCCCTCCCACCGAGAGTCAAATCTAAGATATCTCTATCACGAGACATGGTTCTTTCCCGTCGACCTACTCGGAATCCTCAATTATTATAATATATTAAGGTAGAATTGCATAAAAAGTTGTAATTCACATTAGATTCACAATTTTATCGTAAAAAAATCAATCTTCATCTTATCCCAAAAATCTAACAAATGCACCCACGAACCATGATGGAATTTCCAAATCAGTCTGCTTCAATGTACACCGGGTAGATGCGTGTTCCAATGAAATAGTTGGCCCTGTAGCGGCAGGAAAATGGTTCCTAGTCACGTACCACCTTTTCTATTTATTTGTTGGGGAAAATCGTCTCGCGTGCATGGATTCCTGCACACACCAAGAAACCAGAAGGGCGTCAGAAGGAGTCCCGGGTGTTACCCCAGGGGACAACCATCCGATGCTTAAGTCAGCAAGGGATTTAATGAGCGATAGAGCAGAGCAGAGTAAGAGAAAGGTAGGGGCCGTAGGAGTCGATCCAGGAGGCATGTAGATCCTCTGTATGCGTGCTCGCCGGTCCCAGTGGGCTCTCGGAGAGTGCTCGCTGGGTGGTAAGGCCGCTTCAGGAGGTAGAAGCTCTATTGACGTAGATGGCCCTCTTGTCGTTATCGCTGGTAGGGCTGCTCTCTTCTCAGTAGAAGATTCGGGGGCAGGAGTATCCTCTTGCATAGTCGCGTGGGGTTTTTAGTAGAAGAATATACCATGCTCTTCTCTTCTGTCGATGTCCCTTTTATATGGGTTGTCCTGTAGTGAGGGCCTCATCCCTTGATAGGGAATGGTCCGTTTAGTTGGAGTAACGTTCCCTGCTATGTCGGCGGGAGTTTCCCATTGGAGGGCGATAGCCCCGACGTAGGCCGGTCCCTGGGCGAGTCTTACGGCACTCATGGCACGTGCTCGCCTGTTACGGGGTCAAGGCCGACGTCGTGGGGGCAACGGTCGGTCGTCGGAGTGTCCTTCGGCGAGAACTGCGCTTGGGCCGGCCTCATCAGCGTCGTGGAATCCGATGCTCCTTTGGTCCGGTGATCCTCTTACTGGATTGGACGTGCATGTTTGCCCCTAGCGTGGGCTCAGCGCTTCCGAACCTTAATGGGCCGCTCGCGCCTGGGCCGTTCCTGGGTCAAACCAGATTTACCCTCCTCACTTCCCCCTACTCTTAGTTGCCGAGCACTCGTAGGGGACTGAGAGTAGCCCAAGAGAGGATTCTTTTGAGGATGTGATTCGAAGGTGATTTTCCTCGTACGGCGGGAGTTGGTGGCTTCGAGGCCTGCTTGGCACGCAAGGCACCTCTGGCGGTGGCAGAGGCCACGTTGGCAATGTGACGTCGGGTCTTGTCTCGTTTTAGGGATGTGGGCTTAGAACAGTCGCCTGGTCTCGATAGTCGTACCACCGTAGCGACAGGCGTCCCTTCGCCCGACCCTCAGGGGGCAACCGTCGGATAGTAGTGGGTGGTTTATAAGGAGCGTGGAAGGGGCTCTCGCAAACCATACCCACGTCTCACTAGTCGCCGTGCTCTGTCATAGGCTTCCGCTTCCTTTTGCCTGGTGAGGATCCTTCTCCCTCGGTTCTTCTTTTCTGCGGTAGTGATGCCTCCACGCAGGAGACCTCTTAGCGTCGAGTCCTCCTCTTCGGAGGAGATGCCTCAGAATCGAGGCGGTGTGCCGAGCACCTCGGGTGCGGGCACTAGTCGGCCCGACTCCCAGCCCTTAGTGGCCTACCGAGTGTTCTATGGGTTACGGGAGACCTTCCAGATCCCCCCCGAGTACGACATCATCTTTCCTGCTGTGGGAGATGACATAATGAGTCACCCCCCTGGCGGGATCATGATCCCAGTAGATTCCTTCCAGGCGGGTCTCCGTATTCCTGTCCATCCCTTCATCGCGGACGTCCTCACCCATTACGGGCAGAACCCTGGGGGATTATCCCCCAATTCGTACAGTATCCTCTGCGGGTTCGTCTACGCGTGCCGCAGAGCATCGGTGGCACCGAGCGTCGATCTGTTCTGACAGTTCTTCCACCTTCAGAGTTGTCCGTCCGACACTTTCTTCGCCTACTTCAAGGCCAGCGCCAAGGATCACTTTATCTCAGTCTCTCGTACCTCGTCTAACCGCAAGGGGTGGGCAGAGCGGTACATATACTTGATCAAGTCGAAGGACTGGGAGAGGGTCTCCGATGGCTGGATGCGGAGTGGCTACCCTCGCCCTTGGCGCAACTCGAAGCCCTCTCTGAATGATGAGGGTCGTCGAAATCTGAGGGCGGTTTCTCGGTACCCCCTCGTCGATGCGGACCACGTTCTGACCCCGGCGCTGCTTCGAGAGCTGGAGTTATGTCCCCCGTTGCTGCAGGGTACTGGCCGTGCTTCCCCGTAGGGTTGTGGTGGTAGTGGCTGATGCTTGACCAACCTCTTCTTTGTTGCCAGGGGCGGTTGAAGTGCGGGGTTGGACTCCTGAGATCGTCCGGCTGCCGAGGCTTGTTCCTCGGGCTGTGAACCACATCGCTCAGGGAATTGGCCAGGTGTCGGTCGCCGCCCCCCCAGTCCAGGTTGCTTTCGCTCCGGGGAGGTTGCAGTACCCGGCCCTGGTCGGCATCCCCTTGGCGCGCTCGCCCGAGGCGTCAGTGGCCAGTGGAGGGCCCGGTTCCCGGTGGAGTCTCTCCGAAGCCGTTCCCAGCATGCCCGGAGAGGAGTCTACCATGGCTGGCGGTGGTCGGGCCTATCTGACCAAGGATGAGTTTGCGGCGATCGACAGTCACCACCGGTCGAGGAAGAGGGGGAGGGATTCGACTCCAGCCAGGATCAGGGTCCCGCCTTCGCCTAGGGCGCTTCCCCCCAGTGTTCGCCCACCGTCGTCGTCGGCTGTGTCGGAAGCTGCTACTTTGGCGTCCGCTTCTGGTAACCGGGGGTGTGAAAGGGGCAAGGCCCCTACTATTGTCGAGGCGGATCCTTCTCCCCCACAGAGGGTTCCTCCGCGCGGTCGATCCTCGTCTCCGCATGATCAGTCCTCGCGGCCTGAGGACCTACCGACGGGGGTGCCCGGAGTCCCAGGCGTCGTCGATCTTATGATGCGGAGTGCTCGCTGGCACGAGCACATCGGGGAGCTGGGTCCTGGTGTCGTGGATGAGGTGATTGCTGTTGCTGCGAAGAGCATATGCCTGGTCACCAGCGCCTTCGAGCTGTGGAGGCACCGTTTCCTGGATGCCGCGCGTGAGCTGGAGACTAGTCTGGCGCCTCAGGCTGGGGTCAAGGGACGCTTGGAGGAGTTCAAGACTGCGAACGCCAGCCTTAGAGAGCAGCTCACTCAGCTGGAGTTGGCCCTGACCGGCATGGAGAGCGACCGAGACTCCTTCATGGCGCGGGCCGATGCGGCTGGTGAGAGGGCGGCCAAGCTGGAGGTGGAGACCCGAGCCATGGAGATCCGCTGTCAGGAGATTGAGGCGGAGCTCGCCAGGGCGTGTATGTCCCTATCCTCGGCGGGTGATGAGGCTGTGGAGGCCTTCCACTCCTCCTCGGCTTATCGGGCCAAGCTGACGGAGGCGGCCCTGCAGTATTATGGGTTGGCCCGTGACGGCAGCTTCCGGGAGGGCTGGAGTGCCGCCGTGAAGGCCACCGCGGGGTATTTTGACCTCGAGGCTCCTGTCCTCCCTCCTCCTCCAGATCCCTATGGATCGGGGGCCAAGGATGAAGAAGAGGGGACCGACCCCGTGGGGGCAGGCGCCGAGCAGTCAGTGTCGAGGGCGGGCGAGCGGGCGGCCGTCAATGCTGTCGTGGTGGACTTGAGTGACGAGCCACCTCCTCCTAGTGTCGCTGATGCGCGTGCGCCTGCTAAGCTCAGGGCACGTGATGATGTAACCGGGGCAAGTCCTTGAGAGGATGCCCCTTGTTGTCTTTTCCTGTGCTTTCCGAGGTAGTAGCCTCTTTTTGTAATTTCTCCTTTTGGGAATGAAAGGCTTTCCTTCTTTGCTTCGCAAATCTTTGAGATTTCTACTGTGTACTTCCTTCCTTTGCACCGTCGCGAGATCCTCTAGGAATACGAAACGGCGACCTTAATGAGAGCTTCTGAAGGAGTGCGACTTTTCAGGATCCGTCGCTTCAACTTCCACGGATTTGATTGAGGCGGTAGGAGTCCTCACACTTCCGGAGACTTAGTTTCTCACTATAAATAGTGGCCTTCCGCAGCGTTCTAGTGGTCATCTTGTGCCGACAAATCGTGGTAGGTAGGCTCCACTGAGAATGTCCTCAGGAGAGTCTGGTACTTCGTCGGATGATGAATCTCTATCGACTTGCTGCCAACCTCTGGTCCTCCGGAGGAACCCTGCGCCAGCTCCCTGGCGACCGTGGCCTGAGCCCGGAGAGGGTGGCCCGGCCTTTGAGTAGTATAGGCTTGGGTACCTGGACGGCTGGCGGGAGGCCCTGGAGAAGGTTAACCGCTTGTACGCTGGCAGGGGAGTCCTGCTTCTTGAGTCGGATAGGATCCGTCCTTGACGGGACGAGAAGAGTCAGGGTAGAGCCATCTTTCTGACTTCCGCTATCTTCTTCTCGCTCATCTTTGTGGTGCATGACCGATGTTTGCTCCTTGCAGGTGCTTGGTGAGATGCTCCTCGTTGCTAGAACATCTTCCTACTTTCTGGTAGGAAGGATCGTAAGGAAGGGTGGAATCTGTTTTCCATTCTTCCACTCGGTGGGCCTGGCCGTGCGGCTTGGACGACGGTGGTGGGCTCCTCAGTTTTGAAGGCATGGCCAGTACGCCGAGGTGGCCATCCTAATGTGTTGGCCTCGTGGTATTGCTGCCTTCCGCTGGCTTGTGTGGGCCTGCTGATTCCCTATAATGGGTGGAGCTTGCCGGTCTTCTTCCGAGCGCGGGTGGCCGGAGCTACTGGCCAAGTTTTTCTCGTGCAGGCCTTCTACAAGTGAAGCCCTTTGTTGGGCTGGGGATCTTGTCCCTCTTCTCTAGCATAGGAGGCTTCTCCGTGGGTACCCTTCCACAGAACAAAAATGGGTACCTACGCCTGCTTGAAGACTCTGCATGATCGTCGACAGAGGATGGTGCCTGGGAAGCGAGTTGTTGGAGTCATACATTGCCATCGTCGAGCACTTTTGTTTCTCCATGTACTTATATCTGGCCCGCGTGGGGGTACTTTGTCGATTTTCTAGCAACTTGTAATTTGACTAAAGAAATACAAATTCTTTTATTCTGAGCTAATATTGGTGTGTACCTTTTGTTGGCGATCTTCCGTACTTGTCTTCCATGGTGCTTGTGTCCTCGGTAGGGACCCTTAGGTTGCCACTTTGTTTTCGAGGGGAGCAGTGCTCGCCTATAGGGAACCCGTAGGTTACGTCCTTATTTTCAAGGGGAGCAGTGCTCGCCTCTAGGGAGCTCTTAGACCGCCTTCTCGTTTTCAAGGGGAGCAGTGCTCACCTCTAGGGGGCCCGTAGGCTACCTTGTTATTTTCAAGGGGAGCGGTGCTCGCCTCTAGGAAACCCATAGGCTCCCTTGTCATTTTCAAGGGGAGTCGTGCTTGCCTCTAGGAAACCTGTAGGCTACCTTCTTATTTTCAAGGGGAGCGGTGCTTGCCTCTAGGAAACCCATAGGCTACCTTATTATTTTCAAGGGGAGTCGTGCTCGCCTCTAGGAAACCCGTAGGCTACCTTCTTATTTTCAAGGGGAGTCATGCTCACCTCTAGAAACCCGTAGGCTACCTTCTTGTTGTTTGTGGGCAACTTACCTTAGTGGAGTACGGCTTGTGACGTTTTACTGGAAGTATTTTCTGAGGTTGACGGAGTTCCACGTTCTGGGTACCTCTCTCCCCCCAAGCGTCACTAGCCTGTATGCTCCTTTTCCGAGTGCTTCTGCTACCCGGTATGGGCCTTCCCAGTTGGGTGCGAGTTTTCTTGCGACTCTTCGCGGATCAGCCACGCTTGCTCTTCGTAGAAATAAATCTCTGTGACATCCCCAAGTGTCACTCCTTAACTCGGGCGTTGTAATACTGTGCCAGCTTCTGCTGGTATGCCGCAAGCTTTATCTGGGCACTGGTTCTTCTCTCGTCGAGCAAGTCCAGGTTTTCTAGCATCGCCTGGTGGCCTCATCAAAGTGTCCCACTCGTAACGAGGGGTTGTATATTCCCACCTGGACTACTGCCTCTGCTCCGTACGTGAGATGGAAGGGCGTCTCTCTGGTGGCGGCTCTAGCGGTGGTCCGATGAGCCCACAGGATGTTGGGGATTGAATCAATCCATGTGTCTCCTGCTTGATCCAAGCGAGTCTTGATGCCGTGGAGTAGAGTTCGGTTGGCGTTTTCTACCAATCCGTTGGCTTGGGGATGTCCCACCGAGGTATAGTGGTTCCAGATCCCCAACTCCGAGCACTTCTCCTGAAAGGCGGTGCTCGCGAACTGTCTGCCGTTGTTGGTAGTGAGAACTCTGGTGATTCCAAACCGGCAAATGATGCTCCGCAGTACAAATTTTCAAGTTGCTTCGCTTGTTATCTTTCCCAAAGGTTCAGCTTCGATCCATTTGGTTAAGTAGTCTATGGCGACTATGAGAAATTTCTTCCTCCCTTGTGCTTCAGGGAAAGGTCCCAGTATGTCCATCCCCCACCGAGCGAACGGGCGAGGCTCCGTCAAGGCGTGGAGCTGCGTCACAGGTTGGTGGTGCAGGTGGGAGTATTTTTGACATTGGGGGCACCTTCGAACGTAGTTGAGGCAGTCCTGCTGCATGGTGGGCCACCAGTACCCTTGTCGGATCAGCGTCCTCGCGAGTGCTTGCCCTCCCACATGACTTCCATAGAATCCTTCATGGACTTCTTGGATGGCCTGACCGGCTTCCGTGGGGAAGAGGCACTTGAGTAGAGGAGCTGGGAGGGACCGGCGATATAGCCGGCCGTCCACCATAGTGAAACGGGCCGCTCTCGCCCGCATGCACCGTGCTTCGGCGTGATCACTGGGGAGCTGTTGCCGAAGGAGGAAATTGAGTAGGGGATCCATCCAAGAGGGTTCGTAGTCAATGGCGTTTACCTGGAGCACTGGATCATCTACGCTCGGTGCTGACAGTTCCTCTATCAGGATCGATCTCAAGCTGGAGACTGTGGTGGCTAATGTCAGACGGGAGAGGGCGTCTGCTCGGACGTTCTCTTCACGCGGGATATGGACCACTTCGAAGCGGGCGAACTCACTCGCCGTGGCCTTGGCCTTCTCCAAATATTTCATCATAGAGGGGTCTCGGGACTCGAACCCCCCTGACTTGGTTGGTGATGAGCATGGAGTCACTGTATGCTCGCACGCTCGATGCCCCCAAGTGTTTCGCCATGCGCATCCCGGAAAGAAGCGCCTCATATTTGGCCACATTGTTCGTGGTCGGGAAATTGAAGCACAGGGCGTACTGTAGCTCTACGCCCTCTGGTGAGAGTAAGACCAGCCCCGCACCGCTGCCCGCGGCGCAGGAGGACCCGTCGACGTATAGCTCCCAAGCGGCGCCCGAGGTCTGCTCAGGCGAATCCTCGGTGGGTAGGGTGCATTCGACGATGAAATCCGCGAGTGCCTGGGCCTTGATCGCTGTCCTCGGTCGGAACTTGATGTCGAATTCTCCCAACTCGATGGCCCACTTGACTAGTCTTCCGGATGCGTCCGGGTTCTGCAGAATTTGTCGGAGGGGCTAGTCGGTGAGGATGGCGATCGGGTGGGCCAGGAAGTATGGCCGTAGCTTGCGAGCAGCCATAATCAAAGTGAGGGCAAGCTTTTTAGTCCGCGAGTACCGGAATTCCGATCCTTGCAACGCTCGGCTGACGTAGTAGACGGGCTTCATGACTCCTGCTTCCTCCCGTGTGAGCACGGCACTCATGGTGCTGGGAGTCACGGACAAGTATAGGAGCAGCAGTCCCCCCCCTCTTGGGGTTTGGAGAGGACATAAGGCGCTGTCAGGTACCGCTTCAATTCTTTGAATGCCTACTCGCACCCGTGGTCCCAGTCTATCCATCCTTTCTTCTTCGATGCCAGGTTGGCTTGCTTGACCAGTCGGAAGAAGGGTATACATCGTTCGGTGGCTCGGGATAAGAACTACGCCAGAGCGGCGATGCGCCCGGTGAGACATTGTACGTCCCTCACCTGTCATGGTCACTCCATCTCCAACACCGCTTTGATCTAGTCGGGGTTGGCTTCGATCCCTCGGTGGGTTACGAGGAACCCTAAGAACTTGCCTGACCGTATCCCGAACGCACACTTAGCAGGCTTAAGTTTCATGTTGTACCTTCTGAGCGTAGCGAAGGTCTCAGCCAAGTCGCGCAAGTGCTCGGATGCTCGAAGGCTTTTCACGAGCATGTCGTCGATGTAGTCCTCCATGTTGTGGCCGATCTGCGTGTCAAACATATGGTTGACTAGGCGTTGGTATGTAGCTCCCACATTTTTTAGCCCGAACGGCATACGCGTGTAGCAGTAGAGGCCGTGGTCGGTGATGAATGCGGTCTTGTCTTGGTTGGGCTGATGCATGCTGATCTGATGGTACCCTTAATAGGCGTCAAGGAAGCTCAGCATCTCGTGTCCGGCCGCGGCATCGACTAGCTGGTCGATCCGTGGCATGGGGAAGCTGTCTTTGGGCGTGGCTTTATTGAGGTCGGTGTAGTCCACGCACATTCGCCACTTCTCGTTGTTTTTGGGTACTAGGATGACGTTGGCTACCCAGTCTGGGTACTGGGTAGGCCGGAGTAGTCCTGATCACAATTTCTCACCTACTTGTTGCCTGATGACGGCCTGTCGCTCAGGGTTGCATCGTCTTCGGCGCTGCTGCATCAGGTGGCAGTTGGGGTCCAACCTTAGTTGGTGCGTAATGACCTCCGGGGGAATCTTGGGGAGCTCGTCCTCGGACCAGGTGAACACGTCCTGATTGGACGCGAGGAAGCTCGCATACGCTCGTTTGTCGTGCTCGGGCAAGGTAGCGTCGATCTTTAATGACCTACTCGGGTCATCCCCGACCTGGATGAGGTACAAGTCCTCAGCCGGAGCGCACATGCTCGGACCCGGGTATTCGGCCCTTGCCTTCTTCTCTGGAGGCACTTCTTCGGGACGTCGGTCGCAGGTGGAGATGAGGTAGCATCTCCTCGATTCCCGTTGATCGCCCCGGACTTCCCCTACCCCATGGGGGCTGGGGAATTTTAGCTTCTGGTGGTAGGAGGAAGGGACGCCTCGAAGCATACCGAGGATTCCTCGGTCGATGATAGCGTTGTATCCCGTCATTGCACGGACCACAGTAAAGTCGGCGAGGAAATTTACCTCTCTCGGTGTCGTCCCGAACGTGATCGGGAGCGTGATATGCCCTTCTGGGCGAGTAGTCGTGCCGGAGAATCCGTATAGCGGTGTGTGCAATGGCGCGAGTTGTGACACATCCACTCCCATGAGTACTAGACAGTCGTACGCAATAACATCAGGTCCGCTTCCATTATCCACCAGAATGCATCGCACAGTACATTGATTGATGGTGACGGACACCACCAGAGCATCGGAGTGGGGCATCGTGACGCCTTCAAGGTCATACTCGGAGAAGACTATGGGGTCTCCCGGGTGGCCTGGGGGGGATAACCCCCTCGGGGTCCCTTCTCCCTGGTCCGCCATTTTGAGGGTCGTCACGTACCGACGCCTTCTGCTCACGCTATCTCCCCCGGCCGCAGGCCCCCCCGAGATCATCATGATCTCCTTTCCGTTGGGCCGATTGTCGATCGGGGGAGGCATCTTATTTCATCTCTCGGCGGCCTTGGCGAGGAACTTATCGAGGAGCCCTCTGCGTACGAGGTCCTCGATGGCATCCTTTAGGTTGATGCAGTCAGCGGTGTCATGGCCATGGTCCCGGTGGAACCTACAGTACTTGTTCTTATCCCGCGAGTTAGGATCTGACTTCATCCGCGAGGGCCATTTAAGGAACGGCTCCTCACGAATTTCCATCAGGATCTGATCGGGCGGGGCCGTCAGGGGCGTGTAGTGGCGATATACGCCCCTTTTCTTCTCGAAGTGGTCGCGGTGGCCTCCATCGCGCCGCTCTCGCTTGCTCCGACCCTCGTGCAGTGGGTCGGCGGTTCTTTTACGGTCGGGCTGGTCGGTCCCGGCCGCGCGGCGCAGGGCCGCAGAGTTCTCCTTGCAGTGCGTGGGCTTCTGGGCCTGTGCGAGGAGGTCTGGAAGGGTCATTGGGGCTTCGACTCCGAGCGCGCGTCGGAGGATGTGATCTCGCATCCCCTGAGTGAGTGCCGTGGTGGAGATGCCGACGTCGAGGAGGGGGATCCGGAGTGCCTCCGCGCGGAAATGAGAGATGAAGTCCCATAGCACCTCTTCCTTCCCCTGCCTGAGGGCGAGCAGGGTTACTACTGATTTGGCTACCTTTCGGCAGCCTACAAAGTTCTCCTTGAACAGCCTCTTGAGCTGTTGGAAGGAGGAGATTGTCCCGGCCGGTAGGGACTCGAACCACGCCCGGGCGTTCTCTCGAAGAGTGGTGGCGAACGCTAGGCACTTTACGGTGTCTGAGGCCTAGTGGAAGACCAGGTGGGACTCGAAGCCGTGTAGGTGGTCAGTCGGGTCGGTGGTGCCGTCGTAATAGGCGAACGACGGCAACTGAAGGTTCGGCGAGATGGGGGCTTCCATGGTCTCCCTAGAAAAGGGGGCATGGAAGTCTTGGTCATCGTCGATGAGGCTGCGATTCTTAGCTGCCAGGAGGACGTCGTCTAGGTACCTGACCTAGTCCTCTATCTCGTCGAACCACTGGAGCTGGCGGTCCATCTCCGGATTAGAGTGGAGGGGGCTGCATCCCCTAGATGCGGGTACGCAGCGCGATCACCGGTTTCTTGTGACGGAGGCGCGGGACAGCTCTCGTACCTGTCAAAAATTTTCTCCGGCTTGGCATTCTCCGCCCTCCCGTCGCTCGGGCGGGGGGTGCTGAGGCCTCTGGTCTCGGAGCTTCCGGCAGAATTTCGCCAGGACTCATATTTCCTGGCGGAGCTCATCTAGCTCACCTCGGGTGACCTCTTGTCGGTGGTGCGCGGAAGAAGCTTCTTGCGACTCCCGGCGGGAGTTGGGTCCCTGGTGGGATTCTCGCCCTCGGTTGCTGGCATTGCGAAGGCTTCCACGGGACGCCGTAGCTTTTCGCTCGTAGTTCCCACAGACGTCGTCAAGAAGTGTAGCGGCAAGAAAATGGTTCCTAGGCCACGTACCACCTTCTCTATTTATTTGTTGGGAAAAATCGTCTCGCGCCCGTGGATGCTTGCACACGCCAAGAAACCAGAAGGGCGTCAGAAGGAGTCCCGGGTGTTACCCCAGGGGACAACCCTCCGATGCTTAAGTCAACAAGAGATTTAATGAGCGATAGAGCAGAGCAGAGTAAGAGAAAGGTAGGGGCCATAGGAGTCGATCCAGGAGGCATGTAGATCCTCTGTATGCGTGCTCGTCGGTCCCAGTGGGCTCTCGGAGAGTGCTCGCTGGGTGGTAAGGCCGCTTCAGGAGGTAGAAGCTCTATTGACGTAGATGGCCCTCTTGTCGTTATCGCTGGTAGGGCTGCTCTCTTCTCAGTAGAAGACTCGGGGGCAGGAGTATCCTCTTGCATAGTCGCGTGGGGTTTTTAGTAGAAGAATATACCATGCTCTTCTCTTCTGTCGATGTCCCTTTTATATGGGTTGTCCTGTAGTGAGGGCCTCATCCCTTGATAGGGAATGGTCCGTTTAGTTGGAGTAACGTTCCCTGCTATGTCGGCGGGAGTTTCCCATTGGAGGGTGATAGCCCCGGCGTAGCCCGGTCCCTGAGCGAGTCTTACAGCACTCATGGCGCGTCCTCGCCTGTTACGGGGTCAAGGCCGGCGTCGTGGGGGCAACGGTCGGTCGACAGAGTGTCCTCCGGCGAGAACTGCGCTTGAGCCGGCCTCATCGGCGTCGAGGAATCCGATGCTCCTTTGGGCCGGTGATCCTCTTACTGGATTGGACGTGCATGTTAGCCCCTAGCGTGGGCTCAGCGCTTCCGAACCTTAATGGGCCGCTTGCGCCTGGGCTGTTCCTGGGTCAAACCAGATTTACCCTCCTCAGGCCCCTATGTGACCAACTCGGGATATGCTTGTCGTCACGTAAGTTCACGTCAAAGTAGTCTCCTATCGGATTGTATCATTCAACCGAAAATTGAAACTGATTTTTTACTAAGTTCCCTAATATAAAAATGAAATTACATATATACCCTTAAAAATTTCAAAAATTACCACTATACTCTTATATTTATAATATTTACCTCAATACCCCTCAAATCTATTAACTTGAGTTGTCATGTCTGTAGACACGCCATTCCTGACGTCTCATGAGTAAATCTCATATTACACTATGATACCCCAAGGCGGCCTTCACATTTTTAATTACTCTGGTGATTTCCTATTTTTATGATTTTTTTTACATTTTTTTGAATTTTTTCGTGAAAAATCATGGAAGTGTCCAGGCGCCTGGACACCTCCATCAATGACCAAAAAAAATAAAAAAAATCAAAATCATGGAAGTGTCCAGGCGCCTGGACGCCTCCATCAATGACAAAAATATAAAAAAAATTAAAATCATGGAGGCGTCCAACTGCCTGGACGCCTCCATCAATGCAAAAACAATAAAAATAATATCAATAATCATAAAAAACAAAACAAAAATCAAATAAAAATATATATATTTATGGAGGCGTCCAGGCCCCTGGACTCCTCCATAAAAATAAATATAAAAAATATAAAATGCCCGTTGGCATAAAAGACAAAAAATAAATAAAAAATACATATTAATGGAAGCGTCCAGGCTCCTCGACGCCTCCATAAAAATAAATAAAAAAATTAAAATGCCAGCCCTGGTATAAGAGACAAAAGAAAAATAAAAAATAATATAATTTTCGAGGCGTCCAGGCCCCTGGACGCCTCCATCAAAACCCTCACGGGCGCCGGCCACCGAACGACGGTTTGTCGTGTGTGAAAAAATCCAAATTATAGAGACGTCCAGTCAGCTGGACGCGCCCATTTCTGAATCACGAGGCGCCGCTCACAAAACCACGCGTTGTGCCAAACCGCGTGCGGCCGTCGTCGGTTTTCGGTGGACCTGCTTGAGGCGTCCGGGACCCTGGACGCCTCCACAAAAGTATTCCAAAAAAATCAATAAAAATAGAATAAAATATTATTTCGGCCCTGATGGAGGTGTCCAGGGTCCTGGACGCCTCCACCCTCCGGAGCCCTATAAATAGAGGCCCACCCCCTCAGTTCTGGGGGAGCTTCGAAGTGATCCGATAGGCTGCCGGAGCCCAGAGGCTACGGAGTCATTTTCTAACCCGTGGGTTCTTTTGTAGGTGGAGGTTCTGCCGGCTTCTCGGGTGCTCACGCTCGCGAGAGGAAGGTCGTCTTCATCCACCGCGCTTCCACGTCGTCCCCACGCTGCCGGAGCTCCGCCGGATTTCACCCTCGGCTCATCCAATAAGCCTTTTCTTCCCCTTTTTCTTCGTAGTTCTTTTGCATTCATCATCTCGCATCCTCTATCCCCCTTCATAAGGGCGCCTCTTCTTTTATACTTCTTGCATCCATCATCTCATTTTCCTCCTACTCGAGTCCGAGAGGGGTTTAAAAGATAACACCAACCAGGTGTGTGTCTTGCCATCATTTCGTTATTTTTATCGCAAGGATTTGAATACTACACCTCCATCTTTCTAATCCACTTGTCATTTGTTTGTCGTTGTTTTGCAAGGGTAGCCGAGGAAAGCCCTCTCCGTCGGCCGGCCGGAGGGAGAGGAAGAAGCAACCCGCCATCTCCCGCTCTTGAGGTAGGCGCGATCACTTTTTTATTTTGGGGTCTTTCGGCCCCTGGCGATCACATCATATTCTCGAGGCCGAGGTGAGTCACTTCCCCAATGGCCGTTTAAATTTCCGTTCTTATATTCTCTTTATACTCTGTTATATTCTGCTCATATTCTCGAGGCCGCGGCGAGTCACTTCCCCAATGGCCGTTTAAATTCCCGTTTTTATATGTTATATTCTTATCTATTCGTGTTCTCGAGGCCGCGGCGAGTCACTTCCCCAATGGCCGTTTACATTCACGTTCTTATACGTTATATTCTTATCTGTTTGTGTTCTCGAGGCCGCGGCGAGTCACTTCCCCAATGGCCGTTTAAATTCCCGCTCTTTGTATTCTCTCTATATTCTGTCATCTTATTATCTGCTCATATTCTCGAGGCCGCGGCGAGTCACTTCCCCAATGGCCGTTTCAATTCTTGTTATTTAATTTTTGCACCATTCCCGTCCCCCCGAGGCCGCGGCGAGTCACTTCCCGCTATGGCCGTTTAAACCCCATATTTTGCTATATCACACTTGTCCCGCTCGCCCCGCCGGAGCAATCTCCCGTGGTGGCCCCTTCTTTCTCTTCTCTTATTTCTGTGTTGCAGCAAACAAACACCAAAAGAAATAAAAGAGGAGCCCGCGCGCGCTCCGCGTCATCTCCGCTCTTCCCGGAACCGCGTGACGTCGCTCACAGATTGGCGATCACGGTGGGACATCTACTGCTTCCTTTCGGCTACCCTTGCAAGTTCGGCACCACCCGTGCCTCTCCACCTTCGCGCCCGCGCGCGCCCCCGTTGTGCTCACGGCAGCACCGTCAGTTTTGATTGGTTCTTTGTTTATTATATGTCTGTTATTTCTGTTGTTTTCCCACTCCATATATCTGTCAGCATTCCATTGCATACATCCATTCCTCTTTTCTATCCTTTTTTTCATTTTTTGAGGATCACCCTTTCCCGGTGAAGGAAGGACTCTCCGTTTGGAATTCCTCTCAACGGACTAGAATCTCCTACATTGGGACCTCCGTAAGTCCCCGACATCGAAGAATCTCCTCTTCGTTCACTGGGCTGGTTGTACCATTGAAGTTCCCCGGAGTTAGTCATTTCATTCGTGGTGAGACGAGAGACCCTAGCTGACACGGCGGTAAAACAAAAAATAAACTAGGGTCCCCATTTTATGTGAACTTCGGATCTCGCTAAAAATACAAAAAAATCATCAAAATCAAAACACAAAAAAAGACGTAAGGCATTCACTTGTGTGTTAATCTCTGCTGATCGTTTGTTGGTGTATGCTATTATGCTCTCGAGAAACATGATGGATGGCTGAATATAATTACAATTGTTTCGAGGCCGATGCCTTCCGTTATGGGTCTCAAATGCGTGACCCAGGTCACGACTCTTACGGGGTCTATAACTCAGACTGGGGCTATCAGCCTGACCCACAGGTTCATCCCATGGACATTGGCCCATCCTATAAGTCCTCATATGGAATACAGGCCACTGTTAGTGGAGCTTCCCCCTCCACTAGTGTTCCCTATGCCTGGGATTTCATGGCTTCTCATGTCGACTCTCTCAGCTCTCAACTTGGAGCCTTACAGGCTGTTATTGAGAGGAAATTTCTTCCTCCTTCCCCTCCTCAAGCCAACCCCCTTCACGCTTTCATGAATAATATTACCAAAATGGAGAAGGATTGGAAGGAGAGAAGAGATGAGTATGGCATCTGGGATATGAGTGAGCAAGAAGTTCTCCCAAGTTTTAACGATCAAGTGGATGCCGTCCACCCACCATTCATTCATTACGCTCATTCATATGGCCCTCCGCCTCCGCATTCATATCCACAAAACCCTTCATGTCAATATACACCATCTCCACTCATCAACGTGCCTCCACCACGGCGTCCATTTGAACTTGATGATCATAAAGAATTGGAAATGGCACATGATGAAATTTATGAAGATTTTGAATATACACCTACTCCGAGTTTTCTTCGTTTCCCTCTTCCACTGCTCCCACAAGAACCCCCTGCTCAGGATGAAGCCACTAGTTCTACCCCTGCTTATGAGTCATCATGGTGTCACGATGACGGGTTTACACCCCAACAACCCGCATCAATGCACCATGAATCACCTTCTACCCTTAACCCCCCACGTACCACCAAAATTCGACGTTTCCTATGTACCAAGCCTTCTACTGTCACCCCTCCAATTGTACAAATAACCCCCACACCATTGGCTTCCACTAAGCATTCCACTAACTCTTGTTCCCAACCAAGTAATCCTCCATCATCTCCACCTAAAACCTCCACTAGCCTTGTAACCCCGAATCCAACCATTCCTATTCCTCCACTCCCCTTACCTAAACCCGAGATTAACCCTGAGCCGGGCCCATTGATTGTTGCACACGAGCCAACCTCGTCTCCTCTCGAGAACAAGGAGAAGCCCGTCGTGTCTCAACCTCCACTTACCCTTCCTATAACCCCCATCATTGAATCTCCATCACCCGTTGAGCATGCTGTCTCAATCTCACCTCCTTCCACCACCTCTCGGAGTGGGTATCTTTCTAAAAATACATGTGCCAAAGATGATGTTCAAGAATCGGACAAGAAGAATTTGGCCACGGCAATGCCATTCAAGATCCAAGATTTAATTTGCCGAATGCCGATTCGGGTTCTTGTGCCGGTCACCTTTGAGAAGGCCGAATTTCCATCTGCACCAATGCCCATCAAGAAGGACCCTCAGGAATTGGTACTGACCAAATCAGGGGCCAAAATAACCACGATCACGTTACTCCTTGGCCAACATGCTTTCAAGGCTCTTATTACCCCTTGTTCGGTCATAGTCCAAATGGCCAATCAAAAGAAGGGGTTCTCCTCATGCATAGTGATGACACATTCTACTGCCGAGGAGATAATGAATTCTATGCTTAGGGGTGGGTCAGGGCAGTTCTTGTTGGAAACTTTTGACATCATGTCTACTCACTACCAACTTCCATGCAAGAGGCGAACGCCTATGTTACCCGGCATATTCACATGTGATATTCCAACGGCCTTGAGCAGTACCCCAAACATGAAGCTCCTTATACCGAGCATCGAACTTCCAATGATAGACACCATTCATCTATCAAGGGAGCTATTTCTAAAGGAGCCAGTTCATGTCAAGATCCCTACTTCACGAGCGGAACTCTCAAATTTTTGTTATGATATTTTGCTAAGAGAGTTACCGTTCATATATGAATGTCCAAAGGGCCTTACTAAAAGTCCATCAAATGAGAACCCATGGGCCCTGACCGCACTGATTGGACTGGTTGGTCAGAAAAGGACTAGGCCGTCTCTTCATTGGAGAGAGCATGCAGGGCCAAGAGGTCAGGAAGCCATGTTGAAGGTTGAGAGGCCGCACTATGAGAGAGTATTTACCAAGAAGAGGGAAAAGCATAAAGTGAAGCTTAAGGATAATAAATCCCTTGTTGAAGGAGCCCACATCAGTTCATCCACTTCCTATCCCAGTTCATCGCTGCTCATGCTGCTATTCAGCTTCTTTTTATGGGCAGTCCATTGGTTAAGGAGACGCCTTTTGTCACCTAAATCTAAGCCATCAAGCTCCTCTGCTCTAGGGTCCCCGAACCCTCACATTCCTCGTTGTCCGGAGCTTCCGGACCCCTACATTCATCCCTGTCCGGAACCTCCGGACCCCTCCCTATTTAATTCCATGTTTTTATCCATCTCTCACCCCCATCCGGAACCTCCGGATTTCTTATCTTATTCTCCATCTCTCTCAGGGCATCGCGCCCTTCCTTCCCATATCCACCTGGAACCTCCGGGCCTCTCCTTCTTTCGATTTATCCTTTTGTTCTTCCAAGTCATCACGTCCTTCATTCTTTTCACCCCTTTGAATTATCTTTTTACACACCTCCCAGGGCATCGGGTCCCTCATGATCTTCTTCCTCCGGAACCTCCGGATTCATTTCCCCATGATTCTCCTCCTTTACATCCGGACCCTTCGGATCCGTCTCTCTCGATTCATCAATTTCTGATTCCTCCCGATCCCGCTCCCGGGTTCGACCCGGTTCCTTCCACGTTAACTTCCTCGGGCACCTGCCCGTTCTCACACTGTTTCCGAGGCTTTAGTCCTCACTGATTTCTTTGATTTCTTCTCATCCTGTAAATTCTTCTAGGTATCTTTCACCTAAATCTTGTTTTATCCCCCACTTATTTAAAATAAACCGCCCTAGTTGGAGGATTGTTGTATAGGAGGAGCCTTACTGGTATTCTGCTAAGATGTCTTGGTGACGATGAGGTTTGGAAATGTGTAGAAGAGACGCACTCGGGTGTGTGCGGTGGCCACGTGAATAGTCAGATGCTCGCCAAGAAGATCATTCGGCAAGGCTTTTATTGGCCCACTATGGAAGAGGATTGTGCTGTCTATGTCCGTAGGTGTGTCAAGTGTCAACTTCACGCCGATAAAATCCATTCACCATCTTCCTCACTTCATCCAATATCCTCCCCATGGCCTTTCTCCATGTGGGCATTCGACGTCATTGGTCCCCTAGGTGATCCCAATTCCCTCACCAAGCAGAAATCTTTCATCCTTACTGCGACGGAATATTTCACCAAATGGGCCAAAGCCGAAACTTACGCGAAAATCAAGGCGTCAACAGTCTGCAAGTTCATCATGAAGAACATTCTCGCCAGATTCGGCATCCCAAGCACGATCGTCACCGACAATGGGCCACAATTCATTTCTCAGGACCTACAGGACCTCTGCAAAAGGTACGCAATTGCATTGCATCATTCATCGCCATATTACCCACAAGGTAACGGCCAAGCGGAGGCCACCAATAAAACATTGCTCAAAATCATCAAAAAAACCTGCGAGTCTAGTAAGTTTTCAGACTGGCCAGAAAAGCTTATCGAAGCTCTATGGGCCTATCGCACTTCAATCCGTACCCCCACCGGGCAGACTCCATTTGCCCTTACTTATGGTATGGAAGCGGTAGTCCCATACGAGACTCTGATCCCTTCTCTCAGGGTACAATTGGACGAGGACTTTCCCCTCGACGATCGTCGTAATTCACTCCTCGCCCAGTTGGAACTCTTGGATGAGAAGCGGCTGGCCGCTGCCGAACACGCGCGTGTGTATCAAAATAGACTCGCTCGCTTTTACCAAAAGAAAGTCGTTGAGAGAAAATTCAAAGTCGGTGAGATGGTCGTAAAAAGAATTTTTGTCAAACCTGGAGGGCCGCGTTCTAAGCTCCAACCCAATTGGGAAGGACCATTTGTAATTCAAGCCGTGTACCCTGGCAACGCCTACAAGCTAATCAACGCCGAAGGGACCGAGTTATCCCACCCTTGGAATGGGCTTTATCTTAAGAAATACTACCCTTAGCACAAACAAAAAAAATGATGAAAAGATAAAAACATCAAAAAATAAAGAAATATTGAAAACCACTAAAAATATGGAAAATTCAAAATGCCGATGCCCGGCAGTCACCATATAGTTAAGTCTCTGCATCTAACCTTCATGTTAGGATAGGGCCCATTAAGGCTTGGTAGGCACCGGGTCTTGGTTTGCCAGAACCGTGGAGATCCCTATCCGGCCACGTCGGCCTATGCTCGCTCGAAGGAAGCTAACATGTGTTCACTTATGTATTTTATTCAAAAAAGTTGGTAGCATCACCTATGGTAGGGCCACACCTAGAAGATCTCCGGAAGCTGTAATCTTTATTCTTTTCTCTTCGACCAAATGAGACAGTCGGCGCCCTTAAAACGCTGAGCATGAGAAACCGAAACTCAAACCCCCAGGGCAAGAGTAGGATCCATTTCCTCGAGCATCGATCAGTGCACGAGAAGAGGGCAGTGTCCCCGCAGGCATACGAAAAGGGAGCCCACAAACGTCAAACGACTATATCTCCCTCACAAAAAGAAATACAAAATCAAAATCAAGAGAAAAGCCTGGTCGTGACCGTGCCTGGTACGATAAACGGAACCCCTCAAAGCAAAAGTCTGAATCCACAAAGGGGGCCGTGGAATGTAAATGCTCGAGATTTGGTCCGAAGCTGTCCGAAAGGAAAGAGTTAATGGGCCCTTATTCGCTCGCCGGGTTAACGGCTTTGCCGGTCCTCTCAGGAGGTTTATCCCCTACACTCTTCCTTCTCCCTCTAAAGATGAAGGTTCGATGGAGTTTCTGAAAGGTGAAAACTGCCCAGGGTCTGCGACCTTATTTTAATATACACATTTGGTTGCCTACTTTGAAAAGCAAAAGCTATCGCTGCGAAGGAGTCTCTGTGTTTCTGGCTGGTCAAGACCCCTGTTTACCACCTTGATGTCTTCTTGTTTAACCTCGGGCTTAGGCCAATGCAAGCGCGTCACCTATGGGTGCGACGGCGTCTGATTCCGGGTCAGCGTCGCGCGGTTGGTCGTTAGGGTTCCAGGGTGTTCCATCATATACCATCTAGAGTTGTGAGGAAACAGACCCGGGTCGGGCAAATCATTTACCTCAAACACCTTTTGGGTGAATCCCTGTGGTCGGAAGCGACTGGGAGCCTAAGCATGACATGACGGTATTGTCATCAGGGTAAGTCTTAGCCGGCGGGATCATCATTCGAGGGGTCTAGAGGCCCAAATCAACCTAGATGTGCACTTAGGATACCTGGGAGGTTAGTAAGAAACCCCTGTTCTCACGAAGGTCAGGTGCCATTTGGGTGCTTGCCGGGCGTTAGCAATAAAAAAAATCGAAATGATAAAAGCAAAAAAAATGGAAAAGAGAAAATGCACATATTTGCAAATAAAAAAAAATCTTTTTATGATAAAACAAAAAAATATCAAATATAAAAAAGAAAACAAATCAATTTTGCATGATTACATTTGCGTGCAGCATCTCACTTTTAATACCGCTTGCATTCGTGTGCTTGCCTGTCGCATTTATCATCACCGCATCTTTCCCTTGCCTTCGTTAAATAAAGGCTTGGCCCCTTGACCAGTTATCAAGGACAGTCACAGTGACCATTTGCTTATTGAGCAAGGGGCCAAGTCAGAACAGAAATTCTGATTTGTTTGTTTCAGTGATGTGTGCAGGGATTCAGGCAACAGAAGCAAAGGTGAAAACCAAACAAACCAAACCTTGTGTTTTATTCCAAAAACCAAAAAAAATTACATCAAGTTTCGCCCTCTCGCTCTGCATTACTCGTCCCACTACTCTCCGGGCAAAACACTCTCAAAGGTGCTACCCAACTACGAAAAGCGGTACTCTTACCGCTCTGTACTCCTCTTCCTATTCCCGCATCCCGGCGTTGATCTACGGAAGCAGTAGAGAAGCTACCAACACGAAAGCCACGCTCTCGTGCTCTTCGATAGCGCTCCTCACCATCTCTCAGCCACTGTTCAGCAAGGCCAAGGCTGATTCGGAGTTCGAATAGTTGGGCCTCCATGGCCCTTCGTTCCTCCCTTTCAGTCAATCTGTTGGCTCTTTCTCTCTCTGCGTCTCTTTCTTTCTCTGCACGTTCTCTCTCGCGGTCTTCCCTCTCCAACTGGAGAGTGATCCTCAGTTCCACAGCATCCCTAGAGGAGTCGTCATCAGGATGACGCCGCAGTTCGCTCTCCAGTTCTGCTATCCTAGCCTCCTTTTGCGCAGCTTGGCCAAGCGCTTCTTCCGTCTCCTTTTCCTGCCAAGTGTACCATCTCAGATACACGATAAGGCATAAATAAGGAGAACTCAACGCTGAAACTTTTACCTGTATACGGAGCATCCCTTCTGCCTCCGCAGCACGCTGCGTGGCGTGAGCAAGTTGCTCATGAAGCAAGTTAAGTTCGGAGGTAGGAATCCACAGGCTGGAAGAGGCACCACCTACTCCCATCACTGGGGAAGCCGCGCCAATCTGGGCATGCTACGACCGCGTGAATTAGCAGCCAACATCAAGAATCTGAGGATTTAATTACGAACGCGCACTGTACACCTACCAAGGCGCTCGTAGCTCCGCGGGCATCGCCCAACTGTTGTTCCATCTCTGCCAAGCGAGTTCGTAAATTCGCTATCATGGCATCCCGGACATCCTGCAGCCATACGAGTCAGCATTTCCGCCGGAAAATCAAAAAAACCAAAAAAGGAGAAAGAAGAAAAGAGAAAAAGGGGAAACCTACCTCCACAAGTCCCCGGGGTTGGAGCCGCTCTGCGTACTTTATCCTATATAGACGCAAGTAGTCTTCGCTATCCCGCGCCTGCGATTCTACAATCATGCCACCCCGTTGCCAATCCTCGTACTGTTCGGGGAATCGCACGCGCCAGTCAATACAGGTCGCTGGTCCCCGCGTCTTTCTCCCGACACGAGGTGGCGCAACTGAATCCACCCATTCTTGAGCCAGTCCTAAAGTCCTCATAACCAATCGTAGCCGAAGTGGCTCGATTTCATTCAGGCAGTGCATCCACAGTTCCCATCCGAACCGGGCACGACTTGCTAGAACCCACGGCTGGTCACCATCGACCATGTCTGAGTAGGGTCTCCAGTTTACCATCGCTGCAGGGAACTCCTGTAGCTCCCGCCTTAGCACCATCAGTTGGTAGGTTAGGGGTGCCGCACTCATGATGGGTTCCCACCGCCTGGCTAGCGGTACCATCGCAGGTCGCCAATGCCGAGCTCTCCCCATAGGGAGGTAATAATAGCTCCACAGCTGCTCGACGCAGGCCATCAGAACTTTGCAAAAACACACAAAAAAAAAATACAAAACAAGCAAAACCAAAAAAATACCTGGATGAATGGCGTGAAACCACTCACAGTCATCTCACGATCCGTTTCTTGGAATAGGCCTGCAAACAAGTGTGCCAGCATGGCGGCTCCCCAGGCATAATACCCTACTCTTTCAAGGTCTGACAGCAGCTCCAGGAAGCAACATTGGATACCGTCCCCTTTCGAGCTCAGTACCAATCTCCCCAAAAGGAAGAGGAGAAATCTCCTCAAATCTATGTTGCATCTTTCCCAGTCGCCGAAATCTGTGCAGTACACGGCGCGGCATCCTATTTCTATCCTTTCCATGAACTCTTCTGAGGATTCATCGTCCCGCCGACGAGTGTCGGTGAGCCCTAATGCATCCATCAGGGACACCCTAGCTACCGACCTGTTTTTCCGACCATCCAGGTCCAAACCCAGTAACTTCTGGGCACCTTCTCTGTAGTCCGCGTAAGTGACTCCGGTCACTGCCTCGCCCTCTACTTTCAGGCTTGTGATCCGGACCACATCCTCCAAGCTGGGCACCATGTGCCCCCAGGGCATCAGAAATGCCCGGCTCACTGGGTCCCATCTCTCACACAAGGCTTGGATCAGGACTAGGTCGAGCTGGATCGGCTCGATCCGAAGGAAGGTACCAAATCCCATCACGTCTAGCCTCGCCTTCTGAAAATCTGGGAGGCCCCTGTACGCTGCTACTACCAACTCCCATAAGATTTGTGATTTCATCACAACCTACACATACAAGGAATGGGGGTGAGGTTTGGTCGGAAGAAAGGAAGAAAGAATGAGAAAAGGGCAAGAAAACTTGGCTTACAAGTTGAGATTGGGCCCTTTCGCTGAAGTGCCCTTCAAGGTCTGAAAGCCTCCTGGAACTACTACCACTGGACCTGCTTCTCTTCGAGGAATGGGAAGATTCGCCCTCCATCCAACTCTCAGAATTTTGAACTCCTCCTCTCCCGTAAGAAATTATGCTCCTCGAGTTAGCTCTCGATATACCTGGGAGGATAAAAGGGACAAGAATTTATAGAAATGGAAGGAGTGCGGGCCAAGATTGCCTCCATCACCTGTCAATAATAGCCCTCGCAATGAGGCACCGGCCAAGCAGTCCCATGTGTCGCTTCACCGCTCGCACAGGGTGATTGACTGGACGAAGAATAGGACGAATAGCCCCTATGATTGTCTAGGGATACCCTATCATGATTTGGAGGACGTCCGCAAAATTTGACACAGCATTCGGGAAAAGAAACTAGGGCCGTCATTATTGACTTCGACGACAGTTTCCCGTCGAAAATGGTCACAACAAGACGCGATTCTCCACTCGAGGCGGAGTCTCGACAGACCTATCACATGGGAACAGTGCAAAGGAGAAGAAGTGTAGGGAAGAAGGAACGCACAAAAGAACAAATAAACAGCAGAAAATCAAATCACTCCATTCATAATTCTACATAAGCTGTCACAAACACTACAATCATAGAGAGGTGGCGGGTCCACTAGCTCGCCAATCCTCACCATCACTCATCTCTCTGGGCACTCTCCTCCTCTCCCCCGAGGTGAGGGTCCCTCAGAAGCCTCCGGGATCCCCGTGCAGTAGCACCTGCCTCGCCTCTGGGCGCCTGCTCCGCAGCAGTGACTCGCTGCTCCTCCCCTGGCATGGCAAAGAAGCCACTGGCGGCAAAGCGACCGGACTGGCGGAGTCGCTCCCCGAACTCTCGCGCTCTCTCGTTGCGCGTCTCCATCCCTCCTAGCCTCTGCACGACGGCCTGAAGGCCCAGCTGGAGCTCCCTCACTTGGGCCTCCAAGGCCCTCCTCTCGGTCAGATCCCGCTGTCGCTCGGACCTTCTCTCGGCTTTCTCTCTCTCTGCCTCTCTCCTCATCATCTGCAGAAGAACCCTCTGGAGAAGGTCTCTCCTCACCGCGATGCCGCAGCTCCGCTACAGTCGCCACCCAGGCATCATGCTCCTCTTCCGCTCGGGTCGCGCGGGCCACCGCACCGGCAAGTTGCTCCCGGAGGGAGGCAATCTCGAGAAAAGGGGCCGAGGAACTGGAAGATCCGCCAGCCACTCCCACCGTCGCTGTCTGTTGGGCACGCTGGAACAAAATAAACAACGACCGTCAGTGAAACTCCAAAATCTGAAGTTAAAAGTGCGGCACATAACTTACCAGGAGCGACAACTCATGTTGAGCGACGGCCAGCTGCCGCCTAGTCTCTGACAGTTGGGCGCGCGAGCCGCCGATGCCACGCGTGTCTCCAGCTTGGGGAAGCCCCACGTAGCTCTCTCTCTGCCGCCGCAGGAAGTCGGCACTGTCCTGCACCAGTATACCCCCTTGCTGTCCAGGGAGACGTACGGGCCACTCCTCGAGCCTCGCCTTGCCGCGACTCTCCCTCCTGACGCGGCTCGGCTCGTCTGCACTCGCCCACTCATCGGCCAAACCCGGGATTCTTGCCGTACCCTGCATCAAAAGAGGTCCCACATCAGTCAAAAAGAACGCGTCCCCTGTCTAGGACGCGTCCATCATTTAAGTGCAACAGTCACCGAACCCTTTCCCCCCTCGCACGGCTTGCTTCAAAACTCAAAATGGATCAAAGAGGGGGAAAACCAAGCACTCACCGAGCCGTGTTCACCTCCTCCCGCGCCATTGGGCCCCTCGGGTCCCTCGGGGGCCCGAAGCGGCCCTTCCTCCTCCATGGATGCCGTTCCGTGCTCTGGCGCGTCCCTCCTCAGGCGAGGGGTCCCGCGTCCCTCTCCACCTTCGCCGTGGTCCAGACCGCCGAACTCCATTCGATCGAGGGGAAGAAGACAAAGACGGGCGAGCGAGTTTCGGCGGAAGGCGGGCTCGTTTGTGGGTAAGGCACGGGAGAAGAAAGGCCACCCGTCGCTTTAAATTTGAATTCGAGGATTAAGACGCGTCCTCGCGCCTGGACGCCCCCAAAATAAAAAATAATAAAAAATTAAAAAAAATAAAAAATTATGGGCGTCCAAGACCCAGGACGCCCCCAAAAATAATAATAATAATAATAATTTCAAAACAAAAAAAAATAAAAACTTAGGGGCGTCCAGGACCCTGGACGCCCCCATAATAAAAATTTCAAAAAAAATATAATAAAAGAAAAAAAAAGATAAGAGTATGTATATAATCCAAACAAAAGAAGAAAACACAAAGAAAAAGAAAAACCACAAAAAAGATAATAATAATTAAGGGGACGGGAGTCCAAAACATCCAAATGTCAGATTTTATTCCATCAGAAAAGCAGAATGAGCTACATCAGAGGCTTAGGCGCCTTAGGCCTTAACTTCTCCAGTTCGGTCACATAAGCTCTCCACAGCTCGCATTCTTCCCCCACATGCGCTAAGGCCTTTCCCGCAACACTTGTCTTCCAGGGTGCTTTGACGGCCTTCGCTTCCCTCGCATCTGCCTCCGTGCCCAACTCCCTCTTCTTCAAAGGAACGATGCCAGTCGATATTGGGAATGAATGGCGTGGAATGCCGACCTGGAGGCAGCATCGATGCGCGTTATAAAGGACGAACTCGGTTGCGCCGATCAGTTGGAGATCAACTTCAGGAGAAGGCCTCATGAGGAGATCAAGCGAAAGCAAACATGCCGGTGCGCAAGTAAAGAAGTCTTGTGTCACGGTGCGGAAGTGAGACCGCCAGTCTTCACGTTTCTTCAGCCACGGAACGCGGTTCACTACAGTACCACCGAAGCCTAACACGTCGGCTATGTGATGAAGAGGGCTTTATTGGAAGAGCTTCGAAGCAGTTGGCATTCCCTCGCGGTGGTCGAATTTAAAGTGCAAATCAAGCCAGCAATTCAAGACAAGTGCGCAACCAAAAGGAGGTTTACCCATGCTCGAGGCAGTAAGGCCACTATATAGGTAAGCAAGGACAGCGGGTCCCACCCTCTTTCCACGCCAGATCCCGCAGATAGCACTTAGTTGGTCTTCCTCCACCATATTGTCGGTATAAGGAAACAAGAGAGCACCCGCCAGACAAATGGTGAACCCTTTCATGATTCCCTCCAAATAGTCATCGTCTGGTAACCCTCTCAGGGCCTCCATGACCCATTCCGCGAGCTTTTGCAAATCAATTCCCTTTTGAGTACGAACCTTTCGGGCTGCGTCAGGCGGCATGAAACTTCCAAGGACGCTTTCGGAAGTCCCCCGTGTCAGCATCCGCATAGCCTTCACCTTCCCGTCACTCTTGAATTTCTTCAATCCGAGCAGAAGTTCCACCTCCTCGAGGAGGAAGGTCGGGAAGATAAAAGTGTGGGTCTGGGGATGCCAGATCTCCACTAGTGCGCCCATAGCCGCCCAGTCCATACGAATCTTCTCGTAATGTTTGGCGTGAATAAGGAGCCCCTGCAGATGCCACTTCGAGAGTATGACCCTCATGCCAATGGAGATGTTGGAAGTTAGCTTTGAAAGCCATGGCAGTTTGGAAAACTTCCTCGGGCCTGGGAAGAGTGGATATGGCTGGAAGAGAAAAGAAAGAAGAAAGGAAGGAAGTAAGAAGAAGGTTCACGTGGAGAAATTTGAAATGAATCAGCTTACCATATGCGACATGATCGTCCCACTCAGATGACCCTCGAGGTCGGAGAGTCGCCTGATCTCGCTGCTAGGCCTGCTCCTCTTCATAACGCGGGAAGACTCTCCCTCCATCCTGAAATCTCTAGATTCTCCTCTCCTTCCTCTCCTGAGCTTCCAAAACCCACCTTGGTGCATTTGAATGAACTAGCCTAAGGGGAGTTCTTATAGGAAGGGTAGGGCGCTACAGGACAGAACATGTCACATCAACGGTCAATGTCAGGATTTTGACTAGATCTCCT
The DNA here is from genome assembly GCA_022559845.1 of Amorphophallus konjac. Lineage (NCBI taxonomy): Eukaryota > Viridiplantae > Streptophyta > Magnoliopsida > Alismatales > Araceae > Amorphophallus > Amorphophallus konjac. The sequence goes on along the minus strand of CM040120.1, from coordinate 325,007,644 downwards.
TTCCATTGTGGTGCGATTCTGTTATGATTCTGTTACTTTCTGATGTTATTAATCCATGCTGGCCTGTGCAGGTTTTACTAACGGACGTCTTTGTCCTATCTCCTGTCCCACCTTTCAATGGTTGGTCCCACCATGTCATGCATCGTAGTATATGATACCTACGCTACTAGAACATGTCAAGGACCTTGCGGCCCGAACGAATCTGAGATCTGAGTTCCCCTTCAACAAAAACGGTGATGATCCTAGAGGAATTTGGATTGTACGGATAAACCGTTAATTTGTGGTAGCATGGGGACGACGGTTCCATTCAGAGAGTTGGTGCGTGGATAAACGGGCCCCAGCCCAGTACCAGCTCACCGGATCGGTATCCTGACCCGTTCTTAACAAGTTGACAATATTATCCTTGGCTATTTTCTATTTTAGTTTGTTTTAAATTTTTCTTTAAACCCAGCATGCATTCATATAGGACTTTGAATTTATTGCGGAAGATCATTCGAGTGATTCTATTGTGAAAGCCGTTGTACTCCAATTCTTACAAATATGAGATATTCCATTCCGAATGAAATACTGAGTTTCCTTGAAGCGGCCCTACGCTGCTCTTCCAAAGGAGACCCTTGTTTGGACAGACCCTCAGATATTCCTTTACTTTTTACCTTGTTTGACCCACCTTGGCCGCAGCACTTCCACATTGGCTGGTAACCGCTCACCAAAGGTGAAACCTGTGGGTTTATGACCCAGGTACTTCCACACCGAGAAGTTGGTCTCCTTTATTTTTCGTGCATGAGCACACATCTCACCCTCCCTTATTTGATCTCCTTCCAAGCAATCGTCAATATTTGAAAGACCTTCTTCAAGGTCGCCTCATTGAAACTTCAGGAAAGATTCCAAACAGTAACGTCAAAAGCGTGTCTCATCACACCTTGGCATCAACTTATCAGTCCGCTCCCACTTCATTTCAGTCCACTTCGATACCATTCCACTACGTGTCGCTCCCTTGCAAAGCAGACGCCAAGGCGGGACAGCTGTAGACACGCCATTCCTGACGTCTCTTGAGTAAATCTCATATTACACTATGATACCCCAAGGCGGCCTTCACATTTTTAATTACTCTGGTGATTTCCTATTTTTATGATTTTTTTTACATTTTTTTGAATTTTTTCGTGAAAAATCATAGAAGTGTCCAAGCGCCTGGACACCTCCATCAATGACAAAAAAAAAATAAAAAAAATCAAAATCATGGAAGTGTCCAGGCGCCTGGACGCCTCCATCAATGACAAAAATATAAAAAAAATTAAAATCATGGAGGCGTCCAGCTACCTGGACGCCTCCATCAATGCAAAAACAATAAAAATAATATCAATAATCATAAAAAACAAAACAAAAATCAAATAAAAATATATATATTTATGGAGGCGTCCAGGCCCCTGGACGCCTCCATAAAAATAAATATAAAAAATATAAAATGCCCGTTGGCATAAAAGACAAAAAATAAATAAAAAATACATATTAATGGAAGCGTCCAGGCTCCTGGACGCCTCCATAAAAATAAATAAAAAAATTAAAATGCCAGCCCTGGTATAAGAGACAAAAGAAAAATAAAAAATAATATAATTTTCGAGGCGTCCAGGCCCCTGGACGCCTCCATCAAAACCCTCACGGGCGCCAGCCACCGAACGACGGTTTGTCGTGTGTGAAAAAATCCAAATTATAGAGACGTCCAGTCAGCTGGACGCGCCCATTTCTGAATCACGAGGCGCCGCTCACAAAACCACGCGTTGTGCCAAACCGCGTGCGGCCGTCGTCGATTTTCGGTGGACCTGCTTGAGGCGTCCGGGACCCTGGACGCCTCCACAAAAGTATTCCAAAAAAATCAATAAAAATAGAATAAAATATTATTTCGGCCCTGATGGAGGTGTCCAGGGTCCTGGACGCCTCCACCCTCCGGAGCCCTATAAATAGAGGCCCACCCCCTCAGTTCTGGGGGAGCTTCGAAGTGATCCGATAGGCTGCCGGAGCCCAGAGGCTACGGAGTCATTTTCTAACCCGTGGGTTCTTTTGTAGGTGGAGGTTCTGCCGGCTTCTCGGGTGCTCACGCTCGCGAGAGGAAGGTCGTCTTCATCCACCGCGCTTCCACGTCGTCCCCACGATGCCGGAGCTCCGCCGGATTTCACCCTCGGCTCATCCAATAAGCCTTTTCTTCCCCTTTTTCTTCGTAGTTCTTTTGCATTCATCATCTCGCATCCTCTATCCCCCTTCATAAGGGCACCTCTTCTTTTATACTTCTTGCATCCATCATCTCATTTTCCTCCTACTCGAGTCCGAGAGGGGTTTAAAAGATAACACCAACCAGGTGTGTGTCTTGCCATCATTTCGTTATTTTTATCGCAAGGATTTGAATACTACACCTCCATCTTTCTAATCCACTTGTCATTTGTTTGTCGTTGTTTTGCAAGGGTAGCCGAGGAAAGCCCTCTCCGTCGGCCGACCGGAGGGAGAGGAAGAAGCAACCCGCCATCTCCCGCTCTTGAGGTAGGCCCGATCACATCATATTCTCGAGGCCGCGGTGAGTCACTTCCCCAATGGCCGTTTAAATTTCCGTTCTTATATTCTCTTTATACTCTGTTATATTCTGCTCATATTCTCGAGGCCGCGGCGAGTCACTTCCCCAATGGCCGTTTAAATTCCCGTTTTTATATGTTATATTCTTATCTATTCGTGTTCTCGAGGCCGCGGCGAGTCACTTCCCCAATGGCCGTTTAAATTCACGTTCTTATACGTTATATTCTTATCTGTTTGTGTTCTCGAGGCCGCGGCGAGTCACTTCCCCAATGGCCGTTTAAATTCCCGCTCTTTGTATTCTCTCTATATTCTGTCATCTTATTATCTGCTCATATTCTCGAGGCCGCGGCGAGTCACTTTCTCAATGGCCGTTTCAATTCTTGTTATTTAATTTTTGCACCATTCCTGTCCCCCCGAGGCCGCGGCGAGTCACTTCCCGCTATGGCCGTTTAAACCCCATATTTTGCTATATCACACTTGTCCCGCTCGCCCCGCCGGAGCAATCTCCCGTGGTGGCCCCTTCTTTCTCTTCTCTTATTTCTGTGTTGCAGCAAACAAACACCAAAAGAAATAAAAGAGGAGCCCGCGCGCGCTCCGCGTCATCTCCGCTCTTCCCGGAACCGCGTGACGTCGCTCACAATGTCCTGAGATTACGTCCCATGTTAACGGTAGTAGTTCACTCATGTAAGATTATCATTTTGCCTCTATTTTTGTTGGGGAGAGAGAGAGAGAGAGTGGTGCAGACACCAGAGCGATCGAGAAGCACGAATCGGCGAGCCGTCGGTACCGTATGCGGAGCACCACTTGAGTTACATCGGCTTCCATCTGGCTCGAAGACAGTCTGGAGAGTCCCCCCTGAGCCTTAATATTTATCATATTTACTTGGATTTTATTTGTGTGTAACGTGTGTTTATTTGACTTTATTTGGATTGTAATTCCGATTGTAAAATGGGTTTATTTGTAATTTGGGACCACCTGGGTCCCGCGGGCCCCCCATCCCCTCTCCCATTGATCCACCTCAGCTCTTGTGCCCATGTGGGGTCAGTCAACCCTCCAAGATGGGCTTCTAGAAGGGTTGGACCAAGGGGGAACAAAGGGTAACAAAATTCAAAATTTGGAACACATAAGTCAAGGGGGTGCCCCATGTATAATATAGTTTATCAGGATTAAAATCTTATTTTATTTGTTCCAAACCACATGGGAGAAATAAATTGTGGACTCCCGCTTTTACCCCCCCACCAATCCTAGATCTAGGGATAGAACTAGTCTTTTTGTATTTTCTATAAGAACCTTGTATTTTCGTTTTGAGTAGAATTAATGCAAAGAAAATATTGGAATTTCCTCCCATGAGCAAGGGCCGACCCCTATCTCTCTCTTCTCTCTCCCTTCTGCAGCTGGGAAGGCTGTGTTCTTGAGGTGTGAAGCCTCTTCTATCAGGTGTGAAGATCGTCGCCACCGCCGACACCGCCATCGTGTCGCCGTCGCACCACCGCCATCGTCACCGGAGTTTTGTCCACTCAGGATAGCCCCTTGATCTCGGATTTCTTGCTCTCAGCCACGAGTTCATATGGAGCCCAAACTTTCAGGGTGAGTTCCAGGGGTCTTCACCACGTCCCAGAAAAATTGGTTGGGCTTCTAGCTTCTTTTTTTCATTTTCCCATTTTCGTTTTTGCTTTCCTTCCAGATCTGCCAGTTCTCTGTCCTGTCATAGCTGTCCTGAATTTCCCCATTTTGATCCCCTTCTTGATTTTTGCCTGAACCCCAAATTTTATTGGATGTTCTATCCACCACCCCCATCATCCATGAATTTTTGTGGAATTTCTAAAGACCTTCACCTATTTTCTAAAAATCACTTTCAGATCCCAACTCAGTTCTGTCTGCCTCTATCCAGATCCGACCACCCAGCAGTATAAAGTATATTTCGCCACCCAAAACTCCACCAAATCATTTATAAAAATTATCTCCGTTTTCCTCTCTCTCCCCTCTATAACTTTTGTGAAGAACCCAACATCTGAATCAGAGGTCTACAACACGGTCAATGCCAACTCTCAGGAAAGTTCACTTCTGCCCGGCCAGATCTGAGGCAGAGACCAGTCAGGTTCAAAATTCGTCCATCAAAATTACAGGCCTGATGAAATTCCTAGGTCTACAGAAGGTCGAAGGATTTCGAGTCAGCATTCCAACGGCACTGGTTTTGCGTCGATCTGACGTCTGTGCTGACCGCAGCAACAGATCTCGCCGGATCGCGCGCGGTAAAATAGAAGCAACAGATCCGTGGGCAGCAACTCCAAGACTTGGAGATCGGAGCCGATCGGCCTCCGACCGGTGTTCCAGCCCTGCCGCCGTCCAGGGGAGCGTGCCACCAGGTGTCACCATCACAGCGGGACCCACCCCACCAGGTCCGGAGGATTGAGCATCACGTGGGCCCCCACGAACCCGTAGATCGCGTCGTCCGGACAGCACTAAAATACGGATTTCGGCACCGTCGGAGCGACATCAAGATGCTGCCCGTCAACCCACTTCCCGATACTCCCGGGCCCCACATGTGACCTGTTACCTCCCTGCGTGGAGTGGGTCGAAACATTTGTACCGCTGTGTATTTGTTAACCGGGAGTACGGATTTGGCCGGGGTTGTCTTCCCCATGCCGGGAGCGTTGAGGTAACGGTCTTACTTCTTGGCGTTCATTTGCTAGTTTAGTAGATGGTCATATGCCACTGTGAGTGCGTTAGGATTCTAGCCCGTGAGTTCATATCACCACTGTGAGCGAGAGAGTGACCCGTCCCGTGGCTCGATCCGAGCACGGAAGTGAGTCGACCACCCTTGACTCTACCGGTTTCTCAACCGCGCGGATCCACGTTTCCCCTTGCTTGGGACGACGAGTGAGCTTCCATTTCTGTTAGCAACGTATAGCCCATAGGAACTCTTAGTGTCGGACCAAAGTGTCTCCATTGTTGTATGTTGCTGGTCGCGTCCGCATTTAGATTCCGAGGTCCGCATCACTTACCGTTGGTCCTCGTGTCCGTCCCGCATCAGTTTGGTATCAGAGTGCCAGTGGAGTCTAGGGTAGTCATTAGTCTTTTTTTAACAAAAACACAAAAAATGTGTCTAAGTCTAGGTGTCACTTTTGCATACCATTATTCGGTATATGAAAAGGTGTCGCCTGACCATGAGGTTACGCCTATCGGGGAGGTGATTCACTCGCGTGAGAGCATCTTCGGATCCCCGGACTCCGCCAGGTACTGGATCTTGGTTTACGTCTAGGGTCCTTAGTGTGCATTAGTTAGTGCATTCCAACCTTGCATAGTCGTGTCTAGTGTCTTGTCCAAGTGTCAGCATGCCCGTCTTATAGTTCCCCATTTCCAATGGAATCTTGATCACCTAGGCGATATGACCGTTGGCACACCCATGGGCTTGGCAACCACCCTCTCCACTTCCGTAGGCCCGAAGCCTCGGATTTTTATGGCTCCAATGACCCGGGTGACTACCTCAAGTGGGAGGCCACCATGGACATATACTTTGATTGTTATACCATGTCCGAAGCCGGTCAATTCTATTTCGCCACGGAGAGGCTTCTACACGAGGCCGCTGAAAAGTGGGACCACATTGAGCGCTTGAGAGAGGTTAGGAGGCAATGGCCCATCGAGTCATGGTGGGACATGAAGAGAGAGCTTAGAAGGGTCTACCTTCTCCATCAGGTCCCTTCCAACCCGTCCCACTCATTTACTTCCAACCATGTGGGTCACACCTCCAGCCAACCCCACCAACTCACTTCCAACCAAGTGGGTCATATCCGGAGGTAAGATGCCCCTCAGGTATCCAAGCCTAGGCCGGTTGATTACGGGCGAGTCCACCGTGATACCCCTACTCCAACCCACACCGTTGCCGAACTTGTGCAAATGATTTCCAATCGGGTGGATAGGAGATGTGCTTATTTTGAGTCGTTGGTCTCCCCTTGCCCACCTCCGAGTCCCGACATAGCCATACTCGAGCCTAGGGAGGTCATGGCCGGTAGTCCCAACCCGGCCCCACCTACGGGGTCCCAAGGGCCTCTTCCCCTCATAGTGAACAACCCTTCTCCTAGTGCTCCTTTGCCACCCATTTTCGATCCTCACCCGGAGCCATTTCATTTGGAGTCATCTCAGCCAGAGTTACCCGTGTTTCTAACTGGAAAGTTACTCATAGCCGAGCCACTCTTTAGCTAGCTTAGGATAGATTTGGTCCCTGCCCCATCTTACTACCCATCCATGGACCCCGCACTACAAGTAGTGCCCGTCAACTCCTTCCACACAACGTTTCGGTCTAGTCACCACATAGATACCTTGGAAGACCTTCTCCAGGGATTAGACTGCCAATGGAAGTTGACGCATATGTTGGCCCCAAGCTTCGACCGACCCACATGTCGTAACTTCACCCATTCCGCTTTGGGGTCCATTACCTCCGTGTACACCGTGGGCCATATCACCACGGAGGTTCTTTTGTTCCTTCCCCCACCGCCCGAGCCTCACTTTAGTCCATTTGTCCCAAGGGAGGAATCCTATATCCTATACATCGTCCCATCTCCCTTCATGGATGAAGGAGATCAACAACACCTTCTAGACTTCCACACATGGGACCTTGAGATGAGGGAATCCATATTGAGGGGTCACACATTCCTTGATCCCTTCGATCCCTTTCTTAGTGGGCCCCTTGGTGCACAATCTCCATTCCACCTCTTTAAGGGAGTCCACCATTATACCCCTTCCCCACGGGCCAGGCCATCGACACCCACCGAGTCCGTTCACGGGCGAGAGACACCCAACCCCCCTAGCCCACCCAAACCTCCCAAATGCAAAGGACCATCTTATGTTTGTACCGACATTCGGTCACACCTAGGGTATGCATGGCACACATTCGGATGTCCTTGGACCACCTTGCATATGATTGGGTCGGGCTAACCGTAGGGTTGTTTAGGGTCATGTGTGCATCCGTGTGTTTTTCTTTTTGCTAAGCATGTTAGGAGTCTGCATGACGACGTCCGTCGTCACATTGAGGCCAGCAACGCACGGTATAAGGAGCTAGCTGATGCCCATAGACACCACCGTGAGTTCCAAGAGGGTGAATATGTCATGATCAGGGTGATGTGACACCACCTTGGGGTGATAGTCACAAGACCAATGCTTCCTCGGACTTAAGTATGCAAGCACAACCACAAGGCTAAGAAGCCTACGTAAGCGGACCTTCGTTTGGCGCACACACTCAACCCGGGGGTAACTCGGGGATGCCGAGTCTAGGAAGTGGGACAAGACCCTTGCTGGTAGAGGGCCAGCAACATCCAAGGTAAACCTCCCCTTGGGGAACGGATATCCAACTCAATGAGTCGGCAATGGCCAAAGGGCGCGGGTCACTCACTCACACCCACGGTGGTCGCACAAAGACGGTGGAGCCTTAGAATCGGGCGCTCTCTCCCTAACTGATGGCGCAAATGGAGAATATTAAATGAACAAGCATAAATGAGAGCAAGGGACAAGTTCTCACCTAGCTGGTTTGAAGAAACCGACTCCGGTCCGAGACGGGGGCGAGCGGGGAGGCGAGGGGAAGCACCCGCACGCCGCGTCGGGGCAGCTTGACCTGATTTTAAACAATTACAACACTACACCTCTCACAGGAGGGGGGATCTTGGGGTGGGGGTTAATTAATATTACACTCAAATGACCTCCATGCAGGGAAGGGGTCTTCAGCCAACCAAGCGGGAAGGGGAACTTGAACTATAAGCAAAGAAAGACGTCGAAGCCGGTTCTGCCCGCTACCTGTGTCTAAGGACAGACAGTCAGGTATTTGGATGCTGTGGCTGGTCCCGAATTTTGTTGCAGATGAGACCAATTGAAAACTCTTTGTATCTGGAACAGGGTGACTCCAGAATTTTGTAAATTTCTTTGGTTGTTGGTTCCGGTCGGGGCAGAGGTTGGAACAGGAAAGCAGATTCCTGATCTTGTCTGTCGCAGAACCTCAGCAGCAGGAAAACGAGGGTACCACGGACACTCCAGAGCTTTGTTGTGAACATAGATGGTACCGTTGAAATCGTGGACGAGTCCTCTTAGAAACGTGGGTCACGCGAACGCCAAATGATGTCGGGGTGGACCGGTAGAACTCGAACAAGGAGGGGGGGTCAGAACAAACTGACAGGAAACAGATCCGAGCACCGGGAGGAAGAAATTGATAACTCTTAAAGCGGGCACCGATCGGAGTTCCGCTTCTTGATTCTGAAAGTAGACTTGTCGAAGAATATTTTTACAGAAGAACTCTTGATCATATTCCCACTAGGATCGCTGCAGTTGAGCATACCATCAGGTTCAGGTGCTCTGCCGGGGAAGCTTCGCGCAGTTGAGGGAGAACTGCTCTCCCGGACAGCACGATACTTGGACGATGACGAACAAACCGCCGTTACGAAGAAGACAGGCAGACGCTTCCGTGGGTACCTCTTGGGCCTTCAGATCCGCTGGGATGTGGTCGGGGTCGCCGCTGCAAGCAGGTGGTCCTCTGCAGGTCGCCAGCTGCAACCAGGTTCGTTGAAGAAGCTTCCAATTGACCTTGGGTTGAGATGGAGATGTGGATAAATGGTGAGGGGGAGGGGATGAGTGATAGGTGGCGAATGTGGGGGAGGTGTGGAGGGTGGTTAGGGGTAGTGTGGAGGTGGAGGGAGAGGGGGAGGGTGCAGATAGTTGCAGGTTCTATCAATGGAGGTTGGGGATTGATGGATGTTGGGTGCACTTAGGAGAGGGGAGATGTGGGATGGGGATGGGATGAACTAAGGCCAAGGGGAGAGGGGAGGGGAGGTCTTGGTCGCAGCCTACAGGTTGGAGGGAAATTTTGAAGTTCTCTTGGGAGGTGGAGGGGTGCTTGGGGTAGTGGGAAGGATGCTTGGGGAAGTGGGCAGGGTAGTTGGGGGTTGGAGGGTGACTTAGTGATTGGGGGTGCTTCCTTGGGACTTGGGGGGTGGAGTAATGGGATGTGTGGGGAAGGGGAGTGGTCTTTAATGGGGTAGGTGGGAGAGAGGTGGTTGGGAGGAAGAGGAGAGAGGGTAGGGGGCGAACCCCACTTGGGGGGAGGGAGAGAGAGGAGAAGGGGGGGGGGGTAGGTTGGATTTTCTCCCTAGGGCTTCTCACCCAAATAATAGATTCACTGCACTAAGAAGATTTGAACTCTCAAATGGCAATTTTTTTTTCATTCATTGATTGATTCAAATAGGGGGAAATGGGGTCCTATATATAGGCAACCCACATTTTACAAAAAGCCCTTGACACTTGACACATTGACAAATAACCAACAAGGTAGGGGCGCCCATGGGCCAAGTCCACTGGGTTGGGCCCAATAGCTAGTCTAAATTAGCCTAAAGAAACTCAAACTTAGGGAAATAAACCAAAGACCTAGATACATGACTCTAATAAAAGGGAAATTACAACGATATGACTCAATAAAAATAAAGAAATATAACATAGGACTCATAATAAATGGCTAGACCATGACGTACGCCTCTGGGGTGACGAGAAGGGCCGAGAGTGCCAGGACGGATGGTGATGACCCCATCATACTCCCGGGGTGCGGAGAACTCGACTCCATCGAGTAAGAGTCCTTCCCTCTTCGGAAAGGTGCAGAAGTGGTACCGCTCACATGTCTTCCGAAAGAAGCCGATTCTTCCACCTAGCGAGGTAGTGCCCGTGCACCTTGCTCCGAGTGATGATTTCCTGTTCATCCAATATTCTCTCAAGTTTCTTACGTCGGGCTTCTCTGGGTTGACGGTGCTCTCATGGGGAGGGGTGGGTGCTCTCTCAAGGGAGGAAGAGGGCTTGAAATCCTCACTTGGTGCCACCGTGGGTCCCTTGTGTGGCACAAGGCCTTCCACATTGAAACTGAAGTTAACTCTGTATCCCTCGAGGAGGCCTAACTTATGAGTAGTGGGGCTAGTGCACCTCAAAACCTGGAAGGGGCTAATCCCATAAAACCTCAATCCTGAGTTGTCTCTATGTGAGAGCCTCTCATTCCTCACCATCCCGGAATCACCCATTTGGATTTCTTGGTGACGCCATTGAGGCGGCCTACCTTTTGTAAATTTCATGGCTCTTGTTGATGTGCTTGCAAGGTTATCATGCAATTTTGTGAATGCTGACCTTCTAGTGGTTATGGGTGGACCTAGACAACCATATGTAGACCAGTCATGCCATGATGTCATATGGACCTTGATGAGCCTTAGTGGGCCGGGGCAACCAAATGTGGCCCTATCATGCATGGACTCTCTAACAAAGGTTGGAGGGCCGGGGCATCCATAGGTGATCCGGTTATGTATGGGGGTGACAAATGCCGGGGGACCCGGACATCCAAGAATACACCTATCATGCTTAAGACTCATGATGAGTGAAGGTGGACCATTACATCCGAATTTGGACCACTCATGCATCCTACTTGACATGTGGGTGATATGAACGAGTGGACCCGACTTATGAATCATGCCAAGTTGTGTTGTACGCCAAGACTTATGCATTGTTGTGCCAAAGAGGTCTCCTATGTGTGGGCTTTTGGACTTCCATTGGAATGGGTCAAAGGAGTCTAGGAAGGTAGATATCATGAAGTGGGGTACTTCCTCGATCCCTAGGTGTATATCGCCCAAAGTCATTGCTCCCATGGTGTAACATGGGTCATGGATGAGGTGGGTTTGGCCCAATATGGTGGGTGAGGGTAGGAAAGGGTGGGTGGTGGGTAAGATGGTTGGGCCACATGGGTATAGGAAGGAGTCAAAGGGATTGTGGAAATGGTTACCTAGAGAGAGGAACTCCACATCCTCAAAGCCCCAAAAATATGGGTCATCCTCCGCTAAGATAATTGGGCCATGGTCGTTAGTGGGTTGGCCGACCAAAGCACTTGGGATCTCAATGGTAGGGGAGTGGACCGAGATGGGTTCTTCCACCATAGGGAGAAGGAAAAGAAGGTCGCTAGTGTAGCAACCAATGGTGCAGACCAAGGTGATAGACCCATCACAAGGGTGGATGAGACTAAGGTTTGTTGGGTGGGCCGTCCCTAAGGTCAACAAGCAAGTCAACTCTAGCTGCCATTCTAGGCCTTTAAGGAGGTCATCAAAACCCTCTACTTCGTAGTAGGATTGGATTGTTGTGTGAGAAGTGTGGATGGGCACTAGATGGTGGTCTTGCTTCATGGGTAGATAGGTATGGGTCATGATTTCTCTAATCAAGCTCTCCCTTAGCCACCTAACAAGGGACTCTTCTAAGATGAATTCGGCCTTATCTAGAGGGGGTGGTGTAGAATGAAGATCCTCGTGCGAGGCTTCCTCTTCAATTGGGACATGGGTGCTCTTCATGGAGGGGATAGGTTCCCGAGGGGTATTTGTCTTTATGTGGCAAAGCGGGTGGACTACTTCTTCCAAATCTAATGGAGTGGGAAGGTTCTTTGATGGTGGGGTGATGATGGCCGGAGTATGGTGCACCCGGGGTGGTGAACAAGGGCGGGATTCCCGCAGGTGGGAGAATACAAGGTTGTTGAATTTAAAGGTTCCCGAAAGGTGTGGCGGATGCACTAGGCAAGTCCGACGTGTTGGGTCGATGTTGGCATTCCTTTCATCTAACCATTTCTTACCTAGGATTATACATGGACCCGCCAATGTTCCCTCTTGACACCAAGCCCCATCCAAATACTTAGTCTTCCCGAACCATTTATGGAATTCAATAAAGACTTGGTCTCCATTGTGCACAATTTATCCGGTCCTACAAAGAGAGGTAATGATATCGGGGGACACCCAATTTTCATATTCTAGGTCAATGAAATCAATTTCTACGGGCTCTCCATTAGGTAAGCATGCATGGGATATGATTGGGAGAGGGGCCATGTGACCCAAGACTCAATGTTAACAATGATGGGTTGACAATGCACGGTTCGGACAAGAATGCAAGCATGCCCTAGGACTTGACTTGTAGAGACAAGTCAATAACCTGGCTCTGATACCAATTTGATGTGACACCACCTTGGGGTAATAGTCACAAGACCAATGTTTCCTCGGACCTAAGTATGCAAGCACAACCACAAGGCTAAGAAGCCTACGTGAGCGGACCTTCGTATGGCGCACACACTCAACCCGGGGGTAACTCGGGGATGCCGAGTCGAGGAAGTGGGACAAGACCCTTGCTGGTAGAGGGCCAGTAACATCCAAGGTAAACCTCCCCTTGGGGAACGGATATCCAACTCAATGAGTCGGCAATGGCCAAAGGGCACGGGTCACTCACTCACACCCACGGTGGTCGCACAAAGACGGTGGAGCCTTAGGATCGGGCGCTCTCTCCCTAACCGACGACTTAAATGGAGAATATTAAATGAACAAGCATAAATGAGAGCAAGGGACAAGTTCTCACCTAGCCGGTTTGAAGAAATCGACTCCGGTCGGAGACGGGGGCGAGCGGGGAGGCGAGGGGAAGCACCCGCACGCCACGTCGGGGCAGCTTGACCTGATTTTAAACAATTACAACACTACACCTCTCATAGGAGGGGGGATCTTGGGGTGGGGGTTAATTAATATTACACTCAAATGACCTCCATGCAGGGAAGGGGCCTTCAGCCGGCCAAGCGGGAAGGGGAACTTGAACTATAAGCAAAGAAAGATGTCGAAGCCCGTTATGCCCGCTACCTATGTCTCAGGACAGACAGTCAGGTATTTGGATGTTGTGGCTGGTCCCGAATTTTGTTGCAGAAGAGGCTAATTGGAAACTCTTCATATCTGGAACAGGGTGACTCCAGAATTTTTTAAATTTCTTCGGTCATTGGTTCCGGTCGGGGCAGAGGTTGGAACAGGGAAGCAGATTCCTGATCTTGTCTGTCGCAGAACCTCAGCAGCAGGAAGACGAGGGTACCACGGACACTCCAGAGCTTCGTTGTGAACGCAGCTGGTACCGTTGAAATCGTGGACGAGTCCTCTTCAAAATGTGGGTCACGGAAATGCCAGATGATGTCGGGGTGGACCGGTAGAACTCGAACAAGGAGGGGGGGTCGGAACAGACTGACAGGAAATAGATCCGAGCACCTGGAGGAAGAAATTGATAACTCTTGCAAGTGGGCACCGATTGGAGTTCCGCTTCTTGATTATCAAAGTAGACTGGTCGAAGAAGATTTTTACAGAAGAACTCTTGATCAGATTCCCACTAAGATCGCCGCAGTTGAGCTTCCCGTCAGGTTCAGGTGCTCTGCCGGGGAAGCTTCGCGTAGTTGAGGGAGAACTGCTCTCCCAGACAGCACAATGCTCGGATGATGACGAAATAACTGCCGTTGAGAAGAAGACAAGCAGACGCTTCCGTGGGTACCTCTTGGGCCTTCATATCCGATGAGATGTGGTCGGGGTCGCCGCTGCAAGCAGGTGGTCCTCTGCAGGTCGCCAGGTGCAACCAAGTTCGTCGAAGAAGCTTCCAATTGACCTTGGGTTGAGATGGAGATGTGGATAAATGGTAAGGGGGAGGGGATGAATGATAGGTGGGGAATGTGGGGAAGGTGTGGAGGGTGGTTAGGGGTAGTGTGGAGGTGGAGGGAGAGGGGGAGGGTGCAGATAGTTGCAGGTTCTATCAATGGAGGTTGGGGATTGATGGATGTTGGGTGCACTTAGGAGAGGGGAGATGTGGGATGGGGATGGGATGAGCTAAGGGCAAGGGGAGAGGGGAGGGGAGGTCTTGGTCGCAGCCTACAGGTTGGAGGGAAATTTTGAAGTTCTCTTGGGAGGTGGAGGGGTGCTTGGGGTAGTGGAAAGGATGCTTGGGGAAGTGGGCAGGGTAGTTGGGGGTTGGAGGGTGGCTTAGTGATTGGGGGTGCTTCCTTGGGACTTGGGGGGTGGAGTAATGGGATGTGTGGGGAAGGAGAGTGGTCTTTAATGGGGTAGGTGGGAGAGAGGTGGTTGGGAGGAAGAGGAGAGAGGGTAGGGGGCGAACCCCACTTGGGGGGAGGGAGAGAGAGGAGAAGGGGGGGGGGTAGGTGGGATTCTCTCCCTAGGGCTTCTCACCCAAATAATGGATTCACTCCACTAAGAAGATTTAAACTCTCAAATGGTAATTTTTTTTTCATTCATTGATTGATTCAAATGGGGGGAAATGGGGTCCTATATATAGGCAACCCACATTTTACAAAAAAGCCCTTGACACTTGACACATTGACAAATAACCAACAAGGTAGGGGCGCCCATGGGCCAAGTCCACTGGGTTGGGCCCAATAGCTAGTCTAAATTAGCCTAAAGAAACTCAAACTTAGGGAAGTAAACCAAAGACCTAGATACATGACTCTAATAAAAGGGAAATTACAACGATATGACTCAATAAAAATAAAGAAATACAACATAGGACTCATAATAAATGGCTAGACCATGACGTACGCCTCTGGGGTGACGAGAAGGGCCGAGAGTGCCAGGACAGATGGTGATGACCCCATCACAGGGTAAGACCTGAACGGTTTCTGTAGAAACCCTGGTAAATTAAAAGAATAAAGTATTAAATAGAATAAAAGATTTAAAACTAATGATAAAAAATTTAACTCATATACACTTAAAACATATAACAAAAAGAGCCAAGAGAAATAACGCCTCTGTTAAAGTCGTCATTTAATTGAAGACTATTCACACAGGCACTAATTTAAGAATTGACGCCCTCTTGACAGGCGTCATATAAAAGAATTGAAGACTATGACAAAGGTGTCATTTTTAAATAACGCCCCAACCTTAGGCGTCATTTACAAACAGAATCGTTGGTGTTTGGTTCGAACAGGGATGTTATCCGGGATAAGTTTTGATTAAGAAAGGGATTGATACGTGTATATTTAAGTTTAGTAAGGATTCTACCAAGGAAATTTTAGTTCTAATCGAACTCCTAAAAAACCCTTAGGATTCCTTCCCTATAAATACCCCCTCCCATCGAGCCAACCTGTTGGCTCTTTTCTTCATCAAACCTACTGCTGCTTTCGATAGTCCAAGCATCGAGGAGCCTTCCTCTCCATCATGTTGCTGATACGAGGAGGGGTTCCCATCATTCTCCTCTTCATCCTGCTGTGGAGAACGTGAAGAATGTAGGAGTTCTTCTTCTTCCTCTTCCTCCTACTGCTTCATCCGTTGCCGTTGTTATCAAGTTCCTCTGTTTGAAACAGAGTATCGGCTGTGGTTATTATTATCATCTTCTTCATCATTCTATCAACCAAAAGCCATCTTCTGCTTCTTCTGCAGTTCTTCACGAATTGTTGTGGAGAAGCATAAAGCTTCTTCTTCTGAAGGTTTTGGGTGTTCTTCATTGACTTCTTCCTCTTCTTCCTGCGGATTGCCTGCCCCAAGAAGGGGCTGCGGCTGCTGCGTTGTTGCTCTTCACCCTTTTGCAACTTCATACAAGGCTTGCTACTGTTGCATTTAATAAGAGCTGCTGCTCTTGTTATATTCCCGTAACTCTGTTTGAAACAGAGTGTCGTTCAAGGGCGGTTCTTGTTATTGATTCTTCATCCTCTTCACGTTTCTATCATCTACAACTCCATAAAGGTAGGTTTTTTTAAGTTCCAAGCAAAACACTTTGATAATAGGTTGTCTGCATGCATATAGATTGTCTAGAGATCAGTAGAAAAATTTGTCGTAGCAGTTTTCGTGTTTTCAATGTTTACAGTAAATAGCGACCCAGGCTAGGGCGTTATTTTAATTAACGACTGTTCAAATAGTCGTCAATTGTCTAGTTATTTAATAATTACACAATGTTCAAAATTTAATAACTATGAACCCTTACATGTAAACTAATGCATGATCATGTCCATAAATTCCTGCTATTTTTTCTCTATCTGTACATGTCACTAGTTTCTTGATTGGGAATACTCCAAAAAATCATGTGTCTATGATTGTACATGTCCGGTGCAAATCGTATGACAACGAAATAACGACCGTAGCTTTGTCGTCAATTGAATGAACGCCCATGCAAACGGGCACCAATTTAGTGATAAACTGTGATTTATAAAAATGTTTATAATATTCCTGGATATTGAAATGACGACATACACCCTACCCTTTAATTTGATATATGACGCCCCTGACTAGGGCACTGTTTATAGAATTGTAGCCTTCATGAAAGGCGTCATTTTTAAAATAATCAAAATTTAAAAATGTTTACAGATATTAATATTTACATAATCTGGATGTAACGACTAAGTGAACAGTCATCATTTACTGAACTGATGACCCTGACAAGGGCGCCAATTCAAAAAATGAAGACATAAGCTCAGGCGTCAATTTACTGATCTCATGATTTCCTAATTTTCATGATTTTCTATAACCCTTGACCATGGGTTGTGTATACTGGCACTATATTCCATTCCGTGAATATAGCCCCACGTTTCATGATGTTTTATTGATTACCCGCTATTTCTCGGTGATAGATGAACCCTCCATGGGACATTCCGTTCCTTTAGACCGGTGACTTTATCATAGAGACCTCCGTAAGATTTCGCTATCCTTGGATTCTCTCAAGGCAGCCAAGCAGGTTGTACCATCAAAACCCATGACACTTCTTGATTTTCATGTCACTCTAAAGAAACATAGTATACCGGCCCTCATGATATGCTATTTTGATGTCATGAGAATACTCTTTAATTAATGGAATGGGAAGCCATGCCATTAATACTTCTTGAGAATGATGTGACATACTAGTGGACACTAATTCTATCTACCTTATCATGTACAAGAATGAGCGACCATCTCTATATGAGCACTTATTCTTACTATCTTGGCACCCAAGTTAGGGAGCCGATTCCACCTAGATTTAAAGCGAATCGTGGTTATAACGTTATTATCGTCCTTAGGCATCATGTTCAATCCTTGTGATTCTATTCCGCACGAACTACCTTAAGGTTCATACCAGCTTGAATCCTTGGAATTCTATATTGGCTATAACTATGGTCGATGTCGAAAACACATGATCAATGTCTGCGCATATAGGGCCCGATCTTGTCTTGGGAGGAGCAC
The DNA here is from genome assembly GCA_022559845.1 of Amorphophallus konjac. NCBI lineage: Eukaryota > Viridiplantae > Streptophyta > Magnoliopsida > Alismatales > Araceae > Amorphophallus > Amorphophallus konjac. The sequence continues at coordinate 324,990,089 of CM040120.1, read as the reverse complement.
CCAAAAGTACTAGTGCCCATGGGAGTTGTAATGATCACGGTATGGCATTGTATCGAAGGGCATGACTAGCTTGATAGACATTCCACAATCTCGTACTTGACTTGGCTTGACATGACGTGGCTTACGTGACCCGGAAAGGGTATTTATTGTACTTGCTTGAAACGTGATAGCCAATTCTTGACATGACATGAACACTTGACATGATAGATATACGTGCTTGATTATCTTGCTATCTTAACATGAGTTCTTGAAAGACTTGCTAATTCACTCACTATCACTTGATATACACTCTCTATTCTCTTGTTATACTTTCTCTATTGTCATTTTATGCAAGCATGGATAGCTTATTGCATTTCATGTAACATGTAATTACTTAAAGTAAGCTATCTCTTGAGATATAATTCCTACTGAGCGTTCACTCACATAGTGTTTCTCCCTTATTTTTCAGGTAAGTCCAAGGACGAAACTCAATCGGATGGGGAAAGTCAAGAGTGATGAGATTAGAGCTACTCCAATTATCCAAGCGTCTACTAGTCTTATACTTTCTATTTTATTGAGTCTTCCGTTGTATTTTTACTTTATTTGAGTCCCAGTATTCTCATTAAGAGGATTGTAATAGAAGTACTTTGAAGGTTTTGATGAAATAAAGGATTGGGTTATTTTACTCTTGCGCGCTCTGTCTTTGTGTTGAATACACTAACGCTCTGATTGACATGATTGAAATAAACTCGTCACGCATCTCCGGGTTCCTTCCGTGCTCGGGGCGTGACAGTTTTTATGGTATCAGAGCCTAGGATATTCAATTCCTTGGAAACCCAAGTCCAAGGTTAGGTTTAAAACCTTTAAGCGGTGAGATTGGGTAGAACCATGGGTTAAGGTTATCTAGATACTCAATTCTTGGTCGAATCTCATATTAATTAGTTATCTAAAATCCTTGTAGGACAATGGCTGCCGAACGTGCTCAGTGGCATAACATGCAACACACTATTCAAGGCATGACGCATGCACTTCAACAGGTGGCACAAGGTGGTGCGCACCGTGGAGCGGAAATCTCCATCAAAGCTTTAGAAATATGAACCCTCCTAAGTTCGTGGGATCCACCGATCCGGATGACGCCGAGCACTGGATCCAAGAGATGGAACGTATCTTCAGAGTTATGCAATGAACGGACCAAGAGAAGGTCTTATTTGCCACATTCCAACTAGAGAGAGACGCCCGATGCTGGTGGGAGTCAATAGAAGCCACCTTAGAGCAAGGCCAAGTTACTTGGGAGGAATTTGTTGAACATTTCAACACTAAGTATTTCTCAGACCGAATTCAGGAGAAGAAAGCTGTCGAGTTCGCCGCTCTTAAGCAACGATCCTTGTCGGTAGCGGAGTACGAGGCACAATTCTCTAGGTTGTCCCGGTATGCTAAACATCTAGTCAATACCGAGAAGATGAAAGCTAGAAGATTTCTTAATGGGCTCAGGCCCCAATATATCACATAGCTGGCGCCGATGGACATTCAAGTTTATTCGGAGATGGTACGATGAGCCCAATTACTCGAGGATGCCACGGAACTATCTGATAGGATTCGTGGGAAAGATAAGACAGAACATGCCACTAGTTCTGGTTTCTTCAAACCCAATTTTAACAAGAAGAGGCTAAATAATGGAGGAACTCCCTCACAAGAGCAAAAGTTCAAGAAGACCAAACCTTTCTCCATTACCACCACACCTTCTAAAGTGGTATGTAAACACTGTGACAAGACCGGACATAAGGTCGAAGAATGTTGGAGGAAACTTGGAGCTTGTCTCCGTTGTGGGAGCCGTGATCATCGGATTCCCGAATGTCCCCTGATCAATGATCAAGCCAGTGATGGGAAACGCCTGGTAACGAAGAATGCACGCCTCCAAGCTATTAAGGAGACAGAACAAGACGAAGGCGGACTAGTGGAAGGTACACTGCAAGTTTGTTCCAAGTCTGCATATGTCTTATTTGATACTGGTGCATCGCACTCATTTATTTCTAAGATGTTTGCTGACCCATTACCTATGGAACCGGAGTGGATAAAATTAGTTATCTCAACTCCTCTTGGAAACGAAGCCGATATTGTTCACCATTATCAAAACTGCGAAGTCTTGGTAGAAGGAAGAAATTTACCCATCGACCTAATATGCCTAGACATGAAGGACTATGATATCATATTAGGAGCAGATTGGTTATCCAAATATCAGGCAACTATTGATTGCCGTGATAGCAAGGTTACTTTCAAGGAATTCCCGGAACTGGTCTATACTAGTCCGAAGAGTCGGAGCAAGTCACCTCTTATTTCGGCTCTCCGAGCTAGCAAGCTAATAAGGAAAGGATGTGTATCTTTCCTTGCTTTTGTCACCATTAAGGAAACTAAGGAAACTAAGCTAGGAGACATTCCAGTTGTACAAGAATTTTCGGACATGTTTCTGGAAGATTTGCCTGAACTACCCCCACAAAGAGAAGTGGCCTTCACCATCGACTTGGTCCCTGGTGCTGGTCTAGTTTCTAAGGCACCAAATAGGATGTCCCCTGCTGAACTCAAGGAGTTAAAGGAACAATTGATGGAACTTCTTAAGAAAGGATTTATTAGGCCGAGTACTTCCCCATGGGGAGCACCTGTACTATTTGTGAAGAAAAAGGATGGATCCATGAGGTTATGCATCGACTATCGACAGTTGAATCATCTCACTATCAAGAACAAGTATCCACTACTGAGAATCGATGAGTTATTCGATCAAATATATGGATCCAAATATTTCTCGAAGATCGATCTCAGGTCAGGGTATCACCAACTAAGAATCAAAGATGAGGGCATTCATAAGACCGCGTTCAGGAGCAGGTATGGGCACTATGAATTTGTTGTTATGCCTTTTGGACTAACCAATGCCCCTGCTGCCTGTATGCAGTTAATGAATAGTGTATTCAGGCCTCATCTAGATAAATTCATAGTGGTTTTCATTGATGATATATTGATATATTGAAAGACCAAGGAAGAGCATGAGGAGCATTTGAGGATTGCATTATAAATATTGAGGACGAATCAGCTATATGCGAAGCTCAGTAAATGCGAATTCTGGCTGGAAGAAGTATCCTTCCTAGGACATGTGATTTCAAAGACGGTTCGTCCGTAGATCCATCAAAGGTTGAAGCTGTAAGGAATTGGGAAAGACCGACCAATGCTAGCGAGATTCGTAGTTTCTTGGGTCTTGCGGGCTATTACCGGCGATTCAGCAAGGATTTCTCCAAGATCGCCGTACCACTCACTAGGCTGACTCGCAAGGAGATCCGTTATGAATGGAGCGAGGAATGTGAAAGAAGCTTCCAAGCCCTCAAGGATCACCTAACTACTGCCCCGGTTTTAGCTTTACCAATTGAAGGCGAGAAATTCGAGGTATACACTGATGCATCTGGCATTGGCCTCGGATGTGTTTTAATGCAACAAGGGAAAGTTATAGCTTACTCATCTCGACAGCTAAAGAAGCATGAAGATAACTACCCAGTACATGATCTAGAATTGGCTGCGGTAGTGTTTGCATTAAAGATCTGGAGACATTACTTATACGGAGTACAGTTCATTGTATACTCCGATCACAAGAGTCTCAAGTATCTTTTCTCTTAGAAGGAATTGAATATGAGGCAAAGACGTTGGCTAGAATATCTTAAGGACTTCGACTTCACAATACAATATCATCCTGGAAAGGGTAATCCTATAGCTGATGCCCTCAGTCGCAAGCCAAGAGTAATATTAGCCAATTGTATGATTCAGGAGTGGAAGTTGCTAGAACAGTTCACTAGACTTAATATAAGCATAGACAAGGAGAGTAGGTGTGTCACACTATCCCATATGAGCATACAGCCAGATCTACTCTCAGAGATACAAGGACTGCAAGATAATGACCTGGTATTAGTGGAAATCAAGGGCAAGATGGAAGAGTAATCTGATTTCAAATTAGCTTCAGACGGAAGATTGTTATTCAGAGATAGAAATTACATCCTAAATTGTCCAGAGCTAAAGAAGAAGATCTTAGATGAAGGTCACAGATCAAGGTACACGATTCATCCAGGATCTACCAAAATGTACCAAGATTTAAAAAGGACCTTTTGGTGGCCCAATATGAAAAGAGAAATAGTAGACTTCGTGTCTCGCTGTCTCACTTGCCAACAAGTCATGGCGGAACACCAAAAGCCTACCGGTAAGCTACAACCTCTTGATATTCCTAAGTGGAAGTGGGAGGATATCGGTATGGACTTCATTATGGGACTATCTAAATCTAGAGGAGGACATGATGGAATTTGGGTTACCATAGACCGTCTGACCAAGTCGGCCCATTTCTTGCCAAGAGCTGATGGTCAATTGACATCCTTGCTGCATTATACATTAAGGAGATAGTCAGGTTACATGGAGTACCTGTCTCAATCGTGTCTGACGGAGACCCTCGTTTTAATTCTCATTTTTGGAAGGGTCTACAACATTCGTTGGGGACAAGACTCAACTTTAGTACTGCTTTTCATCCTCAGACGGATGGTCAGACCAAGAGAACCAATCAGGTAGTAGAATATATGCTCATAGCTTGCATCATTGATTTTGGTGGAAGTTGGCATGATCACTTACCTTTGGTTGAATTTGCATACAACAACAGCTACCAGGCAAGTATATAGATGGCACCTTTCGAAGCCTTATACGGAAGGAATTGCCGATCACCCTTGTGCTGGGATGAAGTTGGCGAAAAATGACTATTAGGCCCAGACATGGTAAGGGATACCACCAAAAAGATTCAGATGATTAGAGAGAGACTTCAAGTTGCTCAGTCTAGACAGAAGGCTTATGCTGATACAAGAAGAAGAGATCTTGAATTCCAAGTCGGAGATCACGTATTTCTCAAAGTATCACCTGGACGTGGAATAAGGAAATTTGTTGTTAAGGGCAAGCTTACACCAAGGTTTATCGGACCTTTTGAAGTACTAGAAAGAGTGGGCGAGGTTGCTTACCGCATCGCTTTGCCTCCACAATTGTCCGATGTTCATAATGTTTTCTACATATCCATGCTGAAGAAGTATGTACACGATCTGTCACATATCATCGATCATGGAGACCTGATGATTCAAAAGGATCTCACATATGAACAAAAGCCTATGAAGATCCTCGATCGTGAAGTTCATATACTAAGAAATAAGATAATTCCCATGCTAAAGGTGCAATGGAGTAAATACTTAGAGCACGAAGCCACATGGGAGACCGAGGAGTCTATGAAGAAGCGATTCCTGGATTTATTCTAAAGAGGTATGAGTCCTACACTCTCCGTAAATATGTGCGATTGAATTTGGGGACCAAATTCTTTTAAGTGGGGGAGGGTGTAGCAACCCTAGTAAATTAAAAGAATAAAATCTTAAATAGAATCAAAGATTTAAAACCAATGATAAAAAAATCAACTCATATACACTTAAAACATATAACAAAAAGGGCCAAGATAAATAACGCCTCCGTTAAAGTCGTCATTTAATTGAAGACTGTTCACGCATGCGCTAATTTAAGAATTGACGCCCTCTTGATAGGCGTCACATAAAAGAATTGAAGACTGTGACAGAGGCGTCATTTTTAAATAACGCCCCAACCTTAGGCGTCATTTACAAACAGAACCGTTGGTGTTTGGTTCGAACAGGGAAGTTATCTGGGGTAAGTTTTGATTAAGAAAAGGATTGATATGTGTATATTTATGTTTAGTAAGGATTCTACCAAGGAAATTTTAGTTCTAATCGAACTCCTAAAAACCCATTAGGATTCCTTCCCTATAAATACCCCCTCCCATCGAGCCAACCTGTTGGCTCTTTTCTTCATCAAACCTACTGCTGCTGTCGATCGTCCAAGCATCGAGGAGCCTTCCTCTCCATCCTATTGTTGATACGAGGAGGGGTTCCCATCATCTTCCTCTTCGTCCTGCCACGGAGAACGTGAAGAACGTAGGAGTTCTTCTTCTTCCTCTTCCTCCTACTGCTTCATCCATTGCCGTTGTTATCAAGTTCCTCTATTTGAAACAGAGTATCGGCTGTGGTTATTATTATCATCTTCTTCATCGTTCTATCAACCAAAAGCCATCTTCTGCTTCTTCTGCTGTTCTTCACGAATTGCTGTGGAGAAGCATAAAGCTTCTTCTTCTGAAGGTTTTGGGTGTTCTTCATCGACTTCTTCCTCTTCTTCTTGCGGATTGCCTGCACCAAGAAGGGGCTGCGGCTGCTGCGTTGTTGCTCTTCACAGTTTTGCAACTTCATACAAGGGTTGCTGCTGCTACGTTTAATAAGAGCTCCTGCTCTTGTTATATTCCCGTAACTCTGTTTGAAACAGAGTGTCGTTCAAGGACGGTTCTTGTTATTGATTCTTCATCCTCATCACGTTTCTATCATCTACAACTCCATAAAGGTAGGTTTTCTCAAGTTCTAAGCAAAACACTTTGATAATAGGTTGTCTGCATGCATATAGATTGTCTAGAGATCAGTAGAGGAATTTGCCGTAGCAGTTTTTGTGTTTTCAGTGTTTACAGTAAATAGCGACCCAGGCTAGGGCGTTATTTTAATTAACGACTGTTTAAACAGTCGTCAATTGTCTAGTTATTTAATAATTACATAGTGTTCAAAATTTAATAACTATGAACCCTTACATGTAAACTAATGCATGATCATGTCCATAAATTCTTGCTATTTTTCTCTATCTGTACATGTCTCTAGTTTCTTGATTGGGAATACTCCAAAAAATCATGTGTATATGATTGTACCTGTTCGGTGCAAATCGTATGACAAAGAAATAACGACCGTAGCTTGGTCGTCAATTGAATGAACGCCCATGTAAACGGGCGCCAATTTAGTGATAAAATGTGAATTATAAAAATATTTATAATATTCCTGGATATTGAAATGACGACATACACCCTACCCTTTAATTTGATATATGACGCCCCTGACTAGGGCGCTGTTTATAGAATTGAAGCCTTCAGGAAAGGAGTCATTTTTATAATAATTGAAATTTGAAAATGTTTACAGATATTAATATTTACATAATCTGGATGTAACGACTGAGTGAACAGTCGTCATTTACTGAACTGACGACCCTTACATGGGCTCCAGTTCAAAAAATGAAGACTTAAGCTCAGGCGTCAATTTACTGATCTCCTGATTTCTTGATTTTCGTGGATTTCTATAACCCTTGACCATGGGTTGTGTATACTGGCACTATATTCCATTCCGTGAATATAGCCCCACATTTCATGATGTTTTATTGATTACCCGCTATTTCTCGGTGATAGATGAACCCTCCATGGGACATTCTGTTCCTTTAGATCGGTGACTTTATCATAGAGACCTCCGTAAGATTTCGCTATCCTTGGATTCCCTCAAGGCAGCCGAGCAGGTTGTACCATCAAAACCTATGACACTACTTGATTTCCATGTCACTCTAAAGAAACATGGTATACCGGCCCTCATGATATGCTATTTTGATGTCATGAGAATACTCTTTAATTAATGGAATGGGAAACCATGCCATTAATACTTCTTGAGAATGATGTGACATACTTGTGGACACTAATTCTATCTACCTTATCATGTACAAGAACGAGCGACCATCTCTATATGAGCGCTTATTCTTACTATCTTGGCACCCAAGTTAGGGAGCCGATTCCATCTAGATTTAAATTGAATCGTGGTTATAACGTTATTATTGTCCTTATACATCATGTTCAATCCTTGTGATTCTATTCCGCACGATCTACCTTAAGGTTCATACCAGCTTGAATCCTTGGAATTCTATATTGGCTATAACTATGGTGGATGTCGAAAACACATGATCAATGCCTGCGCATATAGTGTCACGCCCCGAGCCTTTATTACAGCGGAAGACTCGCTCGGGGAGCGCGAACAGCCGACATGGTAAGCCTCTTGCAAGCAAGAATAACCAGAGCGCAAGACAATCACACTATTAAATGCAATTGCACAAGATTTAATCAAACTTCAACTTTACTTCATAATGCTCAATATTCAAGATACAATCACTCATTTGATTTTTATTCTACTAGACTCAAGAAATAGGAAAATTACATTGACTCAATCTAGACATTGTAGACTTCCTAAGTCTTCGCTCATCTTTAATCGCTCTCGGATCCGCTACTTGAATAATCCGAATCCGAACCCGACTCACTTTCATTTCCTGAAAAAGATTGGAAATATGTAATGAGCACACTTGCCCAGTAGGTATCTTCGCATCAACATGAAGGCACTATTAAAGTGATTAAGATTTTCGCTCTAAATAAATAAGGTAAAATCATGCAATGCGATGATCATGCGATTAAATCAAAGTAACAAGACTATCATATAAGATGGAATGAGAACAAGAATGAACTAGTAAGAATAGGACAAGAACATGATATTGGCCTTTCATGAACAAGAATATATCGAGAAAGTACTAGCAAGCCACATATTCCTCACTTTAGCATCTTATGCTTATGAGCAAGTGCTTCGTGAATTTCTGTGGAATATCAAGCAAGAATGTCATGTCGTGTCGTGGATCTTCACATATTTATAGAAATAGTACTCCCAGCGCAATGCGACGCCAGTAGCATCATACCCCATGGTTTATAAAATAGTATGTTTCCGACAATCAGCCGAGGGGACTAGCATAGAGCCCTTGAACACAATCAGTGCTCGATCGCATCTTCAGTTATAAATTAAGCTACTTCCAGGCAGTATAACAGTAAAGTATGGCCAAGAATGTAATAAGTTCAATAATTCCTTGATAACAATAATCAATGAATGAATGCTATATCTTGAATATATGAGATCAAGAATGACATTTAAACTATGTTATGCTTATAGAATAAATCGGCAGCATAACGGTATATTTCCTTAACTTTCATCCATTACATTAAGTCTATTAAGCAATATGATAAGTTCTAGATCATCAAGGTTTATCTAGAATCATTGAAATATCAACCCTTGGTCAAACCTTGGGTTAACATATACAATCTATGTAACGGTCGTTTACTGGGCCGTTACACCATGTAACGCGCCATTAATGGGCCGTTACAATGATCAGGGTCCAGAAAGATAAAAATAGACTCAGAGGAATGTGACGGTCTGGCACTGCACCGTTACATGAGCCTGACGGTCCAGTTAAAGGCCGTTACATTTCAAGAATCAGAAACCATGATAGTGTAGTCTAGTTATTGGGCTTTAATGGTACAACCAACTCGGCGTCCTAGTGAGAATCCCAGGCTCGCGGAGAATTACGGAGGCCTTGAAACAATGATTTCCTAGTCCATTGGAAGGAATATCCAATAGAGAGGTCCTCATATCCAAGATTGTGTTCCTATAGTGCAAAGTGTGAAGTAATGACAACATACCGGAATATGTGCCATGTACTTACAGAATTGACTCTATTGACAGAGAGAGATATGTATACTCAAATTTGAAAATCATGATGAAAACTCCGTCAATACAATATTTTAAAAGTCATGCTTTATAATACAAAACTATATACTTTGTCTTCATTGACATAACACAAGTAAAAGTAAGATAACAAACCATGCAATACCTATCATGAATAGTCAAATAACCTTAAAATCACATGATCAGGATAAAACTTTGGTAACTAGGCTTAATAATAAGCAAAATTAGCAAGTTATATTCTGTCTAGGGTTGACAGAGCATAGACTATAACGGTCTGGAGATGGGGCGTCATAGTGAATGTGACGGTTAAGATCCAGCCGTTACATGAATGTAACGCGTCTGTCCAAGCGCGTTAGAATCAACAGTGTAGTTCAAATATCACAGAGTTTGTAACGGTCTGTCGTAGGGCCGTTACATGAAAGTGACGGTCCTTCTGTGATGCGTTACAGTATCTGCTAACAGAAATTAGATAAAACATAAAGGGATCGATTAAAATACCATGAATCCCTTGACATGATAACGTAGTGTAGGCCAACTACATGCATAGGTATAGATGGATTAGATGAATAGTCAAGTCTTAATCTTTAGTTAGGGCTAAGAGATACATGATATGCATAGAACCAATAAAACATGAAATTGATGATCTAGCATGCATGAAATCCAATCAAAACATAGACTCTTAGTCATATCAAGTTATTTTTACCGTTCATGAGATAACCTACCTCTTACTTAGATTGTAGTTCCTAAATTTGGTTGAGAACCTTGCCCTAGTTCTTCTCCTCCTCTTGTGACTTTTTCAACAACTTCTTTAGGTTCTAACTCCACGACCTCTTGACCTAAAGATGTGAAATTTGGAGGGGAGTTAGTCTAAAGTATTGTAAACAATTACTTCTAAAGAACTTACCTAAGATAATGACTCCTTACCTTGTTTCTTTACGTCTAAAAAGTAATGGTCTCACAGTTCAGAACTATGCCCTATTTATAGAGTTTAGACTAGGGTTTGAGGATTAGATCGAGTTTAGAGTCCTTATTTCATCAAATCCTAATCTCTAAGAGTCCTTAGCTATATTACAAGCCTTCCCAAGTTGATCCTTAGTGGATAATATCATCAAATTTTGATCTTTCTACTTGTTCTTTCTTTTACGGAACTAACAGTATGTAACTGTCACGCCCCGAGCGCGGAAGATACCCGGAGATGCGCGACGTGTCTATATCAATCATGTCAATCAGAGTGGTCGTGTATTCGACACAAAGACAGAGATGCGCAAAATAGCAAGATAACCCAATCCTTTATTCCATAATGGATAGACTATTACAAATCCAATACTCTGTTAAATAAAAAGGAAAAGAATACATAGTTGACTCAAGAAACTATGGAAAAGACTAGACGACACTTGTAGAAGCTCTATCTCTTCACTCTTGACAATTCCCATCCGATTGACTTCCATCGTCGTCGGACTCACCTGAAAAGTAAAAAGGGACAAACGGGATGAGCGAACGCTCAGTAGGAAATTATATCTCAAGTACTAGCAAGTGGTTTAAGTAATTACATTTTCATGGATGCAATAAAGCTATGCATGCTCGCATGAAACGACAAGATAGAGAGAATGTAATATCAAAGAAATAAGATGAACTTTCATGAACAAGATACAAGTTATTCAAGATATTCAAGCAAGTACCATTATCGAGTCATGTCAAGAACTTTGGCTATCATGTATCAAGCAAGTAAATTACCCTTTTTCGGGCCACGCATATCATTTCATGTCAAGTACGAGTCAAGTACAAGATGTGTGTGGAATGTCCAATCAAGCAAGTCAAGTACTCGGTATAATGCCAGATACCTTATCATTTTAACTCCCATGGGCACAAGTACTTTCGGGTGCTCCTCCCAGGACCAGATCGGGCCCTATATGCGCAGGCATTTATCATGTGTTTTGACATCCACTCTTGTTTATAGCCAACATAGAATTTCAATAATCAAGCTTGTAGACACGTATGACAACTTTGATAGAATAGAGTCCAAAATATGACAAAGGACATAGAATGGCGATAATAACGGTATAATCACGATATCGATAAAACTAGGTAGAATATGGTTCCCTTAACTTAGGTACCATGACAAATCAATATGGACATTCTTTATATAGAATTGAGGTCCACATGAACAGCATATCAAAGTAAGATACCCTCATTCTTATCATAGAATTGGGGTTTACAAGAACGACACGATATGGCATGATATCATCATCCCATCAAGAATTTCTTATGATATACTCTTTGTATAATCATAAGAGCCGGTATACCATGTTTCTTTAGAGTGACATGGCATCAATAGTGTAATGGGTTTTTAGGGTACAACCAGCTCAGTCGGCCTTGAGGGAATCCAAGGCTACGAGGAGTCTTACGGAGGTCTCTATGACTAACTCGCTAGTCCAAAGGAACGGAATGTCCAATGGAGAGCTTGTATGTCAATGAGAATTGAGTGTGATCGATAAAACACCGTGAAAAGTGGGACTATACTCACGGAGTGGAGAATAGTGCCGATATATATATATATTATGATATATAAAACCATCGGTTAGCAAATCAGAGGAAAAATCAGTTTACAGTAAAATAACGACTTAGGTCAAGTCGTTTCTCAAGTAATTAACGCCTAACAGAAGGGCGTTTACATATGGTCCGTTTTTGCAGAATTTTCAATAATTTCAATAATTTATCTAAAACGCGCCTTCGTCAGGGGCGTTTCTTCAAGAGTTGACGACTACTGTAGCAGGCGTCTTTTATTTACAATAATTTTCAGAACATATTTATTTTCAGAAATTATCAAAAACGCGCCCTTGGCAGGGGCGTTAATCATTAAATTCTTATTTTCTCAGAATATATATTCCAGGATTTTATCAGATACGCGCCCTAGTAAGGGGCGTTTATTTTTAATTCACGCCCTGTGATGGGGCGTTACCACAGGGAAAAACGACCTAGTCTAGGTCGTGAATTCAAGAAATATCAGGAATTAGCAAGATTTGCACGATAATCAAGGATAACAATCATATAGTCATGACAGGAAAATTGGCAGTAATTCAGATGCAGTATATTGGATTTGATGTTTCATGCTTATTGACTTTTAACCGTTAACAATTATTGATTGATTTCATGTAATTGCATGGATAATCCGTTCCGAAGATTTACATGAAATTAACGCCTGTGTACAGGGCGTTAAATATGAAATTGACGACTTGGACATGGTCGTGTCTTGTAAATTAGCGCCCTGGACAGGGGCGTCTCTTTCAAAATATTGCAGAAACATAATAAAACCATATTAAACCGTATGCATGTCATGTCAATACGTATATAAGTCTTGTCTTAAATTATTTGGGCTACAGTAACTTGAGAAAATCCTACCTTATGATCTGGATGAAGGAGATGAAAGGGCTTTGAAGCTTCAACTGCAACTTAATAGAAGAAGAACAATCGTTCTTCCGTCAACCTGGAGAGGAAACGAAGAATATTAATTCTTCTCATGCTACGTTCATAAAAAAAAAAGAACAGAAGAAGAAAATAGAAGAACATATGTTCTTCACGTACCTAGCAGCAGACGTTCGATCAAATGGGTTTTAGGGTTCGATCGAACATGTTATTTATAGGATTTTGAAGTCCTAACAAGAGTAGTGTTTGATTGAGGGTAATATATCCTTAATAGAGTCCTTACTCTAATAGACACTTACTAGATTAGGTTAATCTTTCCTTGGATAAGTTCTGGGTTCGATCGGTTCACGAACTGAATTAACGCCTTAGGTCAGGGCGTGTATTCTTTAATTGACGCCTTGCATAAGGGCGTTTCTTAAAAAGCGCCTTGAAAAAGGGCGTTTCTTGTTTTAAAACACGCCCAAGATAGAGGCGTTTCTTTTACTTACCCATTTGGTCGCGTGAGTTGACGACCGCACGTGTGGGCGTCCTTTCTTTAGTCACGCCTTTGATAGAGGCGTTTCTTTTTGAATTAACGCCCTAATAAGAGGCGTTATTTTTAATTTGTTTTATTTCGTCAAATTAACCCTATTCCTTTTATATATATTACTTCTGTAATATATATGTTTTAATTCATTTCAATTATTCATTTATTAGGGTTGCTACACCCTCCCCCACTTAAAAAGAATTTGGTCCCCAAATTCAATATATATATAATTATACACGCGGAGAGTGTAGGACATATACCTCTTAGAATAACTCGGGAAATCGTTTCTTCATAGATTCCTCGGTCTCCCATGTCGCTTCGCGTTCAGGATTCTTATTCCATTGCACCTTGATCATGGGAATAACCTTATTCCTTAGAGCTCGTATTTCTCGCTCTAATATCTTTAAAGGCCTTTGTTCATATGTGAGATCTTTCTGGATCACCAGATCTCCATGCTCAATAATATGTGACGGATCGTGCACATACTTCTTCAACATAGATATGTGAAATACATTGTGTACCTCGGACAACTGAGGAGGCAACGCGATGCGATAAGCAACCTCGCCAACTCTTTCGAGTACCTCAAATGGTCCGATGAATCTTGGCGTAAGCTTGCCCTTAACACCAAATCTTCGTATGCCACGTCCAGGGGATATTTTAAGAAATACATGATCTCCAACCTGGAATTCAAGATCTCTTCTCCTGGTATCAGCATAAGCCTTTTGCCTTGTCTGAGCAACTTGTAATCTTTCTCTGATTACTTGTATCTTCTCGGTTGTATCCCTTACCATGTCTGGACCTAATAGTTGTTTTTCTCCAACTTCGTTCCAACATATGGGAGATCGGCAACTCCTTCCGTATAAGGCTTCGAAAGGTGCCATTTGGATACTAGCTTGGTAGCTATTATTATATGCAAATTCAACTAAAGGTAAGTGGTCATGCCAGCTTCCTCCAAAGTCAATAATGCATGCTCTCAGCATATCTTCAACAACTTGATTAGTTCGCTCGGTCTGACCATCCGTTTGTGGGTGGAAAGCAGTACTAAAGTTGAGCCTTGTCCCCAACGAATGTTGTAATCCCTTCCAAAAATGAGAAGTAAAACGGGGATCCCTATCAGACACGATTGAGACAGGAATTCCATGTATCCTGACTATTTCTTTAATGTATAGTGCAGCTAGCACATCAATCGACCATCGGCTTTTGATTGGCAAGAAATGTGCCGATTTAGTCAATCGATCAATGATAACCCAGATTCCATCATGTCCTCCTTTAGATTTAGACAAACCCATGATGAAGTCCATACCAATATCCTCCCATTTCCACTTAGGAATATCTAGAGGATGTAGTTTTCCCGCAGGCTTTTGGTGTTCCGCCTTGACCTGTTGGCATGTGAGACAGCGTGATACATAGTCCGCTATTTCTCTTTTCATATTGGGCCACCAAAAGTTCCTCTTTACATCTTGGTACATTTTAGTTGATCCAGGATGAATAGTGTATCTTGATCGGTGAGCTTCATCTAAGATCTTCTTCTTTAATTCCGGACAATCGGGTATACAAGTTCTATCTTTGAACGATAACCTTCCATCAGAAGTTAGTTGAAAATCAGATTGTCCTTCTAATCTGCCTTTGATTTCTACTAACATAGGATCATTATCCTGAAGTGTTTGTATCTCAGATAACAAATCTGACTGTATGCTTACATGAGATAGTGTGACAAATTTGGATTCCGTGTCCAAGCTTATATTGAGCTCGGAGAATTGTTCAAGTAACCTCCATTCTTGTATCATACAATTGGCTATCCTTGCTCTCGGCTTTCGACTAAGGGCATCAGCCACATAATTACCCTTTCCGGGATGGTATTGTATACT
This sequence comes from Amorphophallus konjac, assembly GCA_022559845.1. Lineage (NCBI taxonomy): Eukaryota > Viridiplantae > Streptophyta > Magnoliopsida > Alismatales > Araceae > Amorphophallus > Amorphophallus konjac. The sequence continues at coordinate 324,974,823 of CM040120.1, read as the reverse complement.
GAAGTCGAAGTCCTTGAGATATTCTAGCCAGCGTCTTTGTCTCATGTTCAGCTCCTTTTGTGAAAATAGATATTTGAGACTTTTGTGATCGGAGTATACAGTAAACTGTACCCCATAGAGATAGTGTCTCCATATCTTTAGGGCAAATACTACCGCGGCCAATTCCAAGTCATGGACGGGGTAATTCTCCTCATGCTTCTTCAGTTGACGAGAAGAGTATGCTATGACCTTCCCATGTTGCATTAGAACACATCCGAGGCCAATGCCAGAAGCATCAGTGTAGACCTCGAATTTCTCTCCTTCAATTGGTAGGGCTAAGACCGGAGCTGTGGTGAGATGATCCTTGAGAGTTTGGAAACTGCTTTCACATTCCTCACTCCATTCATATCGGATCTCCTTACGAGTTAATCTTGTAAGTGGTACGGCGATCTTAGAGAAATCTTTGATAAATCGCCGATAATAGCCTGCAAGACCTAAGAAACTTCTGATCTCGCTTGCATTAGTGGGTCTCTCCCAGTTTCTCACAGCTTCAACTTTTGACGGATCCACAGATAAACCGTCCTTGGATATGACATGTCCGAGAAAAGCCACTTCTTCAAGCCAGAACTCGCATTTGCTGAGTTTAGCATATAATTGATTTGTCCTCAAGACTTGCAATGCAATCCTCAAATGCTCTTCATGTTCTTCCTTAGTCTTAGAATATATCAATATATCATCGATGAAGACTACTATGAATTGATCCAAGTAAGGCCTGAATATGCTATTCATTAACTGCATAAAGGCAGCAGGGGCATTTGTTAGTCCAAAAGGCATAACAACAAATTCGTAATGGCCATACCTGCTTCTGAATGCGGTCTTGTGAATGTCATCATCCTTGATCCTTAATTGATGATATCCCGACCGGAGATCAATCTTGGAGAAATATTTGGATCCTGAAATCTGATCAAACAATTCATCGATTCTCGGCAGTGGATACTTGTTCTTGATAGTAAGATGATTCAACTGTCGATAGTCAATACACAATCTCATGGATCCATCCTTCTTCTTTACAAATAAGACTGGTGCTCCCCACGGGGAAGTACTTGGTCTAATAAACCCTTTTCGGATTAGTTCCATCAACTGCTCCTTCAACTCCTTGAGTTCAGCAGGGGACATTCTATATGGTGCCTTTGAAACCGGACCAGCACCAGGGACTAAGTCGATGGTAAAGGCCACATCTCTTTGCGGGGGTAATCCCGGCAGTTCTTCCGGAAATACGTCTGGGAATTCTCGTACTACTTGAACGTCTTCTATCTTGGTTTCCTTAGCTTCTTTATTAGTGACAAAAGCAAGGAAGGATACACATCCTTTCCTGACGAGCTTGCTTGCTCGAAGAGCCGAAATAAGAGGGGATTTGCTTCGACTCTTAGGACTAGTATAAGTCAGATCTGGAAATTCTTTGAAAACAATCTTGCTATTACGGCAATCAACCGTTGCCTGGTACTTAGATAACCAATCTGCTCCTAGTATAACATCATATTCTTTTAGATCTAAGCAGATAAGATCAATAGGAAAATTCTTTCCTCGAACCAACACCTCACAGTTTTGGTAATGATGCGTGATATCCGTCTCGTTTCCGAGAGGAGTAGACAATATTATCTTCATCCATTCTGGTTCTAGAGGTAATGGGTCAGCAAACTTCTTGGAAATAATGGAATGCGATGCACCCGTATCAAATAAGACATGTGCATATTTGGAACAAATTTTTAATGTACCTTCCACCAATCCGCCTTCTTCTTCTGGTTCGGTCTCTTGGATTGCATGAAGACGCGCGTTCCTTGTCACTGGGCGTTTACCCTCACCGTCTTGGTCATTCATTAATGGACAATCGGGAATCCGATGTTCACGACTCCCACAACGGAGACATGCTCCTAGTTTCCTCCAGCATTCTTCTGTTTTGTGACCAGCCTTGTCACAATGCTTGCATACTACGTTTGAAGGGGTAGTGGTGATAGAGAAAGGCTTGGATTTCTTGAACTTCTGATCTTGAGAGGAAGAACCTCCATTATTGGGCCTCTTCTTAAAGTTGGGTTTAAAAGAACCCGAACTTGTGACTTGCTCCTTTCTGTCTTTCCCACGGATCCTATCAGATAGTTCCGTGGCATCTTCAAGCAACTGAGCTCGGCGCACTATTTCAGTATAAACTTGAATATCCATAGGCGCCAGTTGAGTAATGTAGTGGGGCCTAAGCCCATTAAGAAATCTACGGGCTTTCATCTTTTCCGTGCCAATTAAATGCTTAGCATATCTAGACAGTCTAGAGAACTGTGCTTCATAATCAGCCACCGATAAAGATCTTTGCTTTAATGCGGCAAATTCGGCGGCCTTCCTTTCCTGGACCCTATCAGAGAAATATTTGGCGTTGAAATACTCAACGAATTCACCCCATGTAACTTGAGTTGGGTCAATAGTAGCTTCAATCGACTCCCACCAGCATCTAGCATCCTTTTCTAACTGGAAAGTAGCTAATAAGACTTTGTCCTGATCCGTGCATTGCATGACACGGAATATACGTTCAATCTCCCGAACCCAATGCTCGGCATCGTCTGGATCGGTCGATCCCATGAACTTCGGGGGACTCATATTCTTGAATGCTTGGTGTAAGCTTCCAGCTCGTGGAGCACCACCTTGTGCTACCTGTTGTAGCACTTGGGTCATCCCTTGAAGGGTACGCTGCATGTTGCGCCATTGAGCACGTTCGGCAGCCATTATCCTACAATTACAATAGCTATGTTAGTATTATATCACTATGATCTTATAAAGGACTCATTGATCATTTAACCCTTGGTTCTACCCACTCTCACTTGGTTAAAGGTTTTGAAACCTATCCTTGGACTTGGGTTTCCTAGGAATTGAATACCTTAGGCTCTGATACCACAAAGACTGTCACGCCCCGAGCGCGGAAGATACCCGGAGATGCGCGACGTGTCTATATCAATCATGTCAATCAGAGTGGTCGTGTATTCGACACAAAGACAGAGATGCGCAAAATAGCAAGATAACCCAATCCTTTATTCCATAATGGATAGACTATTACAAATCCAATACTCTGTTAAATAAAAAGGAAAAGAATACATAGTTGACTCAAGAAACTATGGAAAAGACTAGACGACACTTGTAGAAGCTCTATCTCTTCACTCTTGACAATTCCCATCCGATTGACTTCCATCGTCGTCGGACTCACCTGAAAAGTAAAAAGGGACAAACGGGATGAGCGAACGCTCAGTAGGAAATTATATCTCAAGTACTAGCAAGTGGTTTAAGTAATTACATTTTCATGGATGCAATAAAGCTATGCATGCTCGCATGAAACGACAAGATAGAGAGAATGTAATATCAAAGAAATAAGATGAACTTTCATGAACAAGATACAAGTTATTCAAGATATTCAAGCAAGTACCATTATCGAGTCATGTCAAGAACTTTGGCTATCATGTATCAAGCAAGTAAATTACCCTTTTTCGGGCCACGCATATCATTTCATGTCAAGTACGAGTCAAGTACAAGATGTGTGTGGAATGTCCAATCAAGCAAGTCAAGTACTCGGTATAATGCCAGATACCTTATCATTTTAACTCCCATGGGCACAAGTACTTTCGGGTGCTCCTCCCAGGACCAGATCGGGCCCTATATGCGCAGGCATTTATCATGTGTTTTGACATCCACTCTTGTTTATATAGCCAATATAGAATTTCAATCATCAAGCTTGTAGACACGTATGACAACTTTGACAGAATAGAGTCCAAAAATATGACAAGGACATAGAATGGCGATCATAACGGTATAATCACGATATCGATAAAACTAGGTAGAATATGGTTCCCTTAACTTAGGTACCATGACAAATCAATATGGACATTCTTTATATAGAATTGAGGTCCACATGAACAGTATATCAAAGGTAAGATACCCTCATTCTTATCATAGAATTGAGGTTTACAAGAACGACATGATATGGCATGATATCATCATCCCATTAAGAATTTCTTATGATATACTCTTTGTATAATCATAAGGCCGGTATACCATGTTTCTTTAGATTGACATGGCAAAAACTGTGTAATGGGTTTTTAGGGTACAACCAGCTCAGTCGACCTTGAGGGAATCCAAGGCTACGAGGAGTCTTACGGAGGTCTCTATGACTAACTCGCTAGTCCAAAGGAACGGAATGTCCAATGGAGAGCTTGTATGTCAATGAGAATTGAGTGTGATCGATAAAACACCGTGAAAAGTGGGACTATACTCACGGAGTGGAGAATAGTGCCGATATATATATATATTATGATATATAAAACCATCGGTTAGCAAATCAGAGGAAAAATCAGTTTACAGTAAAATAACGACTTAGGTCAAGTCGTTTCTCAAGTAATTAACGCCTAACAGAAGGGCGTTTACATATGGTCCGTTTTTGCAGAATTTTCAATAATTTCAATAATTTATCTAAAACGCGCCTTCGTCAGGGGCGTTTCTTCAAGAGTTGACGACTACTGTAGCAGGCGTCTTTTATTTACAATAATTTTCAGAACATATTTATTTTCAGAAATTATCAAAAACGCGCCCTTGGCAGGGGCGTTAATCATTAAATTCTTATTTTCTCAGAATATATATTCCAGGATTTTATCAGATACGCGCCCTAGTAAGGGGCGTTTATTTTTAATTCACGCCCTGTGATGGGGCGTTACCACAGGGAAAAACGACCTAGTCTAGGTCGTGAATTCAAGAAATATCAGGAATTAGCAAGATTTGCACGATAATCAAGGATAACAATCATATAGTCATGACAGGAAAATTGGCAGTAATTCAGATGCAGTATATTGGATTTGATGTTTCATGCTTATTGACTTTTAACCGTTAACAATTATTGATTGATTTCATGTAATTTGCATGGATAATCCGTTCCGAAGATTTACATGAAATTAACGCCTGTGTACAGGGCGTTAAATATGAAATTGACGACTTGGACATGGTCGTGTCTTGTAAATTAGCGCCCTGGACAGGGGCGTCTCTTTCAAAATATTGCAGAAACATAATAAAACCATATTAAACCGTATACATGTCATGTCAATACGTATATAAGTCTTGTCTTAAATTATTTGGGCTACAGTAACTTGAGAAAATCCTACCTTATGATCTGGATGAAGGAGATGAAAGGGCTTTGAAGCTTCAACTGCAACTTAATAGAAGAAGAACAATCGTTCTTCCGTCAACCTGGAGAGGAAACGAAGAATATTAATTCTTCTCATGCTACGTTCATAAAAAAAAAGAACAGAAGAAGAAAATAGAAGAAAATAGAAGAAAATAGAAGAACATATGTTCTTCACGTACCTAGCAGCAGACGTTCGATCAAATGGGTTTTAGGGTTCGATCGAACATGTTATTTATAGGATTTTGAAGTCCTAACAAGAGTAGTGTTTGATTGAGGGTAATATATCCTTAATAGAGTCCTTACTCTAATAGACACTTACTAGATTAGGTTAATCTTTCCTTGGATAAGTTCTGGGTTCGATCGGTTCACGAACTGAATTAACGCCTTAGGTCAGGGCGTGTATTCTTTAATTGACGCCTTGCATAAGGGCGTTTCTTAAAAAGCGCCTTGAAAAAGGGCGTTTCTTGTTTTAAAACACGCCCAAGATAGAGGCGTTTCTTTTACTTACCCATTTGGTCGCGTGAGTTGACGACCGCACGTGTGGGCATCCTTTCTTTAGTCACGCCTTTGATAGAGGCGTTTCTTTTTGAATTAACGCCCTAATAAGAGGCGTTATTTTTAATTTGTTTTATTTCGTCAAATTAACCCTATTCCTTTTATATATATTACTTCTGTAATATATATGTTTTAATTCATTTCAATTATTCATTTATTAGGGTTGCTACAGTAACGGTCGTCATCCTGTGCGTTAGAGATATGTGACGGTCTCACGATAGACCGTTACATATCTTGTTTCCAGAGTTCAACATGCCTCAAACTCTTCAACTCACGGAGTACACATAGTGTAACGGTCTATCTCCCATGCGTTACAAGTATGTGACGGTCGGGCTATAGACCGTTATATTCGTCGTGGACAGAGTTCAAATAAATTAAAACTCTTTTGATAATTATCCATTAACTTATCTTATTAAGTGATGTTTATCCTTAAAAATTCGAGAGTAGGCTTAAATACCTTCTAGAATATAGGCCAACTTAATGGGCCTGGTTTAAAAACCCTTTAGACTTTAATTAAGTGAGTTGGGTTAATTGATTAACACCATTTGGCCTTATATTGATTTATAACTTCAAATTAGTCCATTTAATTGCTAATAATGCCATAAAATTATCAAATAAATTCTGGGGCACTACACCCTCCCCCACTTAAAAGAATTTGATCCCCAAATTCAATTCATGGATTGTGGAGAGTGTACTTACAGTTGAATAATTCTGAGAATCTTTTCCGCATAGCCGTTTCGGTTTCCCATGTTGCTTCATATGGCCATGTTTTCTTCCATTGGATCTTGACCGTGGGAATAACTTTATTTCTTATTTGACGCACTTCCCGATCCATAATTTTGATCGGTGTTTGCTCGTATGTCAAGTCTTTCTGAATCTCTATATTATCATAAGTGATAATGTGGTCTGGATCATATACGTACTTTTTCAGCATAAAGACGTGAAATACGTCATGAACTCCTGCTAACTGTGGAGGTAAGGCCAATCTATAAGCCACTTCACCGACCCTTTCAAGAATTTCAAATGGGCCAATGAACCTTGGAGTTAGCTTTCCTTTGATGCCAAATCTTCGAATACCACGACCTGGAGAAACCTTCAAATACACATGATCTCCTACCTGAAACTCCAAGTCACGTCTTCGATTGTTAGCATAAGACTTTTGCCTATCTTGTGCAATTTTCATTCTTTCCTGGATGAGCTTTATTTTCTCTGTAGAATCTCTGATAAGGTCGGGGCCTAGAAACTGCCTTTCCCCTATTTCATTCCAACATATTGGTGATCGATAACTTTTCCCATATAGAGCTTCAAAAGGTGCCATTTGTATGCTTGCTTGATAACTGTTGTTATATGCAAATTCTACCAGAGGCAAGTGATCATGCCAACTTCCTCCAAAATCAATGACACAAGCCCTGAGCATATCTTCTACTACCTGATTAGTCCTTTCTGTCTGGCCATCAGTTTGTGGATGAAAAGCTGTGCTAAAACTCAATCTAGTCCCTAGTGAATGTTGTAAACTTTTCCAGAATTGTGATGTAAAATGTGGATCTCTATCTGATATAATAGAGATAGGGATACCATGTAGTTTAACAATTTCTTTGATGTATAATGCTGCTAGAATATCCACAGACCATCGACTTTTTATTGATATGAAATGTGCAGATTTACTCAATCGGTCTATGATTACCCATATTCCATCATGTCCACCTCTTGTCTTAGGTAATCCCATAATGAAATCCATTCCTATACTTTCCCATTTCCATTCAGGAATATTTAAGGTATGTAATTTTCCTGCATGTCTGAAATGTTCCGCCTTCACTTGTTGGCAAGTAAGACAGCGAGACACAAAGTCAGCTACTTCCCTCTTCATATTGGGCCACCAGAAGTTTCTTTTGAGATCTTGATACATCTTGGTACCTCCTGGATGGATGGAGTACTTTGATTTATGTGCTTCTTCTAAGATCAATTTCTTCGTATCCTCATGATCCGGTATACACATTCGGCCCTTGAATAGCAATCTTCCATCATTAGAAATAGAAAATTCTGGTCTTTGTTCAATATTGGCCTTAATTTCCAGTAAAATTGGATCATCCTCTTGTAACTTGGCCAAATCCTCTATCAATGTAGGTTGAGCTCGGATATTAGCTATGAAGTAATCTTCTTCCTTAACGTCAACATCTAAATTCAACTGGGCAAATTGAGGAATAAGGTTATTCACACTAATCATGAGACTTGATAACATACCAATTGGTTTTCTGCTAAGTGCATCTGCTACAGCATTCGCCTTGCCAGGATGATATTGAATAGCAAAATCAAAGTCCTTGAGATGTTCTAACCACCTCCTTTGCTTCATATTAAGCTCTTTTTGAGAAAATAAATATTTCAAGCTCTTGTGGTCTGTGTAGATCGTGAACTTTTCTCCATAAAGATAATGACGTCAAATTTTCAAGGCAAAAATAACTGCTGCTAATTCCAAATCATGTACAGGATAATTTTTCTCATGACGTTTCAATTGTTTTGAAGAATAGCAAATCACCTTTCCATCTTGCATAAGGACACACCCTAAGCCAATTCCAGATGCATCCGTATATACTTCAAATCTAGCACCCTCTATTGGTAGCGACAAAACAGGGGCTGTTGTAAGATGATTCTTAAGACTTTGAAAACTCTTTTCACAGTCCTTCGACCAGATAAAAGGATTTTCTTTTCTAGTAAGTCTAGTTAAAGGAACCACGATCTTTGAGAAGTCCTTTATGAATCTTCTATAATAACCTGCTAGACCCAAAAAGCTTCTGACTTCGGATACAGTCGTTGGTCGGCTACAATCTCTGACAACTTCTACCTTAGAAGGATCCACAGCAATACCTTATTTTGAAATAATGTGGCCTAGGAATGAGACTTCCTTGAGCCAGAATTCACACTTATTGAGTTTGGCATATAGCTCGTGTTCTCTAAGTGTTTGCAAGGCTATCCTTAGATGTTCTTCATGTTCTTCTCTAGTCTTGGAGTATATCAGGATATCATCGATGAAGACGATTATGAACTGGTCTAAATATGGCGGGAAGACACTGTTCATAAGTTGCATAAATGCTGCTGGGGCATTAGTTAAACCGAATGGCGTCACCACGAATTCATAGTGGCCATAACGACTTCGAAAAGCTGATTTATAAATGTCCTCTTCTTTGATTCTAAGTTGATGATAACCTGATCTTAGGTCAATCTTAGAAAAGTACTCAGCTCCCGAAAGCTGATCGAAGAGCTCATCAATACGCGGCAATGGATATTTATTTTTGATTGTAAGCTGATTCAGTCGCCGGTAATCGATGCATAATCTGAGAAAACTATCATTCTTCTTGACAAATAGAACATGCGCACCCCAAGGGGATGTGCTATGTCTAATGAAACCCTTGTCTAGAAGTTCCTGTAATTGCTTCTTTAGTTCCTTAAGTTCCGTGGGAGACATCCTGTAAGGGGCTATAGAAACAGGTGCTGCACCTGGAATGAGTTAAATGGTAAAGTTTACTTCCCTCTCGGGCGGTAAACTAGGTAGTTCGGATGGGAACACATCAGGGAATTCCTTTGCAATAGGAATGTTTACTAGGATAATTTCCTTAGATTCGGTGATAATGACTGAAGCAAGAAAAACTTCACATCCTTTCGAGATAAGTTTGCATGCGTGAAGAGAAGATATAATGGTAGGATGCTTCTTGTATTTGATGCCAAGAAAAGAAAATCTTGGAAGACCGGGCTTTCGGAAAGATATAATTCTATGTCGGCAGTTGATGTAAGCATCATGGTCTACAAGCCAATCCACCCCTAAAATGGCATCATAACCTTTCATATCGAGGCATACTAAGTTTGCGGGGAGATTGTGTCCTTCTACTACCTCCTCACAATCGAGATAATACTTGGTAAGCTTAGTTCCAGATCCTAAAGGTGTAGTAATAGCAAGATCTGAAGGTAGGGGAACTGATGCAGTTGATAAGGTGTTCGCAAAAGTGGTGGTGATAAAAGAATGAGAAGCACCAGTATCGAATAGCACGAATGAAGGACGAGAACAAATTTGAAGAGTACCTTCCATGAGCCCTTCATTTTGATCCCTGGGCGCTTCTTCTTCATCTATAACTGCATTGAGGCGAGCCTGCCTCCTACGTCCTCTGTTATTTGATTGATCTTTCATAAGGGGGCATTCTGGCACACGATGCTCCCTACTTCCACAGCGCAAACAAGCACCTAGGCGCTTCCAGCATTCTTCAGCCGAGTGACCGAATTTCTCGCAAAAGGTGCACGTCGAGGCGACTTGCTCCTTCTATTCTTTAACCTTTTTACTATTCTTTTGGGAACTTCCACCGTTCCCATTCCTTGATCTTTTCTTGTTATCACGGCTTTTGTATGGTTCCGTGATGCTAAACTTCTCCTTTTTATAATGCCGATCTGAGCGTCGGCTAGATTCTTCTCCTTTTCCTTTCAACCTTTCGACCTTCTCTAAGGTTCTCTCGCATAAATATGCCCTTTGAACCATCTCCGCATAAGTGCGGATATTCTGTGTCCCTAGTTGTTGAATGAAACCGGACCGTAACCCGTCCATGAATCGGTTTGCTTTTAATAATTCTGTGCTGATAAGGTGTGGTGCATATGGTGCTAGTTTTGAAAACTGTAACTCATACTCTGCAACTAACATCATCCCTTGACGAAGGGAGGCAAACTCCATAGCCTTCCTTTCCTTCACATGTTCGGAGAAATACTTGGCACGAAATAAAGTGAGAAAAGCATTCCATGTATGTGGCGCATCGTCCGGAGGTGCCGGAACGGACTTCCACCAAGTACGGGCATCCTTATTCAATTGGAACGTTGCTAGATGGACTTTCTCCTGATCAGTGCATTGTATGACATCAAATATACGATTCATCCCATCGATCCAATTTTTGCTTCGTCTGGATTGGAAGATCCATAGAAACGCGGAGGATTTAGACTCCGGAAATTGCGATGAAGGTCACCAGCCCTTGCCCCTGCACCACCTTGTGCTATAGTCTGCAATGCCTGGGTGAGGCCGGCAACAGTTTGTTGCATACCGTCCCAATCTACACGATGAGCCATTCGGAAAATAGGCTACCTGAGAGAAAATAACAACTTGTTATTTCTCATGAAATTGGAATGAACAAAATAATTCTTAAAGCTAATTAGTTATCTTATCCCGGGTTCTACCCAATCCTCACATGGGTGTGGAATTCTTCCTTAGTTCATAGGTATGGGTCCTTAAACCTTGGACTTATCCCAAGACATGACTTTTTCTTCCTAAGTCCTGAGACTTAGGCTCTGATACCAACTTAACAGTCACACCCCGAGCCTTTATTACAGCGGAAGACTCGCTTGGGGAGCGCGAACAGCCGGCATGGTAAGCCTCTTGCAAGCAAGAATAACCAGAGCGCAAGACAATCACACTATTAAATGCAATTGCACAAGATTTAATCAAACTTCAACTTTACTTCATAATGCTCAATATTCAAGATACAATCACTAATTTGATTTTTATTCTACTAGACTCAAGAAATAGGAAAATTACATTGACTCAATCTAGACATTATAGACTTCCTAAGTCTTCGCTCATCTTTAATCGCTCTCGGATCCACTACTTGAATAATCTGAATCCGAACCCGACTCACTTTCATTTCCTGAAAAAGATTGGAAATAGGTAATGAGCACACTTGTCCAGTAGGTATCTTCGCATCAACATGAAGGCACTATTAAGGTGATTAACATTTCGCTCTAAATAAATAAGGTAAAATCATGCAATGCGATGATCATGCGATTAAATCAAAGTAACAAGACTATCATATAAGATGGAATGAGAACAAGAATGAACTAGTAAGAATAGGACAAGAACATGATATTGGCCTTTCATGAACAAGAATATATCGAGAATGTACTAGCAAGCCACATATTCCTCACTTTAGCATCTTATGCTTATGAGCAAGTGCTTCGTGAATTTCTGTGGAATATCAAGCAAGAATGTCATGTCGTGTCGTGGATCTTCACTTATTTATAGAAATAGTACTCCCAGCGCAATGGGACGCCAGTAGCATCATACCCCATGATTTATAAAATAGTATGTTTCCGGCAATCAGCCGAGGGGACTAGTACAGAGCCCTTGAACACAATCAGTGCTCGATCGCATCTTCAGTTATAAATTAAGCTACTTCCAGGCAGTATAACAGTAAAGTATGGCCAAGAATGTAATAAGTTCAATAATTCCATGATAACAATAATCAATGAATGAATGCTTTAATTTGAATATATGAGATCAAGAATGACATTTAAACTATGTTATGCTTATAGAATAAATCGGTAGCATAACGGTATATTTCCTTAACTTTCATCCATTACATTAAGTCTATTAAGCAATATGATAAGTTCTAGATCATCAAGGTTTGTCTAGAATCATTGAAATATCAACCCTTGGTCAAACCTTGGGTTAACATATACAATCTATGTAACGGTCGTTTACTGGGCCATTACACCATGTAACGCGCCATTAATGGGCCGTTACAATGATCAGGGTCCAGAAAGATAAAAATAGACTCAGAGGAATGTGACGGTCTGGCACTGCACCGTTAGGTGAGCCTGACGGTCCAGTTAAAGGCCGTTACATTTCAAGAATTAGAAACCATGATAGTGTAGTCTAGTTATTGGGCTTTAATGGTACAACCAACTCGACGTCCTAGTGGGAATCCCAGGCTCACGGAGAATTACAGAGGCCTTAAAACAATGATTTCCTAGTCCATTGGAAGGAATATCTAATAGAGAGGTCCTCATGTCCAAGATTGTGTTCCTATAGTGCAAAGTGTGAACTAATGACAACATACCGGAATATGTGCCATGTACTTATAGAATTGACTCTATTGACAGAGAGAGATATGTATACTCAAATTTGAAAATCATGATGAAAACTCCGTCAATACAATATTTAAAAAGTCATGCTTTATAATACAAAACTATATACTTTGTCTTCATTAACATAACACAAGTAAAAGTAAGATAACAAACCATGCAATACCTATAATGAATAGTCAAATAACCTTAAAATCACATGATCAGGATAAAACTTAGGTAACTAGGCTTAATAATAAGCAAAATTAGCAAGTTATATTCTGTCTAGGGTTGACAGAGCATAGACTATAACGGTCTGGAGATGGGGCGTCATAGTGAATGTGACGGTTAAGATCCAGCCGTTACATGAATGTAACGCGTCTGTCCAAGCGCGTTAGAATCAACAGTGTAGTTCAAATATCACAGAGTTTGTAACGGTCTATCGTAGGGCCGTTACATGAAAGTGACAGTCCTTCTGTGATGCGTTACAATATCTGCTAACAGAAACTAGATAAAACATAAAGGGATCGATTAAAATACCATGAATCCCTAGACATGATAACGTAGTGTAGGCCAACTACATGCATAGGTATAGATGGATTAGATGAATAGTCAAGTCTTAATCTTTAGTTAGGGCTAAGAGATACATGATATGTATAGAGCCAATAAAACATGAAATTGATGATCTAGCATGCATGAAATCCAATCAAAAAAGAGGCTCTTAGTCCTATCAAGTTATTTTTGCCGTTCATGAGATAACCTACCTCTTACTTAGACTGTAGTTCCTGAATTTGGTTGAGAACCTTGCCCTAGTTCTTCTCCTCCTCTTGTGACTTTTCCAGCAACTTCTTTAGGTTCTAACTCCACGACCTCTTGACCTAAAGATGTGAAATTTGGAGGGGAGTTAGTCTAAAGTATTGTAAACAATTACTTCTAAAGAACTTACCTGAGATAATGACTCCTTACCTTGCTTCTTTACGTCCAAAAAGTAACGGTCGCACAGTTCAGAACTATGCCCTATTTATAGAGTTTAGACTAGGGTTTGAGGATTAGATCGAGTTTAGAGTCCTTATTTCATCAAATCCTAATCTCTAAGAGTCCTTAGCAATATTACAAGCCTTCCCAAGCTGATGCTTAGTGGATAAGATCATCAAATTCTGATCTTTCTACTTATTCTTTCTTTTACGGAACTAACAGTATGTAACGGTCGTCATCCCGTGCGTTAGAGATATGTGACGGTCTCACGATAGACCGTTACATATCTTATTTCCAGAGTTCAACATGCCTCAAACTCTTCAACTCACGGAGTACACATAGTGTAACGGTCTATCTCCCATGCGTTACAAGTATGTGACGGTCGGGCTGTAGACCGTTATATTCGTCGTGGACAGAGTTCAAATAAATTAAAACTCTTTTGATAATTATCTATTAACTTATCTTATTAAGTGATGTTTATCCTTAAAAATCTGAGAGTAGGCTTAAATACCTTCTAGAATATGGGCCAACTTAATGGGACTGGTTTAAAAACCCTTTAGACTTTAATTAAGTGAGTTGGGTTAATTGATTAACACCATTTGGCCTTATATTGATTTATAACTTCAAATTAGTCCATTTAATTGCTAATAATGCCATAAAATTATCAAATAAATTCTGGGGCACTACATATAGGGCCCGATTTGCCCATAGGAGTTGTAATGATCACGGTATGTCATTGTACCGAAGTGCATGACTAGCTTGATAGACATTCCACAATCTCGTACTTGACTTGACTTGACATGACGTGACTTACGTGACCCGGAAAGGGTATTTATTGTACTTGCTTGAAACGTGATAGCCAATTCTTGACATGACATGACCACTTGACATGATAGATATACGTGCTTGATTATCTTACTATCTTAACATGAGTTCTTGAAAGACTTCCTAATTCACTCACTATCACTTGATATACATTCTCTATTCTCTTGTTATACTTTCTCTATTGTCGTTTTATGCAAGCATGCATAGCTTATTGCATTTCATGTAACATGTAATTACTTAAAGCAAGCTATCTCTTGAGATATAATTCCTACTGAGCGTTCGCTCACATAGTGTTTCTCCCTTATTTTTTAGGTAAGTCAGAGGACGAAACTCAATCGGATGGGGAAAGTCAAGAGTGATGAGATTAGAGCTACTCCAATTATCCAAGTGTCTACTAGTCTTATACTTTCTATTTTCTTGAGTCTTTCGTTGTATTTTTACTTTATTTGAGTCCCAGTATTCTCATTAAGAGGATTGTAATAGAAGTACTTTGAAGGTTTTGATGAGATAAAGGATTGGGTTATTTTACTTTTGCGCGCTCTATCTTTGTGTCGAATACACTAACGCTCTGATTGACATGATTGAAATAAACTCGTCACGCATCTCTGGGTTCCTTCCACGCTCGGGGCGTGACAGTTTCCCTCTGGAACCGTAAAGAAATTGCAAGCTCGCGGAGCCGGTCCATTTAGAGTGTTGAAACGCGTTGGATCCAATGCGTATGTTGTGGACCTGCCCGAGGAATATGGTATAAGCTCAACTTTCAATGTGTCGGATCTAGTTGCATATAGGGACCCGGCGTTGATCCCTAGTGAGTCTTTCGAGCCATCTCCTCCCATTGTGAGTGATCCCACACCTGAGTGTCCACCACCAGCCCCATTTCCACGGCAACGAGAGCATATAGATCATATAGTGGATGAGCAGGTGACTATTACCAGGAGTGGATCCTACTCGCGCTACCTAGTGCGATGGAGAGGATGACCCGCCACCGAGGATACTTGGATAACCCATGGAGAGTTGTAGAGGCTAGATCCCGATCTACTGGAGCGCTACCAAACCGATGCAGACCCTTACTCGACAGGGTCGAGTTTCTCCCACCCGGGGAGAATTGGTGCGGACACCAGAGCGATTGAGAAGCACGAACCGGTGAGCCGTCGGTACCGTACGCGGAGCACCACTTGAGCTACATCGGCTTCCATCTGGCTTGGAGATAGTCTGGAGACTCTCCCTTAAGTCTTAGTATTTATCATATTTACTGGAATTTTACTTGTGTGTAATGTGTGTTTATTTGACTTTATTTGGATTATAATTCCGATTGTAAAAGGGGTTTATTTGTAATTTGGGACCACCTGGGTCCCGCGGGCCCCCCATCCCTTCTCCCATTGATCCACCTCAGCTCTTGGGCCCATGTGGGGTCAGTCAACACTCCAAGGTAGGCTTCTAGAAGGGTTGGACCAAGGGGGGACAATGAGTAACAAAATTCAAAATTTAGAACACATAAGTCAAGGGGGTGCCCCATGTATAATATAGTTTATTAGGATTGAAATCTTATTTTATTTGTTCCAAACCACATGGGAGAAATAAATTGTGGACTCCCTCTTTTACCCCCCACCAATCCTAGATCTACAGATAGAACTAGTCTTTTTATATTTTCTATAAGAACCTTGTATTTTCATTTTGAGTAGAATAAATGCAAAGAAAATATTGAAATTTCCTCCCATGAGCAAGGGCCACCCCCTATCTCTCTCCTCTCTCTCCCTTCTGCAGTTGGGAAGGCTGTGTTCTTGAGGTGTGAAGCCTGTTCTCTCAGGTGTGAAGATCGTCGCCACCGCCGCCACTGCCATCGTGCCGCCGTCGCACCACCGCCATCGTCACCGGAGTTCTATCCACTCAGGATAGCCCCTTGATCTCGGATTTCTTGCTCTCAGCCACGAGTTCATATGGAGCCCAAACTTTCAGGGTGAGTTTCAGGGTTCTTCACCACGTCCCAGAAAAATTTATTGGGCTTCTAGCTTCTTTTTTCCATTTTCTATTTTCGTTCTTGCTTTCCTTCCAGATCTGCCAGTTCTCTGTCCTGTGTCACAACAGTCCTTAGTTTCCCCCTTTCGATCCCCTTCTTGATTTTTGCTTGAACCCCCAATTTTATTGGAGGTTCTGTCCGCCACCCCCATCATCCACAAAGTTTCGTGGAATTTCTAAAGACCTTCACCTATTTTCTAAAAATCACTTTCAGATCCCAACTCAGTTCTATCTGCCTCTGTCCAGATCCGATCACCCAACAGTATAAAATACATTTTCCCACCCAAACCTCCACCAAATCGTTCATAAAAATTATCCCTGTTTTCCTCTCTCTCCCCTCTACAACTTTTGTGAAGAACCCAACATCTGAATCGGAGGTCTACAACACGGTCAATGCCAACTCTTAGGAAAGTTCACTTCTGCCCGGCCAGATCTGAGGCAGAGACCAGTCAGGTTCAAAATTTGTCCATCAAAATTACAGGCCTGAAGAAATTCCTTGATCTACATAGGGTTGAAGGATTTCGAGTCAGCGTTCCAACGACGCTGGTTTCGCGTCGATCTGACGTCTGTGCTGACCGCAACGATAGATCTCACCGGATCGCGCGCAGGTAAAATAGAAGCAACAGATCTGTGGGCAGCAACTCCAAGACTTGGAGATCGGAGCCGATCGGCCTCCGACCGGTGTTCCAGCCCGGCCGTCATCCAAGGGAGCGTGCCACCAGGTGTCACCATCATAGCGGGACCCACCCCGCCAGGTCTCGAGGACTGAGTAGCACGTGGGCCCCCATGAACCCGTAGATCGCGCCGTCCAGATAGAACTAAAATGCGGATTTCGGCACCGTCGGAGCGACATCAAGATGCTGCCCGTCAACCTACTTACTAATACTCCCGGGCCCCAAATGTGACCTGTTACCTCCCTGCGTGGAGTGAGTCAAAACATTTGTACCGCTGTGTATTTGTTAACCGGGAGTATGGATTTGGCCGGGGTTGTCTTCCCCACGCCGGGAGCGTGGAGGTAACGGTCTTACTTCTTGGCGTTCATTTGGTAGTTTAGTATATGGTCATATGCCGCTATGAGTGCGTTAGGATTCTAGCCCGTGAGTTAATGTCACCGCTGTGAGTGAGAGAGTGACCTGTCCCGTGGCTCGATCCGAGCACGGAAGTGAGTCGACCACCCTTGACTCTGTCGGTTTCTCAACCGTGCGGATCCACGTTTCCCCTCGCTTGGGACGATGAGCGAGCTTGCATTTCTGTTAGCGACGTATAGCCCGTAGGAACTCTTAGTGTCGGGCCAAAGTGTCTCCATTGTTGTATGTTGCTGGTCGCGTCCGCATTTAGATTCCGGGGTCCGCATCACTTAGAGTTGGTCCCCATGTCCGTCCAGCATCAGAGAGAGAGAGAGAGAGAGAGAGAGCTTACTATAGTAAGGCCCCCAGCATAGGGAGGATTGGGAGGAAGTGGACGCCGATGCGGGGAGGATGGGGAAGGGAGGCTACCACCATTGCCTGAGGAGTCGTTGTGAAGGGGGTCTAGGTAGAGCGAGGCAATTGAGGAAGAGCAAGTTGGTAGAGGGGGTCTTCACCGAAATACTATGGACACTGCTACTAGAGGGGCTGCTGCGGGTGGCCATCTCCACCCCTACTCAACATGCGCTACCACTCGACGATGACTTCCTTATTGCTGTACAACAACATCTCTTGAAGTCCCGCGATCAATGACACCCAAGAGGGGGGTGAATCGGGTGTTTACAAACTTTTACAAAATTCATGGCCAAAGGAAATAAGTGTGAGAAATAGCCGTAAGAACAAGTGAGATCTCTATGTAAACACTTAGATCTAATAAAATCTATCACACTCAACCAATCTTAGGTACGGTGGCGGAGGTAAAAATCTGAAGATTCAACTCACGCAAGATGTTATCTTCCTGACAAGGTTTGCCTTGCCGATCCGAACCCACCTTTTAATATACCCGAGATCTAATATGAGAATGATAAATTATGCTAGATCTAACACGAACAATACAACTAAATAAATCTACGTGTGTGCTGCACAGAATGGGGATAGAAGAAAAGGAACAAACCACACAATGGACAGAGATTTTTAGGTGATTCGGATGCAACAACGACAACCTACGTCCACCCCTCACGATCTGTGAGGATTCCACACTATCTTGTAAAGGATTACAAGATCAAAATACACACACATGTGAGAGGTTGGAACTCCCACGAAGGTGCACAAGCATCGAATCACAAAGATATGTGAAAATAAGAAGAAGCACACACACACACACACACGGATCTGCGTAGATCCACACACACACACACGTGTTTAAAAGTACAAGATCACACACTTGAAGCTTGATGAAAAATAAGGGAGAAACACAAAATGAAAAACTCATATTTAAGCTCCCCCTTAATGGATGAAGATGATCTTGGATGAAGCTTCCTCCACAGCCTGATCTTCACTTGAATAGCTTGCAGATGATCTTGAAAACTTGGAGATGGATGAAGAAGTTCTTCCCCGAAACACTGTTCACGGAGCTACAGTGGCAGCACTCTTTCTCCCCTTTGATAGCTTCGTTGATCTCCCTTGAGTGATTAGTGTTTTTGACCCCAATATGATGTATATATAGATCTTGGATGGTCAAGGGACAAGCCAGGAACTAGATCCACAAATCATGGTAAGTCTAGTGACTTTTGGATTAAACAAACCCAATGAAGAGGGCTTCCCACGTTGTAGAAAACAAAGTCAAAAATGGCTGCCTCGAAGCTGGCGGTCGACCGGTAGAAGGGGGTGGTCGACCGAAATTTTATCGAAATGGGGCTTTCATTGCTGGGAAAACTGGTCGACCGACCCCTGACCGGCGGTCGACCGCTGGCTGGAAATCCTACAAATTTAAAGAAGTTAGCCAATGAATCATAATATGTGAACGAATCAGTTTATGACCTCA
This sequence comes from Amorphophallus konjac, assembly GCA_022559845.1. Lineage (NCBI taxonomy): Eukaryota > Viridiplantae > Streptophyta > Magnoliopsida > Alismatales > Araceae > Amorphophallus > Amorphophallus konjac. The sequence goes on along the minus strand of CM040120.1, from coordinate 324,955,454 downwards.
TACTGTTCCAATTAAAATGAGAGAGTTAAGCTTAGCCCAGGCGGTTCTAGAACCAAGGTGGATTTAGGCATTTGGAAGGGTATGAACACTTGAGTATAATGCATGATGAAATTAGGCCTTGTGCGTATGAGAGTCGAACTTGATTGCTAATACATGGCACGTGATAGAACGCACATTTTGGGTTTTGTTATCATCAAAATCACCTGAATATACTCAACAATCTCCTCCTTTTTTATGATGACAAAACTGAGAGGGTATTTAAATACATGGGCATGCCTTTAAGCAATGTTTGAAAAATGAGATCAATGTTCGAAATCAAGGCATTTCACTCACAACCCATCAAGCCAGCGAACGCAAACCATTCAACACTTGATTCACCAATTAGAACAGAAATGAGACACAAAAGCCAATCATTTGAGATCAAACACCAGTTGTATTCATTTCATCATTTCATTACAAGGTACATTGATGTGAGAGTGAATGCACGACTCTAGACACAAGTGACTAAACAAATGCAGAACAGACACAATGATCCTCACATGATCATGCATGCAAACACACAACATACCGACATACGTAAATATAGAACCTGCACTACTACTTCTCCCCCTTTGGCATCATCAAAAGGGGATAGGATAGACGAAAGGAGGACCCAAAAGGCACAAGACCAAGGTATAGCAGTCTAGAGGGAGGAAGCAAAAGAAAAATCCTCTTGGGGAATCTGCAAGAGGCTGATCCTTTGGAGGAGGAGGCTGATATCTAAGGCGGCGGCGGATGTCTTCAAGAGAATGATCTTGAACTTGAAGACGCCCCCGAATATAGCCAATGGAAATGTCATGGGCCGCATCACAGTGCTGCATGCCAAGAAGTGTCATGTTCATGAAGTGGAAGGCCTGGCTAGAATCAGCAACGCTGTCTGTGAGGCTAGTCATATGTGTGGAGAGTGTGGCCATCTGAGTGGAGATAGTATCCAGAACAGTGGAGAAGGAATCTATGCGATTTGACATGGTGTCAATCACATTACCCATAGTGTCAACGCGATCCCCGAAGGTGGAAAGTCGATCCCCAAAGGTGTCCACACGAGTCTCTAGCCTAGTAAATCGCCTATCAAAAGTCTCATAATCTACCCTAGAGTGCTATGCGGCCCCCTGAGTAGAGGACTCTCCATGATATCAACCCCTTGAACAACAGAAAATAATTCCTCATTCCTTGCAATCAAATTCCCATAAAACTGTTGCACTAGACTGGGGTAATATCGGGTATATCTAGTGACGAAATCAGTCCAACCTGGCTGAATCTCAAAGACAACACATAAATCGGGCAAAAGCTCGTTCACCTCGTTGAAGTCGACCAGTCGAGGGTCGATAATGGGACGAGGAGGCAACCGAGGTGCACGATGAGGTGCAGGTGCTCGCTGTGGTGGAGGAGCAGGGGCCTCTCATCTCTGGCCACTAGCTTCCCCTTGGGCAGAATGCCGAGAACTCCATCTAGGCGGCATCCCGAACTAGGAGACCTGATGGAAACCCTTGAAACGATGACTCTCATCCTGGGGGATGGAGATAGATCAAAAGACACTCCAAGGGATTGCAATAGCCTTCTCCACAATATGGAACCTAAGAGATATCTCCACGAATGCACGAACGACCAAATGGAGTTCGTCTCGAAACCGTGACGAACATGCCGGATCTTGTGCGGGTGGAGGAATGATTGGGTTTAGGGGCTTGGGAGGTGGAGTTTGGGTGTTCTAGGGTTGGGGAGAAGTGTTGGAGAGTGAATGGGAGTGTTGGAATGAGAGAGAGGGGTTTTAGGACCGCTTAAAGAAGGGTTTGGATGTGGTCCGGCTGGGCCAGTTTACGGCCACCGGTCGACCGGTGCGGGAGCGGCGGTCGACCGCTAGCCCCAAAAATCCCAAATTTTGTATTTTTTATTTATTTTTATTTTCTTTTCTTATATATATATTATATGGGGGGGACTATCATCCGACCTTCTGATTTGAACCATCATCATGAAGTGGAGGGGAGGAAAGAGATGGAGATTTGAGGAAAGTTCTCTAACTCCCCCTCAGAAGTTTCCTTAGGTCCGACATCACTGAGTCTACAATTATTTAACCAAGAATATCTGGCCTTAGAATTATTTTTCAAGGAGGGCTATATATATAAATACATTCAAGCATGCAAGAGTGTATGTGAACACACAAGGTATTAAAAGGAAATATAGATAATATGCATGTTTTCCTACCCTTGATGCATATGAGTTTCTACAAATGCAATTATTATCCTAAGTGCAGACTTATGTATGTATGCTCTCACCCTTACACATCCCGAGTTCTCTTCTTATTTTGCTGAATTGATCCTGGTTTAGGGGTTTGGTGAAAATATCAATTAGTTGATTGTGTGTGTCAATGAAATTCAATTCAAAGACCCCTTTTCCTACATGATCTCTCAGAAAATGATGTCGAATGTCAATGTGCTTTGTCCTAGAATGTTGAACAGGGTTTTTAGACAAGCTGATTGCACTGGTATTATCACACAAGATTGGCACACATTTCATTTCAATATCTAAATGAGACAATTGATTTTTGATCCAAAGTACTTGGGCTCCACAACTTCCTGTGGTTACATATTCAGCCTCGGCCGTTGAGAGAGCTACTGAATGTTATTTCTTGGAGGCCCATGAGACTAGGCACCCACCAATAAACTGACAGTACCCACTAGTACTTTTATGATCTATAATACATCCAGCATAATCCGCACCGGTGTAAGCAATCAAATCAAATGAACTACCGATGAAAAACCACAAGCCAAAATCTATTGTGCCAATTAAGTATCTAAAAATGCGTTTAACAGCCATTAGATGAGATTCTTTAGGGCTTGACTGAAAACGGGCACAAAGACATACACTGAATTGAATGTCAGGGCGGCATGCTGTAAGATACAGTAGTGATCCAATCATACCTCGAAACAGTGTAGGATCTACTGTTTTATCATTTTCATCTTTGTCTAACTTCGAGGTTGTGGCCATTGGAGTTGACAAAGGTTTTACTTCAGCCATCCCAAAT